>JARHVA010008022.1:202500-432500 GCA_037957365.1 Torreya grandis | reverse complement strand
GTCGAGATGAGTAATAGACTAAGAAAGGTAATATGTGAGTTGAGTATACCACAAGTCCTGTGAATCATTAGTGATATTCCATATAAAGAGGACATTAGAAGAAATGTATGAAGGCAATGTTAGGTGATGTAGATTTTGGAGGAAGAGGAAGAAGAGGGTATGTGGGAAGCTAAAGAAGCCATTATGTCTACAAACTTGTTGGTTGAGTGAGGAATGGTTTGAAAAAGGTAATGGTAAAATGATTCTAATAAGGTATCTACATGATGTTTATACCATTGTAAAGTTTCATTATTGCATAGATAAGAACCATTAACCTAGTTGATGACTAATTATGAGTCACTAAGAATGGTTATGGATTTTATTCCTAAGAAGATAGCCATTTAAATCCCTAGAATTAAGGCTTCATATTTGGCCATGTTGTTGGTGCCATCAAAGTCTAGTTTAAACAATAAAGGCATCAGCTCACCATCAAGAGGGATGAATATAACCCTCACTCCCCCACCATTTTTACATTTAGACCCATCAAAGAACATCATCATTTGATAGGTGATATCATTAGTAGAAATGATGGCAATAGACTCATCAGGGAATATGAGATTTGATGGTTGGTTATCAAGGAGAGGAGTGGCAGCTAGTTAGTCAGCAATGATTTTCCCTTTGATGGACTTCTATTGGATGAATTCCAAATCAAATTTAGCTAGAAGCATAAGCCACTGAGTGATGTGTTGGTTGTGGTAAGGTTTAGAGTGCATGTATTTGAGAGGATCAGTGTGGGTGATGACATAAGTTTTGTGGTTGAGGAGGTAATGTAATATTTTAGAAGTTGTAAATACCAAAGTAAGGCACAACTTTCAATATGAGTGTAGTGAGTTTCATAGTCAATAAGCATTTGACTTATGTAGTAGAGAAAATTCTCATGGTGGTGATCATCCCTATCTGTTATCATAGCTTCTAAAGAATGGTCGATCAAAGAGATATAAAGATAGAAGGGTTGGTCCTCTTTAGGTTAAATAGGGATGGATCTGGAAAAGAGATACTATTTGAGCACATCAAAGGCTTCCTCACAATTTTTATCCTAATGGAAAGTAATTTCCTTTTCCAGAAAATGGTGAAAAGGTTGACAATGATTTGATAGATGAGAAATAATGAGATGAATCAATAGGAGTTTACCTTGGAGACTGCAGAGTTGTGTGAATATGGTTGGTGGAGGCATTTCATAGATTTCCCAAACCTTAGTAGGGTCAACTTCAATACCTCAAAGAGAAATGATAAAGCCCAAGAGTTTTTGGAAATAACACCAAAGACACACTTCTTTGGATTGAGTCAAACATTATACTGAAGAAGGTGAGTGAAAATGATTTTAATGACCCCTAAGTGATCTTGATGAAGTTTAGATTTCTTGAGTAGGTCATTGATATAATCCTCCATAATTGTGTGTAAGAGGTCATGGAAGATGTAATTCATGACATTATGATAGGTAACACAAGCATTTTTCATTCCAAAGGGCATAACTCGATAAAAAAAAATTCCCACAGGGTGATAAAGGTTGTTTTGTATTGATCCTCAAGGGAAACTAGGATTTGAATATATCTTCAGAATCCATCCATAAGTGATAACATCTCATGGATAGTTGTTAAATCAATATGTTGATCAATACTTGGCAAAGGAAAGTCATCCTTTGGACAAGTAAAGTTGAGGTCGCGATAGTCAATACAAATATGGATTCCCCTTATTGCTTTCATAATAGCTATAATGTTAGAAACCCATGGTGGGTAGTCAATAGGTTGGATGAATTTAATAAAGAGGAGGAATTGGAGCTCATCCTTGATAAGCAGAGAAATATGAGAATGCATTTTGTGAATATTTTGCTTAACTGGCTTAGCATTGTGATTAGTGACAATGTTATGGGTTACGATTGAGTGGTTAATACTAGGCATGTATTTGTAGTACCAAGGAAAAGCCCTACTATGGTCATATAGAAATGTGGTGTACTTAGTTTGTTAATAATAATATAGAGATTGGCCTATTTTAATAATATGAGGGTCATCATGAGAAGGGAAGTTAATGTTGATGGTTGATTCATTTAACATAACTTGTGTCTTAAAAGGGAGCGATCATTTGATGTAGGAATCATTGGCACCCATATAGGTAAGAATGTAATTATCATTCATACAAGAGATGGTCTTAATGATGGGAGAATCCTCATTGATCATATGAGGATGTATGAGAGGAAATCACTGTGTTTCCCTACATTGGAGATGGGTAAGGGGGCCCAAGTGAATGACATTTATTGAAAAAATAAATAAAAATTAGGAGGTTTAGATACATCCAGTTAAGTGGGTGATGATGGAGGAGAGGAGTTGGAAGGAGATACAAGGTCTTAAATGATGGGAATAGAAGAAGTATTAATGGATTCAGTTGGGTCAACATAACGAATGCCATGCCTTTTTTTGGCATTATCAATGATTTGATGGGTAGGGTATTGAATGGATGTTTGAGCACCTTACTCATAACATCCCAGGCCAAAAAATTTCCAAACACACCTATAGAGATAAGTATGCATGAATATAGGCTTGCTTATGAAGGAAAAGTCATAGTTAAAATTTTGAGGTGAAGAGGAGGATTACCCACGATAAGAGATTGATCAATTCCTCCATATGTGAAGTTGGTTTTGAGATGGGGTAGACCATATGGGATGATTATACCAATACGATGATCATAGTTGGCACTCATGTGAGTTTTTCCATAATCTGGAGGGGTATAGAACATGTTGAGATTTAACAAAGGATATTCACCAAGTGATAATCACTTTAAGTTTTACCCCATGGGATCCTTGTCAGGAACATGTGTAGTTGGTATATGTGTATCTAGGGTAAAATAATATGTAGAGGCTTTAGAAGTGGGTTATGGAGGTGATGATGTGTTGAAAGGAATAAGAACATCATTTGGGCTATAGGTCATGTTACATGTCTTGAATGGAGTTGGGTCGGTGGGAATGACATGAACTTCACCATTGTATTCAAACTTAACATAATGGTGCAATGTGGAAGGTACACATGCCATAATGTGTATTAATGGTCACTTGAGAAGTATGTTGTATTGGAATTCACCCTCTACAACATAAAATAACCCATTAAGGGTATGAGAACCTGCATGGATGTGTAAGACCATGGTGCCAATAGTTGTAGCAGTGTAGTCATTAAAAGAATGTAACACTGCATCCATTTGTGACAAGCAATTGTTGGGGAGTGATAATTTCTAGTAAGCATGGGTTTAAATGATGTTTGACGTTAGGTCCCCCATCAATAATAACTCTTTTGACATGATTTTGATCAATGTAGGCATTGACAAAGAGGGCATAATCCTGATCTTCAGTATGCTAAGATGGGATATTTGAATCGCTAAAGGAGATCATAGAAATGGCATTGAGAGAATTTACAAAGGCTATAAGGGGTTGAAGGTCTTCAGGTTAAACTTTAACCACTTGTAAGGCACTAATGAGATCCTGTCAATATTGGGATGAGTTTCGAATTAACTCATACAAAGACATCTTCATCAGGGATTGGTGAAGTTGCTTCACGATGGAGTTTTAGATAACTCTCTATGATGACTGTTGTGGGATACCCAAGATGGAAATTTTGGGATTTGAAGAGGGGATATACTTTGTAAAGGGGTGAACCCAAAGAGTAGAGACATTTTACTTTCCTTTGTCCTTTTAATTTTATGATCATGTAGTCACATTGATCATGTTAATTTGAAATATAGGTCAAGGAGGTGATAGAGAAGGTACAATAACATCTTTGGGTTTAATGTGAAAGGAAATTTTTTGAGGCATTAAAGATGTTGAGAGTTGAATGTTAGGAGTTTAAACTTATTTAACACCTAAGAGAGCATCAACATCTAAATGGTGATAAAAGATTATTATGAGAGCTTTGTAACTCTCGATATCATGTCCCAAAGAATGATGATACAAACAAACTTATGAATCATTGAACCATAATGGTTTTGGTCCAAGAGTATCAAATGATTTTATGGGGGGAAGAGTTATTGCTAATATTTGTAATAACTAGTGTAGATAGAATACTTGGGAGCCTTGAAAAGGGTTAGCACTCATTGTTATAGGTGGAGTGGATACCTTTTTGAGTTTGGTGGTGATGGGTGTAGTTTTGTGTGACACCCTTTTAGGTGGTGGTGAACCCACATGTTTCACTTCCACCTTTTTATTTTTAGGTAAGAAGGTGCTAGATGTTGAAGTTTTGTGAGGTGGTAATGGCAACAATAGAGGTAATGTCACTTTATGTTTTACATGGGTTGGCGATACTCCTACCAAGGTAGAGGGATGTAGACCCCAAATAGATGGTAAGGTTGAAGGTGAAAGAAGGGTAGATCAGCAAGGTTTTGGGATTTTATCTTTCTTATTTAGTTTAGGGAGAGAGACACCTCATTGTTTTTTAGGGGTTAAATCTAACTTCATAGATGGATGAACTAGATTATAATTAATTGTTTGCCTAAAGATCTTATCTATTTCAATGTGGGAGATACATGTGAGGTGGATGGCTCTGAAGTAGAAGAGGAGGCTTCTGAAAGCATAGGTGAAGAAACATAAACCTTATAAAAACCTTAGGATAAATGGTTGTAAGAGGGTTAGTAGTGAATGGAGATACTCTTTGTGTTGGATAGGTAATTTTAAGGTGATCGAAAAATGCTACTTGATATAATTTCTTAGAGTCAAGGAATTCAAGATTTTCCACTAAATGTGAAAATGGATTGGATGTCATTGGTGTAGGTTCAACTAGTTTGTCTTTAGATGATTAAGATAGAGGAGATTTATTTGCCTCAGATATTTCTATCCATATATGGGAAAGATTCAAAATAGGGTTATATTCTTTAGAAATAGATGAAGTATGTTCCTCTATAGTAGGCAGAGAATAAGGAGATGAAGGCTCCTCAAGGGGAACCTCCTATTATAGAAATGGTTGGATTAAGGGAAAGATCACATTAACTATATGAATCTTATCATCAAAAGAAGTTTTAGGAGAAGTGTGGACTATGTTTCGGTTGGGCACCTGATTAGGGAAGGGTTGTTTAAATATGTCCATATTTTGGTTTGGGGGAGTGTTTATATTACCTAAACTAAGATCACCCCTATCAAGCATATTTTAGACAATATTTTTAAGAGTTTTTCAATCATTGACACTGTGGCCTTTGGCATGATGATAGTTGCAAAACTTATCCTCTTTGAACCATGTTGGAATGGGTTGAGAAGGACTAAATTAGATTCGAGGTTTGATGGCAGGAAGGATGATAACTCCTTGGTTGAGTAACTTTTCTAAAATAGAGGTGTGTGACTCCCCAATTGGAGTATATTGTCATTGCTCATACTGTTCTTGAAATATCCTTTTTGGTTTGATTGGGTTTGATGGTGTTGTGGGTTGAGTCATGCTTGTAGAAGAAGAAGATTTCACAACCATAACATTTCTAGACCGTTTAGATTTTTGATTTGGATGGGAATTTTTAGATGAAGAAGGATCATATGGTTTAGAATTAGAATTTTCACTATGTAATTTTATCCTATCCTTGTCTATGCCTTAGATTTCAAGCTTTCATGCCATTGTGAAAGCTTCATCGAGTGTGTGAAAGGTTTGCACCTGAAGTGTGAATGAAATATGTTTTGCACATGATCTAGAGAAGAGCTCAATGAGCTCATGTTCAGGTAGGGAAAAGGAAAGTTTGTTTATGAGACATCTCCAATGAGAAATAAAATCAGAAATAACTTCATCATCAAATTGCCAAATAGAATAAAGGTTTGTTATGGAAACCTTTTTGGAGATATTATTGGAGAAGTGATAAGGAAAAGTTGTGCAAGTTGAGTGAAGGAGAATAGTGAATGGCATGTGATGGAACTGTACCAATCCAATGTAGCTCCTAAAAGAGACATAGGGAATGTGCTATGTAATAGCGCATCATCATGTCCTAGAAAATAGAAAGCATGTCTGAATGGTCCCAAGTGTTGCTGTTGGTCTTCTTTGCTCTAGAAAAGGGCAAAGTTTGGGAGTTCTCATTGGTTTCGGTATGGATGAATTGGTACAGATGGGAGAATGGGTTCATTGCAAATCTGATTGTAAGACAAAATATTCTTTGATCTAGATACAAATGTCTCAAGGTTTCTCATTTTATCGATGAGCATTTTGATGAGGTCGGGAGGAGTATTTATTTGAGAAACACCTCCTACATTGTAAGGAAGAGAATAAGAAGTTGAAGGCATATATGACACTACCTATTTTGGTTATGTTGACACAAAATAAGGATAATGAGTCATAGGTGGAGGCATAAAATGAAATGGGGCTTGCCGAATTGAAGTAAGGGTAATGGTTTGATTTGTGGTTATGGGTTGAGTGGAAGGCATATTTACACTTAGTGAGGGGTGAGTTTTGATTTGGGTATTAACGGGTGCAAGAATTGATGGGATGGGTGCCACCAAATTTTGAAATGGGGTTGAAATAGATTACACCCCTTGTACTTGTGAGGGTAAGCAAGTTATGACAAGATGGAGGTTGGATTGAATGATGGGTGATGTTGCACTTGAAACATTATGCAAAATTGGGTTATTAGTTGATGTGATGGCTTGGGTAACCATGGAAGGGCCAATTGAAACTAGATTTGATACCATTAAAGATGTTGTAATTCTAAGGAGTGGGTCACTTGAAGAGGTTCAATTTTGGCTTGGAACAATGTAATGTTGGAGGGTGGTTACATTACGATCAAGAAATAAAGTGAAATCTTGATTGCCTATAACTAAAATGGTAATTTGATTAGGGCTAAGAGTTCTTTCCATATTTCTTCAATTCTAGATTTAGAAATAGAAAGGGAAGGTGGAAGTTGTCGATGGCTTACATAATCAGTAAGTGTCTTTGCTTGGCTTCATGTTAAAACCATGTAAAAGAATAGACAAATAGTCTGAATACACTGTGTTAAGGTCAAGTTGAAGGTAAATGAGGTTTATAAATTTTTTAAAAGGATGTGTGAAGTTTATATTTAAGGTAGATTGCAAATTTAAAAATATGCATAGTCATCGACATTGATCACTTATGACCGATGTCGATTGGGTCAGCTATCGACATGGGTTATATATAGATGATGTCGGTCACTGTAGAAGTCTAGAAAGTGCAAAAAATGAGTTTTTGGGTTTTAGAGTGTGAAATACATGTGTTTAAAATGTCTTAGAGAATCTGTATGAGAGTGATAAACACTTAGGAGGTCTAATTTTTAAAGATTATTTGACTTTTGTATTTGTCAAATTTGGTTTGATCCTGTGAATCAGAAAAGAAGCATCCTCACATACTCAAAAATATAGAAAATGCAAAATAGCATGCAACCAATAACATTAACTACTAGAGATTAATTTTAGTCACATTGGCTTATACCTTAAGTAGAGAATGAGAAGAAGAATTTGCTATTGTAAGTACTAGAAAGTAGTCTAAGAATGGTTTTAGGTAAATTTTGGATTTTAAAAAATATCTTTGTTAGACAGAGTATGTAGCCTATACTAGGAGCTTGCTCTCCCTACTTCACAAGCTTGAAGCTAAGCTAGGTCACTTAGCCAAAATACACCATTTTCCTATACTTTATTCTCTACCAGAGAATAGAGTGGGATCTTCCCTTGGTAATGATGTCCAAGTAGAATAACTGGGTAGGGTAAGGTGATCCACCAGGTGATGAAATCCTAATGGGCCTTGTCTTAGGTATGTTAAAGTGATTATTTTGTGTTTATGGGTTAGACATGTAACATTTGTGACCTACGATTCATTCATAATGATTTAATTAACTTGATGTGTTAATTATGTAATAGACAAAGAATGAAATGTAGTATGTTTTAAACTAAAATTTAAATTATGTTAATTTAGATGAAAACAAAGAGGAATAGGAAAAGAGGATGAATTTCACTATACTATCTATGCATGCAAAAGAAAAGAATTATTTATAACTTGCAAAATATATTGAGTTTAGTTTGTGAAGCAAAAAGAATGACAAAGAGAGAGAAGAGTTCAATTTACTGCTTCTAAAATAAGAAAATTAAGAAAATTGAATTTTTCTTTATTTTTTCCTTTTTTATAAGAAATAAGAGGAGAGAGAAAGTGAAAGAAATAACAAGTTCACTATTGTGCAGTTAAAATGACATTTAAAAAACATATAATCAACCTAAGGAAAACTCCAGGTGTCGCACCGAGCATGCCATAAATGTTTCAATTATTTTTTATTAAAGTTTAGAAGTGAGAAATAGACAAAGAAAGGTTAGATATTAGTGATTATATGTACATGGATTGGTGTGCACTATATCCAGATGAAGTCAAGAACTCCTCTTCAGCTAAGAAGGACCACCTATAAGTAAAAACACACTACCATAAAAATATTTTTTAGTAGGTGGGTGGTGGGCTTTCAAGCAACTTGCTTGTTCCAGGAAGTGACAAACTTCTCAAGGGATAATAGTCCACTATTTAATATAGACTTAAAAATGAAATGACAAAGTAAAGTAAAGAGAGAGAGAGGGAGAGAGAGTTTCATGTACCTTTTATGTAACCTTTGTGTAGCAGTCAGTATCACAGAGTAAATAAAATACAATTATGGTTTGTTAGAGGGTTGTTCGATCTAGTTTGGGGTTATCTGGTTAAAAGGGAAGTCACCAATGTCGATAGGGTAATCGATGTCATTAGGGTCAATGTGACTAATGTCGATAGGATAATGGATGTTGGTAAGGATGATGGAGTAAGAAATTCATAGAAGGCTTTCCTGAGTGCTAGAAAGGATATTTGACAGGATAACGGGATTGGAAAAGAGTTGTATGAGGGGTTAAATAGATGGTAATAAATCTAGGTGAGGATTTTGGTTTTGTTAAGGTAGAGTTATGGAGATGAAGTATTTTTTCAATTCTTCCTTTGGGATGTATTGGACTTGTGTAAATGCTAATCATAAACAATTAGAATTCACAAAATATAAGGATACATAAATGATATAAGTACCTAAAGAAATAATCTTGATAAAACTTTATTAAGGTGACTAACTGAATGGAGATGAGTGTGTGTGGCCTGTTCACTATAGTTCAAGCTCTTTGTATAATGGATCAATTTTGGTTTAGGATTTGATTGGTACAGAGAAGCTATGAGCCTAGTTACAGTGGATAATCAACAAAATCTTGTTAAGAGTGCTTTGAATATCTTGAGTGATTTTTTTATTGAGAGAGACAATGTTTTTTGGAGTCCAATATGGGTTTATAATGTTGCTTATGTAATCGATGTCGATGATCCCACTGACGTCAGTCTCAAGTTGAATGATGTCGATCGAGAGTTAACTGATGTCAATGGAATAATAATAAGTCAAAATAGATATTTTTAGCTCCTTAATTCTATTTCTCTATTCCAAGTGTGATAACCATTAATAAATAGTCAATATGCGAGTTTTTAAATAAGTTAATTGGTTATAAATTAGTTTATAGGGTAAGAATTAGTTATTTATGGGAGACCAAGTCTAATGGTGACTCACAAGGGGAGAATTTGTCTTGGGGTAAGGTGGCAAGGCAAGGTAGCACAAGGAATATTCAATTAATCTTAACTAACTAATTAAATGTTTGGGGTAAAGGCATGGGTTAGGAAGACTTGTTACAAAGGGGGTCTAATGGGGGTTTTGACACAACACGTAATACACTTGTGTAACATAATTTTTGTGTCTACACCTAAAGCTTCAAGAACTATGATGATCCAACTGAGATCCTTTCAATAATATCAAAAAACTCTTATCTTTGATTTTTTTATCTAAACAAAGGTCTTATTATAATGGTCTTGCCGTTTTATTTAACTTTTATATTGTTTAGTGAACAACCCCAACCCTATCCTAATCACTTACATATTGGAAACATCCTTCGCTTCCTAGACTACCTACATACCTACTTCTAAACATGATCAAGGTGTAGTGTACATGTAGTTATATTTTAAGTTTCACATGAACTATAGGTATACGTATTTAGTACTTTCTAGGGACTAGTTCCCCAGACAGTCCCTCTATGATTGCTACCCAAATGGGAGCATAAAGGTATTAGTTTAAGTGACTAAATAGTTATTTAACTAAGCAATCCTTAAAACTTAACAAGAAATAAAAATTAACATTTTAAAGCTACATCTCCCCTTTCAAATTTTTATTTACGTCAATAATTTTCTTGATCTTTTAATTAATGCCAAAATTTCATTATTTGAGATCCAAATGGTTGGTGGTTTATTGATAATAACTACTTTAACACTCTAAATCTTGGTTTTTTATTTCTCTTTTTTAGTGGTACCAAGTTTTGAGTAAGAAATGTACTTTATCTTTGTTTCATAAGTTTACAAGTCAAAATCATTTAAGGTAGTTCTAGTTGTTTCTTTATCTTAATTAGTGTTATTGACCAAGAGGTATTATCCCACCCCTTGGTGTTAATGACATGAAATGACCCTTATTTCTCCTAAACAGTTTATAGGGATAATGCCCAGACATCATTTTTACCACTACATTAGGCTATGGATGTAGTAGCTCAAGTATGATGACATTACTGATAAAATTTAGACAAAGGCATTGCTTATTACGAAACACTATGTAGTTTTGTTTAACCTTAAATTCTTGGTCCAAGTTAATATTTAAAAGTAAAGAATACTTAAAATAAATTAATGTATTATATTTCAAAATAAAATTCTTGAGTAAGAATGTAGAGAACAAATCTATAACATGATCTTCTAGTTTGGTCTTTATGTCAATTTTCCAAAAATATATTTTGGACAATTACATCTTTAGTCTACTTCGGTAAACTTTTAGAGAAAAATGACTTATACACATGGAGTTTAAGAATGCTAATTTGAAATTTAATTTAATGTTAAATAAATCCTTCATATGATTTAAAAGAGGGTTCTAAAATTGAGGGTTCAACCCTAGAATGAAGAATATTTATTTTCATACTATTCTTAATGATAATAAAATTTATCATCAAAGATCAACAACAATCAATGTAAGGGTCGGCTTGGAATTTTTTTTTGACAACTTAGATTGCTTTATGGTAATTTCATATATCAAATAAATAATCTCAAAATCTAGGTTTACACATGTAACTTTATAGACTAGATCAAATGTATTTCATAAGTTTATAAGTAGGTCCATAGAAAACAAAACTCATTTATCTAATGCTATATTCTATTATTTTAACTGCACTAGGTATAGAGATCATGTTACTGTTTTTAAATAGATATATAATGTAAAATTGTATATATCAACTATTATTAAATCAAATCATATTGTTATGTTTTATATGTCTCTCAAATATCTGATTACTTTATTAAATTATCATTTGCTATAAAATCATTTACTTTTCCTAACAACAAGTTGCATTATCATTTTGTTTCTAGTAATAGAAAAATCATTCTATTTTAGATTTTTAAAAATAAATAGATTATATTTTCCTTATAATTGAAATAAAATATTATATTTACCTTATAATAAAATAAAATATTATATTTACCTTACAATTTAAATAAAATATTATATTTTCCTGGTGCTTGATGAAATCATTGACTAAATTGGAATGTGTTTCCACTTGAATTGAAACAATTGAGATAAAAGTATGTTGGTGGTGTTTATGGATGTCGAGATAAACAAAATTATGTGAAGGCAAGGGAGAAGGTGTTTATCCACTACATCTCTCCCTCCAAGTCATAATATTATTTCTCTTCTACTCAGATATCACTAATTTCCTCATTTCCTCCTTTCTTCCTTAAGCATTGGTCTACTTCCATCTTTAAACATAGATCTACTCCAATCATCGATACCACTCCCTTCTTCCTTTTAGGCCTCAGTTCCTCCTCTCCATTCCAAGCATCATTCCACTCATTCAAAGCATTGATACTTTTTATCCAACATTAGCATCAATCTCTTCTCTTCTGCTCTCCTGATCCACTACCTCCTTACATCACTTCCATACCACTCCTCCATGTCATGTCGATCCTCCCCATTACACTTTAAACATGGGTCAATCCTTCTCTTTCCTTCTTATGCATCAATATCCCACTTCTATTTTTTCCCTTCCCTCTTAACAAGGCATTGATCCATATTTATACACTTTCTATGTGAATTTTCTTTCATTAATGTATTTTGACTATTTCTTTATGTGGTAGTCAACATGGTAGTGGTGCATGACTAAATCATTAGTTAGAGTGATGATGAATAAGGGGATTAAATCCAAACTAAGAGGAGGTGGTATTTCCTTTTGTGTTGTCTGAGTTATAGTGGGTTATGATGGAGTGGTTAAATTTAAACTGAAAGAATAGTTATTTTAAAACTAAAAGTTTATAATTAACCCCCCCAGTGTGGCATGGTAGAAAGGTTAGTTAATATGAATTATCAAATTTTCATGCATGGTTGATTTAGTATGTAGGGTGAGGGCTTAGAAAAATATTAATTTTTAAAATTATTTGTTAGTTATAAGCTAAATATTGTTAATAAACATAAAAATTATTTACGAAAAACATAATTAATTAATAATCTAAAAATTATATACAAAAGTTATGATTTTTATTTAGAAGTTCTAGAGTTCAAATAATAAAGTTCCTTTTATCAAAATAAAATAGAATTTGACATATCTATCTAATATTATTTAATTGATAATATTCTCTTCTAATTATAATACTATTTTACGTATATATACATATATTATGAGAGTATTAAGATAAGACTAACTATCATCCCATTGAATTTTTCTCATTCACAATTTCAAACATTGCATATAATTGTATGAAAATAAATAGCTTTAATGTTTTAATGATTTAGTTTCCTAACTCTTATAATTTTAAAAATTAAATTAATTTAGTACCTTGCTTTCTTGTGAAATCCTGTTGATCACATGATATCTCTTTGAAATCAACATAAATTTTAAGTTAACTTAAAAATCAGCTCACCTTGACGTAAAATACTAAATGAGGTCCAAATCAACTATAAGTATGAGCATGAGTTTCCATAGTGATGGAAGAGAGATTGTGACATCCTCCCCCCTTTAATTGTGCATTATCCCAATGTAATACAAAAGTTTGATTAAGTTTATTGCTTTAAAATAAAAATAAAAACATGTTTTTCATTTCTTTGGTGTCCTCTCAAGTTGCACTTTTTTTGCCATATTGATCCCATTTTTCCTTGCACTGATCAACCTCTATTACATAATTAGTATCGATACCTCACCAACACTTTGTATGGCTCTATTATTATTCTCCTAGGTTCATAGACCTACAAATCATTTTAGTTTGAAATATGTTTATTATCAGGTACATATTTGTTAAGAAGTGACACATGAAATACATCATGAATATGACTTACCTGTGGGGGTAAGGCTAATAAATAGGCTATTAGGTTGATTCTCTCTTATATCTCAAAAGGTCCTACAAAGAGAGGATCTAAATTCACCTTTTTCCCAAAGGTTATGGATTTTTGTGTGCTTTGACCCTTAAAAACATATTTTCACTAAATAGAAATTATCTCTGAACTCTCTTACTATGTGCATAGCTCTTTTGTCTATCTGATGCTTCCTTCAACCTTTGTCTTATAAATTTCACCTGTTCCTCCATGTCTTTCAACATTTTAGGACCAATTATTATTTTGTCCTCAAGGTTATCCCAACTAAGTGGCATTCTATAGATTCTCCCATATAGAGGTTCAAATGGACCCATACCTAAAGATGTTTGAAATGAGTTAATATAGGAAAATTCTACCAATTAAAGATAAGATTCCCATTTGGTTTGCTAATCCATAGAGTATATCTTTAGGAGGTCTTATACAACCTAATTTGTCCTTTCTATTTACCCGTCTGTCTCAGGATGAAATAAGAAGATAAAGCTCAATTATCTACCTAAGGCTAACTATAGGGTCATCCAAAACCTTGAAGGAAACCTAGAATCTCTGTTTGATATGATATTTTCTAGAATTCCATGCAATCTAACCACTTCTTTCACAAATCAGTTGGCTAAGGTTGGTGCATCATCAATCAAGTTACTAGGTATAAGATGCACCAACTTAGTAAGTTTATTGATTACCACCATAATACCATCATTCCTGTAGGGTTTCATACATAATCCTTGTATGAAATCTATACTGACAACTTTCCATTTATATTGTTGAATATTGTCTAGATATAAAAGTATTGCAAGATGATGGTGTTCTATTTTGGCCCTCGAATGTTCCAAGAATCATGATACATGTAATAATATATCTCTTTTCATCCCTTACCAAAATTATAGTTTCTTAAGATTGGCATACAGTTTGTTTACCCATGGATGACCTAAGTAGGGTGCATCATGAGCTTCAGTCAAAATTATCTTCCTTAAGTCCCTACATCTGGAACATAGATCCAATTTTTATATCAAATCAAACTCTCACCATCCAATGTATATCCTTTAGTTCTTGGGTCTTCCAAATTTTATTTTATCATTATTCTCACTTGATTATACCAAGGATCTTTCTTTTGTCCTTCCAATATTCTCTCTTTTGGATTAAATATAAGAATTTTTATATTCATCAGATGTCTTTTCCTACTTAAAGCATCAATAACCCTATTCTCTTTTCCCTTGATATAATCAATTTCAAAATAAAACTCACTCAAGAAATCTAACCACCTTATTTGCCTAGCATTCATATTAGGTTGAATGACTATGTAATTTAGCCCTTGATGGTTAGCTTTTAGTTTAATAAGTTTCTCAATAAGTAAATGTCTCCACTTCTGTAAAGTATGAATAATTACCACCCTTTATAAATCATGAAGGACATAATTTACTTCATGATTTTTCAATTTCCTAGACTCATATGCTATTACAACATCATTATAAATGAATACTCCTCCCAATCCTTTGATGGATGCATCTATTACAACCATGAAATATCCATTCAGATCAAGTACCTGCATGATGGGTGCCATCATCAACTTTTCATTTAGAATCTGGGAATCTTTATTACACTGCTCTACCCATATAAACTTCTTACCTTTCCTTTACAATGTCATAATCAAGTTGGTGATCATAGAAAAAACTTCAAAAAATATCTTATAGTAACCTACTAATCCCATGAAAATCCTTACTTCTAATACATTTTTGAGGATTGGTCATTCCATTATTGCCTTTATCTTATCTGGATCTATTGCAATTCCTTCTTTGGATATTATATGGCCTAGATAGTGGGTTTCCTTCTTAAAGAACACATATTTGGACAACTTAACATAAATTTTAATTTCTCTCAACCTTTGAAGAACTAATTAAAGATGTGTTAAGTGCTCTTCCTCATTGTTAGAGTAAATTAAAATGTCGTCTATGAACACCAGGATGAACTTATCTAGATAATTATGGAATAAATTATACATTTAGTTCATAAATACTAAAAGAGCATTTTTCACTCGAAAGGGTACAGTAAACTCATAGTGTCCATATCTGGTCCTGAAAGTAGTTTTTGGAATATCCCCCTCCTTAATTCTTAGTTGATGATATCCTGATCGAAAGTCTATCTTTGAGAAAATTGTTGCTCCTTTTATTTTCTCAAAAAGGTCTTTTATTTGAGGTAGCGGATATGTATTTTTAATTGTGAACTTATTCAACATTTTATAATCAATGCATAATCTTAGAGTTCCATCTTTTTTTAACAAACAAGACTATAACTCCCTAAGGAAACACACTTGGTCTAATAAATCCTTTACTCAAGAGTCCATCTAGCTAAATTTTAAGTTCCATCATCTCAGTGGTGTTCATTATATAGGGTGATCTAGATATTGGCTCAACTTTAGGTAAAATATCAATTGAGAAATCAAATTTTCTCTTAGGGGTCATTCCAGGTAATTCTTTAGGAAATACGTCCTAAAATTCATTTAGGAATGGATACCCTTCTAGGATTTGTTAGTCTTTGCTCTCATTCTTATCATCTATCGTTACCATGAAAATTAGAGCTCCCTTCCTTCTCTCCTTCTTCATCTACATAACTGATATGATTTCTACTTTTTATGGGCATATGACCCCCTTGAATCATGACCCATCTCCCATCATCGATGTAACACCTAACCAACGTGATATAATAGTCTATTTTAGATTAGTGTTTGGTGAGCCAAATCATCCCTATTATTACATCATAGGCTCCTAAGGGTACTGCAAACAAGTCTAAGCTTATCTCAAAATATGGAAATTGTATTATTGCCTTGAGTACATACTGAAACACTTGCTTGATTACCTTATCCCCATAATGGACCATTCATGATGCAGTCATGTAATTCACTAGAAGACACATTTTTCTTACTCAGTCAAGAGAAATTTAACTTTTTGATGAACTAATATCTATGAGAATTGAAATGGGTTTACCTAATAATATACATCTATCTTAAACTAGTACATTTTGGTATCTATTTTGGTGATTCTTTACTACAACATTGATCTTTTACTATGGTCCCCTCCAAGGCTGATTGACCCTTATCTATCCTTTCATCCTTGGGCACTCTCAAGCAAAGTGATTTCCTCCATAAGTAAAACATCCTCATATTAACCCTTTTATTACTGTGTTCCTCGAAGCATTGATAGAAATCCATAGAGGATATATTGGGAGATTGTAATTCCTTTGATCATTCTTATTATTATTTACAACCCTACTATTGTTACTTTCAAAATTACTTCTATAATTGTAATTTGGTGGGGGTGATCTCTCTATTGGATTTATTCTTGGGTTTTTATCCATAACTTGCTCTCTCTTGAAATCTAGTTTCCTTTTGAAGGCTATGTTTCTATTACTATTAAAGTTCTACCTTGCTCCAGCTAGGGCTTGCAACTTCCATTCCTATTTGGGAGATTTTTATATCACTTCATTCATGTTTTTAGGGCCATGTACATCTACTTCCTCTCCTATGATTGTATTGAATAATCCTAGATTGAACATTCTAGTTTGACCTCTTTCATCCTTCTGGTACATGGGCACATACTTAAGTAATTTGGTGAGTCTATCCCAATATTATTGGATTGACATGCATCCCTAACATAGGTTGTGAAATTTAGTCATATTATCATCAGAGAATAACTGGGGTAACCATCTCTTCCTATAATACCAGTCAAACTGATCCCAGGTCAAATTTTCTTTGGTTATTCCATTTTATTAATTCATGTTAGTTAACCAGCTAGTTGCCTCTCTTATCAGTCAGTTGGATCCCCACAACATATTATTTACATCATTGTAGTTTCTCAAATTAAAGTGTTTCTCCATCTTGTTTAGCCAATTCTCAGCTCCTTCACTTAACTATTTCCCATCAAAATTAGGGGATAAAGTCTTGTTCAAATCCTTAGATTAGAAAATGGAAGTTTAATTCTAAGAGCTACAGACTCCATTTCATTGACTAGTGGTGGATCTTCTTCAAAAAAATTATCAAAGTTAGGTTCAATTATGTTTTTTATATTTTATTGTCTTGACCTAAGATCATTAATCACCTGCTCATGTGAGTGTATTTTATCTCGTTTCTTAGTGAATAAATTGAAAATAGAATCTATCCTCAGTTCTTTATTTTCTATAACCTATTGTTTAACATTTCCATTGTTGCATTCTAAGAATCTCACATTTTCAATTGAATTCTTAGTTGATCATCTCGGTCTTGCCATTTTATTTCTTGATAGAAATAAAATAATCTCTTAAGTTTCTGTTCAAGATAATTGATAACATAACTCTCACACATAGCATTAACAAAAAGTAAGCATTTGATAATCTTATTCATATTTTTATTACATAGAGTTCTTAGCTTTATAGAGGATAAGATTTATGACTATAACATATATGTCTGTATAATATTGATTCAAAATTATTCTAAATAGAATCTTCTTAATCTAGTTCCATTTATTCAGGAACTTCATCCTCTGACTGAATGACATATCGATTGCATCGGTTCTATTGATTACATACTTTAGGGATTATGTAAGGTGCATTAGGAACCATTAAAAACAAAAAAATATCTTATTGTTGAGGGCATCTTAAATGGACGTTTGACTATAGGTTCAATTATAGTTTGTTTTATTTTAACTAGCTCTACTTTCAAAGGTTTAAGTTTACTCAAGAGTCCAACTATTGTTTCTAAGTCAGAAGTGTAAATTAGTTCTTACTAAGTGGAAGGACATTTTGTTTTCCCCTTTTTCTTTGTTCCTTTTCCTTTTCCTTTTCTTGAATTTTTTTTGATGAGCCATGTCTAAACAAATAATTTTAATCAAATTGGTTTCTCATAGTTTTAAGTTTTATCAACAAGTTATCATTAATAATTAATCTTTTACTAAGTTTAGGTTGTATTAGGCTTAAGGCATAGGTTTCAAAACTAGGCTTTGATACCATAATGTAGGGACCAAATCCTATCTTAAAACATATTTTTTTTATTTGTTTAATTAATGTTTATCTATGAAGATAATTTGGGTATACTTTTTCTTATCAGATATCCTTAGCCAACTAGGCATGCATCTAACCATATACGTTAGCCATCTATTAACCTTTGCCAAATGAGAAATGATCTAACCATATGAGTTAGGCATCTATTATCTTGTGTCAAATGGGAAAGCATATAACCATATGGGTTAGGCATCTATTATCCTTTGTTAAATAGGAAATCATCTAATCATATGGGTTAGGCATCTTACACATGAGCAGGTTATGCTTTGGCCAAAGATTTGACTCATCAAGATCAACTAGATCCTAAGTCACTCATTGTTCACTACTCATCTCTACTAGATAATCACAGAGGTCCCCATAATAAGAGTATAAAACATATAACAAATAGTCACATTCCTCCTTAAAATTTGACCAAAAACCTTGATAACTATCATGATCCAACCAGGATCCTTCTAGGTATATCACAAAATTCTTATCTTTAATTTTTATTATCTAAACAAGGGTATTATTATAAAAGTCTTACCTTTTCATTTAACTTTAATCTTTTTTAGCACATAACCCCAACCCTATCCTAATAACTTGTGTAATCAAAGCATCTTTCAATTTACAGACTTCCTACATACCTAATTATAAATAGGATCAAGGTGTAGTGTGCATGTAGTTCTATTTTATATTCTAAGTTTCATGTGAACTGTAGGTCTAGGTATGCAGCCCTTTTTAGGTCCCAATTACTTAGATAATCCCTTTATGATTGCTACCCAAATGGGAGGATAAAATTATCAATTAAAGTGACTAAATACTTGTTTAACTAAACAAGCCCTAAATCTTAACAAGAAATAGAAATAAACATTTGCAAGCTATGAATCCTATTTATACTTTTTATTTACATCAATAGTGTTTTTAATCTTTGCTTTAGACAACTTAATGCGTATAATTTTTTTCCAAAGTTTTGTTATTTGAGAACAATATGGCTGGTGATTTCCTAATAATAATTGGTTTAACACTCTCAATCCTAGTATTTATTTTTCATTTTTGATGGTACTAAGTTTTGATTAAGAAATATACTTTTTCCATCTTTGTTTCATAAGTTCACAAGTCAAAATCTTTTAAGGTAGTTTAAGTTGTTTTCTTATCTTAATTAGTGTTGTTAACCAAGAGGGATTATCCTACCCCTTGGTCTTAATGACATGACAAGATCATTATTTCTCCCTGACAATTTATAGGGATGGTGCCGAAACATCACTGTTTCAGCTCTGTTAGGCTATGGATGTAGTAGTTCAAGTACGATGATATTACCCATATACATTGGCTAGAGTCACTGTTTAATATTGAATGCTACATATTTTTGTTTAACCTTAAATTCTTGGTTAAAGTTGATATTTAAATGTAAAATATGCTTGAAATAAATTAATGTATTATATTTCAAAGTAAATTCTTGATCAAGAAGGTAGAAAATAGATCTATAACATGATATTCTTGTTTAGTCCTTATGCCAATTTTTTTTTAAAATATTTTAGACAATTACATCTTTAGTCTACTTAGTTAACCTCTTCTAGAAAATAACATATATACATAGAGTTTAAGAATGTTAATTCTAACCATAATTTAATGCTAAATAAATATTGTATATGCTTGAATGGAGGCTTCAATCATAGAAAGAAGAATATTTATTTTCATACTATTCTTAATGATAATAAAATTCATCACCAAAGCTCAACAACTATCAAAGTAAGGGTCTGCTTGAAATATATTTTATGATAACTTAGATTGCTTTATTATAATTTCATGTATCAAATCAATAATCTCACAATCTAGGTTTACACATGTAACTTTATAGACTAGATCAAATACATTTCATAACTTTATAACTAGTTACATAGAAAACAAAACACATTTATTTAATGCTATATTCTACTCTTTTCACTGAATCGGGTATAGAGATCATGTTAATGTTTGTAAATAGATACATAATGTAAAATTATATATATCAAATAATATTAAATGAACCCATATTGTTATATATTATATGTTATATGTATCTCAAATATCTGATTACTTTATTACATTATTGTTTGCTATAAAATCATTTAATTTACCTAACAACAAGTGGCATTATCATTTTGTTTCTAGTAATGGAAAAATCATTCTATTTTAGATTTATAAAAATAAATACATTAAATTTTCCTTAAAATTTAAATAAAATATTATATTTACCTTATAATTAAAAAATATATAATATTTACCTTATAATTTAAACAAAATATTATATTTACCAAGTGCCTCATGAAATCCTTAACTGAATTAGAATGTGGTTCAACTTGAATTAAAACAACTGAGATAAAAGAATTTTGGTGGTGTTTATGGACTTGAAGATAATAGAGATTACATGAAGGCAAGGGTGAAGGTGTTGATCCACTGTAGCTCTCCCTTCAAGTGTTGACCTTCTTTATCTTCTGCTCAGATGTCACTGATTTCCTCTTTTCCTCCTTTTTTCTTTAAGCGTTGGTATACTACCCTCTTCAAATGTTTATCTACTCCAGGGGTCGATCCCACTCCCTTCTTCCTTGAAGACATTGATTATTCTTCTCCATTATACTAATTATTCTACTCATTCAAAGCATTGATACTTCTCCTCCTACTTCAGCATCGATCTCCTCTCTTCTACTCTCTCGATCCACTACCCCCTTGCATCACTTCCCTAACACTCCTTCTCATCATGTCAATCCTCCCTGATGCTCTTAAAATGTAGGTAAATCCTTCTCTTTGCATCTCCTACATTGATATCCCCCTTCTATTTTTTTCCCCTTACATCTTAATAATATGTTGATCCATATTTATACATTTTCCATGCAAATTTTCCTTCATTAATGGATTTTGAATATTTATTTATGTGACAATCAACATGGTAGTGGGGCATGGCTAAATCATGAGTTAGAATGGTGATGAGTAAGGGAATTAAATCCAAACTAAGAGGAGGTGGATGTTCTTTTTGTGTTACTTGAGTTAATGTGGGTGATGGTGGAGTGGTTAAATTCAAACTAAAATAATAGTTATTTTAGAACTAAAAGTTCATAATTGTCCCCTCCTTCCCCACCCCCACCATGCCCTACCACTGTGTGGCATGGCAGAAGGGTCAATTAACACACATTATAAAATTTGCATGCATGGTGGATTTATTACGTAGACTGAGGGCTTAGAAAAATCTTATTTTTAAAAATTATTTGTTATGTATAAGCTAAATATAGTTAATAAACATAAAAATTATTTACAAAAAGAATAATTAATTAATAATCAAAAAATTATATACGAAAGACATGATTTATTTATAAGTTCTACAGTTAAAATAAAAAAGTTCCTTTTATTAAAATAAAATATCCTTTGACGTATCTATCCAATATTATTTATTTGATAATATTCTCTTCTAATTACAAAACTATTTTATGTACATATACATATATATTATGAGAGTATTAAGATAAGACTGTCTATCATTCCATTAAATTTTCCTCATTCACAATCATAAACATTGCATATAATTCTATCATAAGAAATAGATTTAATATTTTAATGATTTAATTTCCTAACTTTTAGAATTTTTAAAATTAAATTAAATTCATACCTTGTTTTCTTGTGAAATCTTATCGATGCCCTGATAGACCTTTGAAATCAACACAAAAGTTAAATTAACTTAAAAATTAACTCACCATAACACAAAATACTAATTGAGGTCCAAATCAAGCTAAAGTATGAGCACAAGTTTCCACAATGAAGAAAGAAAGGTCGTGACACTATTGATTGAACTTTGTTTGTGAGTACTAACATTCTCTTTATTAAAATATATATTTTTTATTTTATTTTATTTTATTTTATTTGATTCATAATATATATTTTATAATTATATAGTTTATATTATACCTGTAGAGTTCTATAAGCTCAGAGGGAGAAATTTTTAAAGAGAGGGGTGATGAAGATCTCCTTAAGCTTTTTGATAAATTTTAGAGGATTTAAAAGGTATATTCCCTATCTATACTACAATATTTCTCACCCATAAGTAGTTGAGGTGGAGGTATGTTAGCCAAATTTGCACTAGTTGAAGGGTTCTTTATTTGATCAAACAAATCACTTTGATCCTAATTTATTCATTACAGATGAGTGTGGGTAGATTGTTCAATAATGGGCTACAAAAAAATAATTATATTTACCTATATGATGATTAGTAGGAATAAGAAATTTTAGGATCAAATAATGGTCATTTTAATGATACACAAATAGCAATTTGCATTAGAGATAAATTATTGATTGAGTTTAATAGTTATTCATGTAGTCATCTGTGGATAGGAAATATTTTCCCAAATATAGGTAATGGAAATCTGTTAACGTCTAAGATTGAAAGGTTTATTTAATATAATTTAAATAATATAATTCTAAAGATTTAAGATTACATTGATAAAAATCGGTCTAAACATGAAAAATAAATTAGTTGGATATATTTGATATGGGGTGGGTGTTGAATTGATTTTATAAGTCCATCATGAAGGAGGTAGTTGGTGTGTTTGAACTAGAGCCTGTAAATATGAATTTTGGACTTGGGTTGATGGTATTCATTCTGTAAATAACGAGTGCTACTATATAAGTTTTATATTATTTCTTGTTATATATTTAATAATAGCTTATATTTAAGTATTTTTTATCATGAAAATATTATGAAATTTAATTTTAAGGTTTTGATAAATTATAATGTGTAATTTCACCTATTATTTATTTTTATAATTTTATTTTGTTAAAAATTATGTTTTTTTTGAAATTTTATTTAAATTTACACTAATAGTCATATATTCACTTCATTTATTATATCACATGTGTCTCTGATTTACTTTTAAATATATTATTTCATTTAATATAAATACAGTTGAGTCTAAAATGAGTCACTAAATACTTTCACATATGTTTCTTCAATTATAAATATAAAATCAAAGTGTTAGATACATTTGATATGTTTCACAATAAAGAAATAAACATAGTCAATTGGGAATTACCCTAGCCTTATTTACACTATAGATAGACCATATTCATTTCTAAAGAATGAATATATCCAAATTTTCCAACTTCAAAACTTTGTTAAAAAAATTATATATTTTTCTTTGTAATAAGAATAATATATTCTGATAATATTTACATAAATCCATTGATCTAATCTTAACCTAATTTAATAATAATTATCAAAAGATTGTAAATTATGAATATATTCATTTGACCATTCCTTATTTTTAAAAGAGAACTAAACAAATAAAATATTGCAAAAGAAAATGAAAACAAATTCTTTGCATCTTTGTAAATAGAAAAAAATAAGCATGTAAAACACATCTGCTAAAACTACTACTTTACTTCACTAGACCACAACTAGACTTAGTCCATCCGACAAATAGGATACCTATGGCTTTCCAACAACTTTTACATCAAAAGATTAGATTTTAGTATAATTATGTAATGGTTTCATGCCAAGTATATTTTTATAAGAAAAATTCTATAAAAAGAGGCCTTTTCTATTGTATAGAATCAAAAAATAATAATGTCTTATTGTTTGGAAAAAAAATGATATATGTTGAATGATAGTTTTACCATCCACATTAAAGTAAAATAAGTTTTATTAATTTAATTTGTTTACCTTTGCACTTTTTATATTTACCACATAGTTATTGATAATCTAAAAAATAAAAATTTAAAACCTTTTTTCAATCTCCATTATTATCATAAATAATTAAAAATTAGTTTGAGATTTATAAATCTCAGCTTTATAAACTTATCTTTTCTACACAATGAGAAAGATAACAATAAACATAAATTTTATATGCATAAAATTATAAAAAAATAAAAATAAACTAACAATGACCATATCCTCAAAACCTGGTCTATTCATGTCAATATATGAAAATGAATCAACATTTTAAATGCACAAAGCCTTGAATAACCCATATAAAACCCATCTCAATATTCACTATCATCAAATACCTCCATTCTATACCTCATCAATAATCTACATTTGACTTCGGAAGATAAATATGATTAAATTAATTTTCAATGTCGGTTATCATCTTAAAGAAAAAAATGCAATACATTACCAATGGGCAAAAAAAACTTAAATCATAGAAAAAATAAAAATAAAAATTGCTTCAAGATTTACTTCTCATAACTAGCGCTTCAAGATTTATAGATCAAAACTAGTTTGTTATGCAATGGAGATATATATAACTATCCACATATATGTTTAACTTATTTAAAAGGATATATCAATCTAAACAATAAACTATGGAAAATAATTTCTTCTCACTAGATTTACACAATTTCTAGTCCATCTCATAGGGCTAGAAACCTCTAAGTGGACAAGTTTTGGCCTATCAACCACTACATGGTAGATATGGAATTCTAAATGGTTAATAAATATAAGAAATGACACAATTATATATTCCCATAGTGGCATGTGTGTTTGGAAAATATTTATCAAAATACATTAAATGCCATTATTTATTTATTTATTATTATTAATTTTTTTAATAGATTGTAATGCATATACATAGGATTTTTCTAATAAATAATTTGAAATTCCGCTTTTCTTGTTGATTTATTCATTGAATTATTATATAAAAATTTAGTTTGTTGTAAAACCAAGTTCCATTATTTAAGATTTTCTCCGATTATGAATCTCAATAAATTTTCCAATCTCTTTTTTACAATTTCTAGTTGTCCATTTCTTTGAAGGTGATATGCACTATTGAATTGTAGCTTATTTCCCATTTTATTCAATAAATTCCTACAAAATTGACTTAGAAATTTCATGTTTATATTTGATGTAATATTTTTTGGAAGGCCACGCAATCTAAAAATATCTTTTGAAAATATTTCTCCAACTCTAGTGGTATCATTCGTTTTCTTACATGAGATAAAATGAACCATCTTAGAAAATTTATTTTCAATAAAAAGTCGTATCAAATCTATCTATGGTCCATGGAATGCACAACCCTATATGTTATTCATGTCCTTCAGCCACCTAACATATATTGTAGCTTGAAATATGTATTGTCGCATCTCTCTTCTTATTTGGTCAAAAATACTTCGCCTCCACCAATGTTATTTTCTTCATATGACCAAATTGTCCAGTGAAACCACCACTATGAAATTTTACTATAATATTGTCTCTTAGAAATCCAATTGGAATACATAATTGTTTGCCTTTGAAGAGATAACCATCATGTACAAGATATTCATCATGAATAATATTTGTCTCACTTGTTAATTTATTTTTGCATTTCTAAATTATCTTTCCTAAATCTAGATCAGTGTCATATTTAATTTCTTAACAACTTCAAATCCAATTACTTCACTCACCATAGTATTTATCAATCCCACTTGCCTACTAAAAATATCAGCTACTTGATTCTATTTTCCAAATTTATGCTTCAACACAAAAGTTTATCCCTACAATTAAAACACCCACATTGCATGCCCACTATTTAACTTCATTTGAGTGTTTACAAACTTGTAGGCCTCATGATCGTTAAATAGGATAAATTGTTTAGGCACTAGATAATGCTTCTAATATCGCAATGCTTGTATAATGGCATAAAATTCAACATCATATGTAGAGTAATTTATTCTTACTTTATTTAAATTATGACTAAAATATACTATTGAATTTCATTTTTGACTCAATAAAACAATAATTATCACAAACGAAGCATCATAATCAACCTCAAAAACATTACTAAAATTTGATAATATTAAAATATGATTTTATGTAATCTTCTTCTTCAACATCTCAAAATTTTATGTTGTTTCTCTTGTCTAGGCGGATTAAATTTTCTCTCATATAATTTTTTATTTATATAAAAAGACTACTAAAATTCTTAATGATTTATTTTTTATAAAAAATTATTAAAGAAGAGAAATTTATTATTTTTGTGATGTTATTTGGAATAGACCACTCAAAAATTACCATTACATTTTGTCCATTTATTCTTACATCATTTGCTAATATTAGAAATCCCAAAAATACAAAATTGTTATAGATAAACATGTGCTTCTTCAAATTTACACAAAGCTTCTCCTTTCTTAACAATTCTAATGGAATTATCAAATATTGTAAGTTATCTTATTTAGTCTTACTAAATATCAAAATATCATCAAAATAAACCACCTTCAACTTACCTATGTATTCTCATAACATTGTGTTCATTAGCCTAATAAATATGTTGTATGTATTAGATAATCTAAATAACATCATCATCCATTGATATAAACCATTTCTAGTCCTAATATTATTTTATATTCATGTTATTCACAAATTTTAATGTAGTATCATCCATTCTTTAGATCAATCTTGGTAAAATATTTTTCTTATGTAAAAACATCCATGATATCATATAAATGAGGTATATGAAATATGTATTTGATTGTAATTTTATTGATTGCTTTGCTATCCACACATCTTCCACCCTCCATATTTCATTGGAGTTAGCAACACTTATGTTGAACAATTATACATTCTCTCACTTACTACACCCTTCCTCACTAATTTAGTAACTTGTTTATTTAAATTTGAATGTTTTTTTAGACTCATCTTATAAGTTGATTACTTGGGTAAAGCTTATCTTGGAATCAAATCAATATGATGTTGAATTTATCTCTTTGGTGGTAAACCATCTAATAACACATCAGGAATAACATATGCATATTATTTCAACACTCCTACTACTGCTACTAATATTTGTATAATTTTCATATCTTCTTTGTCCACTACTAATGTATAACAATAATATATCATCTTCGTGTCTTTAATAAATTATTTTGTAGATGACATAATTTTTCCCTGCCCTTCTTTAAGAGGTAACAAAAATACCTTCATAACACTTTTCCAAAAAGTATATGTGTTTTTTGCTCCATCATAAATTCTTCTATAAAATTGTCATAGCCTTCCCAATAATAAATGACATACATTTATGGGTATAACATCACATCATATGTTATCCTTATATGTTTTTTTATAAAAATATTTATTAATTACATTTTATCTACTATAACCCACTCTCTTTTTTAAACTATGAAATACAATAAGGATTATGATGTTTTTAACATTACAAACTTAGTTTCTTAATCATGTTGTTAACAACCATATTTTCAAAACTACTACCATATATAATTACTTTTTATTTATTACCTTCTGAAGTACACGTTCACACATATTTTTTCTTAAATTAATCATTATTATTTTCATCAATATTTTTCTCTTCTATCATAGCCTCAACTAATTTTACTATTGAGCAATCCTCTTATCTTGTTTCTTCATCTTAATAGTATAATTACCCAAATGCTCTATGTCCTTATTCTCCATATTTATAAAAAATATAAGATCTACATCGATTTGAAATCCATCCTTTAACAACACTATAGCTTCATCCTCTCTTAAATTCTCTACCTCTTTACTAGAATTGAAACCCTTGTTTATTATCTTCTTATCTTTCTTCACCACATGATAATTTTCCTCTAGTGGTATTAAATCCACCTCTTAATGTATTGAATCCAACTCATCCCCTTATTAGAGGTGATCATCTTCTTCTTAGTCAAATATATGCTCTTTTAAAAATTTGCCTATTTTATATTTTTTTTGCATTAAAATTTAATTGGTAAGATTCCCCTATCAAAAGTATTCTATTCATGCTTAGCTCATCTTGAGTAGAAAAATTCAAACCATTTACATACATTACAACCACTTATTCATTTATTTCATAATGATCCACTCATATGGAATGTTTGTAAAACTCATCTCTATGTACTATTATATGTTGTAATCATTTTCCCTTCAATTTTAGAATCTTCTGTATAGGGTTTGTGCACAATCTATAGGAAGAAATTTCTCTGTTAGCTATTTCTCTATATTTTTCATGAGTTGATCTACCTTTTACCTTTCCTCTATCTTTCCTTTTAAAGGTGATCCCAACAAATCATTACCTAAAATTTCAATTTTTTACATGCAAACATTACCCTTTTATCTTTTCTCAAAGTTATCTATTCAAAAAACTTCTTTATGTTATTCATCTAGTCTATCAACTACTCTAGTTTTAAATTGCCTCCATAATCTAGAATATCAACCTTGATTCCTTGATTCCTTCCCTCTAAATCTCTAAAAATCTTCTCTTCCATTGATTGTGGTTGTACTTATTATTCTTCCTCTTACATAATTTATTTTCATGATCCATGTCTTCTTATGCATCATCTTATGCTCTCCTTTGTCTTTAATTTACAACAATTTCAGTTATTTAGTCAAATTATGTCTACAAATGTTACATAGACTTGTTAATTTGAACAATTCCTTCTCATCCTCTTACCATATCTTATACCTTTAAGATTCAAACTTGCTCTAATACCAAATAATGAACTTGAATACTATCAATTCAAAAATATCAATAGGCACAATACATCTAAAACAATACTTTATATTGATTGTATTTAATAATTAAAATAATAATAATAAAAACTACATATAAATAAACCTCAATTTAGAATTGGAGTTGTCATGCAAAACTTGAAACTAAAAAAATTAAAAAAAATCGACTTGCTACTTTTAGTAAGTTTTGTATGCGAGCGTGTGTAACCCTAAAACTCTTTAAGGATATTCTAAACACTAAAATTAAGATATTAGATGAATTTATACTGATATTCACATCCGGTTACAAAAATATAAAAATTATAAAATTATAAAAATCCAAAAAAGATATTATAATATTTATTGGAACCTCAGATGATCATGTATAGCCTCATAAAAATATTTAAAAACATTCATAATGGGATAAAGTGAGTTATAGATGCATCATACTTTTCAACGCAGTTATTTTGTTTTGAAGAAGAGCTCAAACAAAACTATATATAAAAAGTTATGACCTCCATAAGTTTGGACCCATTTTTTGTATCACTTTTACTATGATGGAGTGTCTTTTCTACGAATATTTATTTTATAACATGTAATGAAATTACTTATTTTTTAAATTAATTTTGACTTAAACTAATGCTTTTTATTTTTATTTTTATTTTTAAATTTAAAATATCAAAATAAATATGAAAAAAATTAATAGCATACTTCATAAAGAATTAGTCCTTATCACTTATTATGAACTCGTTTACATAATTAATGTTGTTGATATAAATAATATATTATACAAAGTAAGTCAAGATTTAAATAATTTTATTATGTCTCATTAAAATATTTAATATTAACACATTTTTAATATTATTTCTAATTTATATTTATTTTTTCATAAGACTTATGGAGAACAGATTTTTTTCTAAAAACAATAATTATAGACTTTTTTTTTTTTTTTTTTTTTTTTTCATTTTATTTTATTACATATTTTCTTATCATTTAAAATAAAAAATAAAAAATTATCATGTATTTTAAAATGTAATTATAATTTTTAATCTTTAAAAAATAACATTAAATATTATTAATTATGATATATGTAATTTAATAAAAATGTTAATGTTATATAATCTTTTTACTTATATTCTATCTCCTTTCTCTTCAGAACAATTAACTACACACTTCTTTTACTTATGAGCATTTTCACTATACCTCACTAATACAATTACTGATTTAATATATTCATATAATCACTTTTTTAGCTATAGAAATACCTGCTCTGTGAAATGCCTACATTAATATCTTCACATAATCATAATTTTACCTCTACAAGCTAAAGCTAACTTCACTATATTAATAATATTTTCACATAATCAGACTTTTACCTCTACAAACTGAAACTTCATTGGAATTAAACAATGGGCCGTTGAAAATATTATAAAATGAATTATACGAATCATGTGTGCGACGTTAACGAGATTATAGTTGTTCTGTCTTGAGGCTCCTCGTGGACATATCTTAGCCAAAAGCTGGAACAAACAAATCCGTCAACAGGACTGGTGAAAGAAGAGGGGTTCTATGATGCCCATCAAATCTGAACCCTGCATTGCACATAATCTAATTAATCGCTACCACTAAAAGTCTTACGATCTCTTACACAGATCTAAAATTCAATACAGCGCATTTATGCAAAGAATTTGGACATAAAGTTGTCCCGTAATTTCATTGATATACATCACAATATTTAATGTAAGAGATTCTTGTATTAAACGCTAAAATTTAGGTCCTTCAAAGAAAATACACATGATCGAGAAAGCGTAACCCAAGAACATTTTTAGATTATCATCTATGAAGATCTATTACACGCTAAAAACACAGTTGCCATACAGTCGGGCAATTCTCGGCAAATTGACATTTGGTATTTTTCTTTTAAACAGAATTATTAACTCCACTAAACCAGTCCTTAATAGGTAATGTTAACATGGCTAATTTCTCGTTGCAAAGCCTAAACAATCATCCATGAACCAATAAGTTCGGTGATTTTAGCACAAAATGAAAACCCAACACACAACAAAGCATAAGAAAGAATTTCCTCGGAGATTGGATTCGTGGATCATGTGCTAGGGCGATGGGATTCGCAAATGTTCTCCTCGTTCTCCACTTCTCGTCTGTGGAAATTGCGGTGACAATTACAGGCTGCACATTTCATTGCTCCACTGGTTCCCTCTCTCCCGCTGGCCATGAATTCCCCACATCCATCGAGGGCATAACCTCCAATGGAGGCGGCATGATTCTTTCTGCATTCTTTGTACTTCACAGCTTTCCCCGAAGCTCTGCCATTAGATAAATTGGTACCATTTGCTACGGCTCCTTCTCTCTGTTGGATTTCTGACGGCATCATTGATTAATTCGTACGAGGTCTCTGATCACGGATCTAAGAAAAGGAACCTCAGCTTGTATACGACCAAACCCTCGCCAGATAAAATTGTACCACAATTTCATTGCGATACCGAACCCTAACTTATAACTCTCAATGTCCTCTACCTCTCTTTAATCCTTTGTTGATTCTCTCTAAATTTTTACTTAAATCCTCGTTAAATCAACTAAAAATTTATCATGATATCAAGTTAGTGCATCCCATTTTGCTGTAATCGTAATAACTGACAACTGTTAGAAGGCAATCAAGGATAATTATCATACAAAAATGATATTGAAGACGACATATTAAAATAACGTCTATAACTTCCCCAAATAAGCAAAAGACAACCAGATGGACATTAGGTGATGGAACACCACTGGGCACTCAAAGATTCCTTGCACCATTACAAGAAATTAATGATACAACCAAAGTTTTTTAAAGACCGAATTCCCATGCCACAGCTCGAGATGATAGCTACAAACAAGAGCAAATAAATAATTCCACCGGTGTTGAGCAACTTAAGTAAAATCTTTGGCACCTTTTCCGATCCTGAACACATAAAAATATGTTGAAACTTTAGAAAAAGTCATGTGAGTAATTTCCATGTAGCTCTGCTTTGTCCACGTCTTTCTCGTGGTTTATCATTATTGTGTGACAGCTATTGGAATGAAACGCTGTAATTATTATTGTATTTCAGAGAATGATGATGAAAGGAATAAAAAAATTGTCACTCTTCTTTTCCTTCGTGGGGCCAAAGATAAAGCCCGCTGATATTTTTATGAAAAATGATTCAAGTGGATGCCTTTTGTTACTCAACAACCCAACCTATGTCTGGTCGTTATAGAGGAGAATAAAGAGTATGAAGTTGAAATTTGGAACATAGCGCGGGGGCGAGAATAACCAAACAATGCTCACAACCTTATGACTCTATTAGGGATGAGTGGAATGTGCATAGATGCAACATAAATAAACGCAAGATTTTAAATTAAGTTAACAATCATTTGTATTATAATAATAATGCTTATTTTATATTTCGTATTTGAAATTAAGACATTTATATATAGTTTGAAAGAATATAATGATTTTCAGTGATAGTTTTAATGTTGAAAGATGTTTAGATGTGATAAACACTTTGATTATGAATTTAATAGTAATTATAAAAAATGTTCAACGTATTTTGAACACTTTTAATATAAAGAAATCACTGCATGCATAGTCAAACGACATATAAATTGGAAGCAATTTGATTATTGTGTTTATATGGACTAATTTTTTATTCCTTATTTCAAATAATTATATTGATATATCTAGAATCTAGAAAATATATATTGTTATTCTAGCAGTATATTTAAAACAATATTTAGAACTTAAAAGGAAAACTGTGAACATTTTTGGGTCCTTTGATTTAAGGTATCTATATTTTAAAGCATGGTATAACTAACTTATCCATAAATAATAAGTAATAAATGAAAAACAATAAATTGCAAAATGGAAAAGATTTTTTTGTGAGATTATACATCATTTTTTGGGAAATTTTAGCTTTAAAGAATTATATCTTCTATAATGACAGGCTTGTTGTTTTTAAAATACCTATAAATACTCATTAAAAAAATTATGAAAAAATGGTTTATTCATTATTTTCTATAGTGTTAAGTTGACAGGATAGTAACAAAGTCTGTTTTCTAATAGAAGGCAGAGCTACTTTTTATTAAAAATAAAAAAGATTATGAAAAAATAAACTATTTACCAAAAAAAATGGTGTTTCTCATAATAGGTTCAATTTTAACTAGAAAGAATGAAAATCACACTAGAAAGGAAGCAAAAGAAAGAAAATAAATGAAAGGAATGTAAAACGATGACAAATTCAGTAAGCCTAATCCAGAGACGAATTAGAAATATCAAGGGGAAGGATGACTTTACTAAGAGGAAATGTTTTTCAGTCAATGGATGGGAAAGACATTATTTATTCATAAAAACACACAACATACACCCAAATAATTTTTTAATTAGTGATGACATATATAAGACAATTATCTTGTATTTCCTTGTAAAAACTACATGAAACTATTATGTTTACACTAGCAATATTTCATAGTTGTATAAATTATAAATGTACGTTAGAAGAATAAGCTCTACAGTGAAATTTCCATGTTTTGACTGATTTATTATAATTTTTAAAAAAAAAAAAAAGAATAGAATCAAGTATACGTGTGGATGTAAACAAATACATCACCAACAAATAAATATTTAATACATAACTATCAAGAATTTATAGTATATTAATTCTTGATGAATCATAAATACAATCTCATCTTCATCTATCTTGCTGAAATGTTAAACAATAAAAGAGCCTTTACAATGAGCCCTTGAATTGTATTTCTAGTTTGAAATAGGTGGTCTTGTTGCATAACCACCTGCTTTTATATTTTTTCAAGCTTTCAATTACACATTTGGTAATTCACACAACATAAAACTTGTATAAAATATTAATCAATTTGTAAAACTTATAAAATTACAATAGCAAATTTGAAAAGATTGTAAAAATGGATTGGCAGATTTCTATGACTCACAACATGATAAAAAAATAAGTAGTACATTTTCACGAAATACATTGTGTGAAATAACTATTACAGAAACTATAACTGAAAATTATGATAATGACTTAGAATTACGAGGATGGAAATTATCAAAATATGTTACAAAATTAAGTCTATTCTTATTACTCATTGAGAACATATTCTATCTTTTATTTTATTGAGGTATGTGCATGGACTTAGGGGACAATTCCGTGAACATACCCTATAACATGTACACATTATTCACATAACACATCCATTATTTAAATAATGTATACACACATTGTTAACATTATAGCTCCATAAATATTGAGCCACAATGCATATGCGTAATGGTAACAATGTTATGGCAAAGCGTATGCATTATGGAAATGTGTATTTGTTATAATAATGCATATGTGTTCTTATAATGCATATGCATTAACTTTTTGATTTGTTTAAAAAATCCATATATTAAAGCTCTACTTACCATTTTTACAATTCCTAAGTGTTATTTCATGATCATGTTTATCCTTTAAAAACGTCCAAACTTGCCAAAAGTCAATTGAAATGATTGACATGACAAAAAATTCATGATGTTACTTCATAGATGAGGTAATTGATAAAAAAATATGCCTATTAATATTATATTTTTATAATTTTTTATTTTATACATTATTTAATTTGTAAATTATTTGTTTAAAATAGACCATCGTGCTAGAAAATATCATAATCATCCTAATAAACCACCACCTAACCCTATAATTATTGTGGCTAACCCTATAGCTAACCCTTATAATCCTCTGACTAACCCTCCACCTAGCTCTCCTAACCCTCATATTCCTCCATCTAACCCTCATGTAATTTTAAAAGATCCCCTAGGCAACTAAGATGATCTAGCTACAAACATTGTGGAAAATAAAATTGAAATTGACCAAGTAATCAGGAGAATAAGGGATCCCACATCCACCTACACCCACCTCACCTAACTTGCTAATAATCTAGAGTTGATATTAGGTCAAATTGACTTGATAACAAGTCAAATTGATTGATGTGCATCATATTTGGATAGTTGTAGGGCTTATTATGTTGATAAATTGCTAGTACGAGAATTCAAAAATAAATAAATATAAAAAGTAGCAATGTGTGCATTATTCATTAACCCAACACATTATTCATTAACCCAATGACCAATGCACCATTTCTAATAACTACTTAATGTTTCCAATCCGTAGTTGCTAATAAAATTGAATCAAAGCCAATTTCTAAGACTGATGGTGGATGGTGTTTGACTACCCATCATGTAACAATAAGGAGGTCCTATTGTATTTATTAAAGAAACTCTACTTTGATTTGATTCAAAAAGAGATTCCAAACCATTTTGTGGTTGAACCATAATAGTGTGTCCCACTTTTAGTACGATGGGGACAATAAAAATTGAAATGTGAACATTTATCAATTCGTATAGACAATAGTGACTTAATCATATAAAATGTAAAAATGATTTAAACTAATAAAATGTTGCATTATATATACATATATATACATATATATATATACATATATACATATACATATATATACATATACATATATATACATATACATATATCTACATATACATATATATACATATACATATACATATATATGTACATATATATACATATACATATACATATATATGTACATATATATACATATATATATACATATATATATATATACATATACATATATATATATACATATATATATATACATATATATATATATATACATATATATATATATACATATATATATATATACATATATATATATACATATACATATATACATATACATATATATACATACATATATACATACATATATACATACATATATACATACATATATACATACATATATATATATATATATCACACACACTATATATATATATATATATATATATATAGTGTGTGTGTGTGTGTGTGTGTGTATGCTTCACGTACGAAAAATTTTATTGAGTGTTTGATTTCTCCTCCTCATGATTTTCTCAAAACATAATATTTTCTAAAGATTTCTTGGAAAGTTGTCATAGAAACATGGGCATAGAGTAAGATAATTTTTTTTATAAAAATATAATTTCTAATTACATTTTAGATGATTGAGTTGGGTAATATTGACACTTATGACTTCTCCTTGGGGTGTGTGTGTGTTGTGTGTGTGTGTGAAAATAGATTGATTTTTTCACCATTGCGGTAAGGACATTAAAGTTAAGTGCAGGGATATTTTTCAAAAACATTTGACCACAGTCTCCTATTTTTCTTAGTTTCTCAAATATCTGATACTTCATTTTATAAATAAATATAATTTACTAAATAAATAAAAATAATTTTTAAATATTATTAAAATTTAGAAAAAAAGACCATATTAGTAGAAAGCTCATAAAAATAGCTATTTATATGTACAACCATATGTTTTTATTTTATTTTTTCACCCTAGTAAATGGCATCTGAAGTGGTAATTCTAGGCCAATAGTAGATTCCCACTTGAATGGGTGAGGATTTGATGGCACATAGTGTTGGAATGAAGGGGGTTTACATGAACAACTTCATTCTAATCCCATAAAAATACATCATTTTGTTGGCTACTTTATTTAAATTAAATACATGCATAACATACACATTTGAAAAACTTCATTTGAACCCACTTCATTCTAACCCCCTTTTTTCTTAAGACCATTCAAAAATTAAGTGTGGGTGTTAGAGAAAAAGGGGTTAGAATAAACCATAATTTTTTTATATTAGATGTACTTAGTCACCAAGTGGGACTCACTTATGTTCTTTAACTCTTTCATTATGGTGAGTTTAAGTGCTAAGTGAAAAAATCTACATAGAATTTAATAGGTGCATATCATGTGCCTAATCAATGTACAAGGATCCCTACCTAGAATATACTTCATCTTGAGAACCCATTTACTTTAAATAGGTCATGGAGATTGACAATCTACATGCACTTAATTTGGTTATTGATACACTTGCTCAACATGCAAGTAGGTTTTCAATAAGTGATGTTGAAGATAGGCCACCTATTATGTGTACCCAACCCAATCATTTCATATCTTATTGAACTATATGTACTAGACATTCTTGATGACGACAGTGCTAGTGGTTCGAAGGGGTTGGATGATATAGTCTAGAGGTAAACATTTGTGTCACACATTTATTATGCATTCATTGACCACTACATGTATATAGCTATATTTTATATAAATATCATGTCAAATTTAAGACATATTTATAAATTTAAAATATAACAATTAATTTACATAGAAAATAAATTATATATATATAATTTTTTATGTTCTACAAGGACACAGTGCCTTCATCATCACATTCTAATTTTATAGGATTTGATCTTATGTATCCATTGTTTACATATATGGAGCTATCTTCTCACCCATCCACTATAAAATATACATGTATTGGCATGATACCTTTTACTAATAAAAAGCTAAAATTTTGAGTTCATTTCACACTCTTTGTTTAATTTAAAGGAGAGAAAATGACATATATATTCGATACTTTATAGAAAACTAAGTGAAACATTGCTTATTTAATTGATTTATTGAGTAGACACTCCTCCATCACTGTGAGTGGATACAAACATATACATTGTCATAGAAATGTCATCCACACATGCCTTCATAGGCATACATATTAACTTATAATTATGAATTGTAAAATGATTTTTTTAATAATTTCACTACATACTTTCTCAACAAAAATAACTTATGTGAATATATTATGTATGTAGGGTTGTCACATGACATCTAATAGTCCCATTCAAATGATTATTAATTAATATTCTCATGTTTCTTCCTTATTACAGATGCCTATTCATATAGTTCAATCGGTTACCGATCCAATCAAGCATCAAAACCAAATTGAGTTGGACCATGAGATTATAGTAAGTGCATGTTTAAATTTTTTTAATTATATTTTAAAATTAGTTTATGAACTTGGTTACATGAATTGTATGTTGGTTTTTTAATAATACTTATATTTGAATAGGTTTAGCTTCAATCAAGCTATGAGTGTAGGACCTATAGTTGGAAAATCTAGAAATCCAAGGTATTAAAGGGATCTCCATGTACCAATAGAGAATTTTACTGATGGTTTTATTCAAGGAAGGAAAAGAGAGGGACTTTATTTGAAGATTATATCATGTCTTACATGATGTACATTTTTGTATGCCTATATGGCAATGTACATATTTTTATATGCCTATTTGGCAATTAATGTATTATTAACATTGTACATGTGGTTATATGGCATTCACTTGACATTTTATGATGTTTTTATCTTGTAATCCTTTATGTATATTATTATTATTATTATTATTATTATTATTATTATTATTATTATTATTATTATTATTATTATTATTATTATTATTATATTATAGAAAAATTTTATGAGAAATGATTTTTTTCTTAACTTTCATTATCAACAATCAAGTGTAATGTTTGACCATTGATTCACATTTGGTAATTTTAGGTGATTTGATAATTTTTAGATGATTGAACTCATGTTATTTTAGGAATAATATAATTGATCATATTATATGAAAAATCTTACTAATGATATTTTCACTATGATTTTTTTATGATTTTGAGTCTTAATTTTATTTGAATAGATTGTGGAAAAAATAATCATTATTATCTCCTTTGTTTAAAGAATTATCCATTAAATTATATTTCCAAAATATATCTTATTCGGAATGTATTTTATAAAGCTTTAACATCAATTCACTATTTTTGAGGTTTGATTCTCTATCCATACTAGACTTGAGAACCTCTTTATTTAAATAGCTTAGTTTAACTTACACCCATAATTTTTCATTAAAATGTTCTTAAAATTATCCCAATTACATTTTGATGGTGATGCAGGAGCATCAAAATATAAAGAACTTAAAAAGTGTAATTATGATAAATTTGTACTTGTTCATAGTCTTATAGAATACTAAAAGTCTTGGCAAAGCTAATAAGATATCTTAGATGCATCAATTATCTTTCATCGATCAATTTAACAATTATTTGGGTTTTCCCTCAAAACAAGTGAATATTTTAATGTTTAAAACATTTTATAGTATTATAAGTGATATAATTAATTTAACAAGACATGTAATTACACATCATGATCCTAAGGGACTTTTATCTCATTAAAAACATGTATTAACTCTAGGTACATGCATATCATTCTATGAACCTCATCTAGCAGGTAAATCCTATGATGAAGACCAATTATAGCATCTAAGGTTAAGATGAAAATATATTGGCAAATAAGATATGTTTAGCATGGTTTCTAGAAGAAGATCAACATGGAATGAAGGAGATTAATAAAATAATGAAAACATGTATAAAGGTCTAAGCATGAAATAATAGAATATAAATGTTGAGACTAAGAGGGAATAATGCCTTTTGGCCTATATTATCTTGGTATGCTATAGGATTTTAAGTTTATGGAAAATGATTAAGTGAAATATTTCATGTCTTTTTTATTTTTGTTATATGTTTAACGGCTTGCAAGATTTGAATTATCAAAAGCTTATCATTAAGAGTTTTGAGGTTTGTATGTAAAGATCATCAATTTCTTGCATGGATATAAAACATTGTGGGTTGGATAATTATTTTAATTTATTTATAAGATTAATGTATGGTTTCATTTTTTATATAAGGATTTGATAACCAATTTGATCTTATTGTATTAAAAACCCTTCAAAAACCTTTATTTGCATGTACATAGTCATATATAGTTAGCCAAAAACATATACAAACAAGTTCATGAGATAAGTTATCAAATTGGGAAGGTAAGAGGAGGTTCTTAAATATTTTTTAAATTTTTTTGTTTTATAAAAAAATAAATGATATTTATGAATGATATTTATAAACTCTCACCTCCATATTAATAGTGAAAACCATCTACAAGAATTACATGGATCAATAGACCTATAGCTAAATAATTAACCTACAAAACCTTTCCAAAATTTGTAAGAAGTTGCTATAAGGTGTTTATTAACTAATATTAGTGTCTTCATGTCTAATTTATTTATATAAAACTAGTTACTATTGACTATGTGTAGGATTTCCTATAGGTAGTCACTAAGAAGGATCCAAAATGGAAGAATTTAATTGTTTTGTCTTGTTCTTTGTCTCCAAACATTGTATGAATTTTTTTTAAGGCTATGTGATAACTAAAAAAATATTTGAATATAAAATTAAAATGAATATGAAGTTTAATGAAGCCCAACTTCCTTCAATAAGGTAGAACTACGCCTACATAGACCTAAAAGAGTAGAGTTTTTATTATGTTAATATTTTGAGAAACCAATTGAGAAAATATTAATTTATCTCCTTTATATAAAATATATATCCATTAAATAGGTCATTAAATGGGATATTGGAGGAAACTAGAATAATAAACATCATTCTTAAGACATAAAAGGCCTACACTCTATCCTATAATGGTTTTTAGGACTAAGTCATGTTTTATTAGTCATTTGAACACCTAATTAATGTTTCAAACTTTTGTGAAAGCCTCGATAAGATAAGGATCATTGTATTAAGGATTTCATAGGCATTGTGAGTTTTTTCAGTCAATAAAAATAGGGTTAAATTTGTATATTGTCTAATGTGGTAGACTTCTAAGTAGATGGACTAAAAGATTGAGTGAATTACAAGATCCTTCTTGACATAAAATTATAAGAGGAAAGAAATCCATAGTGAAGGATAAAATTTATGAATGGGAAAAAATATAATTAAACCTAAGGTATTGAAATAAATAAGAAACTTTCATTAATAGTTTAAATACATTGATCTTACAGGACTTATATAATGGAAATATAGACTTAAAATTGACATAAGTCTAAGTTGAATTATAATAATTTGTAAATAGTCAAAATTAAAGTATAAGAGGCTAAAAATAAAGAATTAGAGTGGGTAATATACTATTTAACATCAAGATTGGTCTAATGGAGTGTAAATTATTCTTAAATGGTGAATCTAAGTAAAAAGAGAAGGGTATGAGTCAAAGTATCTTGGCATAGTGATTGGAAGGTATGATATTGTCATAATATGGAAATATCCTAAAATTTCTGTCAATAATTCATGAAAATATACACATAAGCTTAAAAAAATTGTTTTAAAAAATTGACTTTACCTTTTTTGACTGTTTAGTGATTCAAGTCACTAACAATAGTCTATCGATGGTATCTACTAGATCTCCTTATCCTCTCTTATAGATGCACATGAGAAATAAGACTTATTATCATATCAAGATATTTTTATCTTACCAATACTATCACTCTTTCTTAAGTCATCTATCAGACTCCTTTATACTTCTACACAAAGTTTCAATGTGTTCATGAGGCTCATATGTATAGATATGAGCCTTTTTATTTATATTAAACGCTAATTATGATAACCCATATTAGTTTTTAAATCTTAAGATGATCAAATTAGACACACATAGTTTCTTTAAAATGTAGGACCCACTTGATCCTAATAATAAGTTCTTAAAATAAGCACATATCAAATTTTAGTCCTTATATCTGAATCATTTTCCTTCTAAGGTTAATTTTTCTTTAGTATGTATGTCTCATGGTGTATACAGTTCCATGAGACTTGGGATATTATCAAAAGTTTTTCATAGATTCTAATGGATATCTAATCTTCCTAAAACATTTATAAGAAGGCAAATTACATTACCTTATAAGAAAGTAAACCTTTAAATGAGTTCTAATGGACCATGAATGTCTGTATCATATCATGACCAAGTGAGAAAATGTATTCTATATAGTTGAATGACATAGATTTCCACAATCTTAACATCCAATTCTACCCAAGAATACATTTTCACTGCTATTTAGGAGGGCAAAAACATTGATAATAAATGTTGTCAAAGATTGAGTCGTTATTTGACTCCATTTTTGGCACTTTGTCATTGCCAACTAGAACTAGAAACATGTTTAAATATTTGGATAATATTTAGGAACACATTATTTCCTTCCTATCATGCCCCATTCATAAACCCATAACCCATTCTAGCCTTGAGAATGCCCTTCCAAATACAAGAAAACTGCAAAATTTTAGCCTAACTTTAGACATGCATAAAACAAAAAATATAAGTCATTTTTATCAACCATAATATCCTTTCTATGCATTTGTAAAAACTATTATTTCACCATTTATGAATTTTATCTAACATTTAAGACCAATTCATGGCACAAGCTAAAGTACTAAGTCCTAAAATGCAATTTTTTTGATAGTGAAGAGATAACTTCTCAAGTTGTAATAGGATTTTTTAATCTCTTTGACACCTACGTAAAAACTTATCACTTGGATAAAATATATATAGTTCAATTATACATTTTTCCATGACCTTCACATCCAAATAAACTTGGAAATACATTTTGTTTATTATTTAGAAGGGCAAAATATATTGATAACAAATTTTGTCAAAGTTTAAGTTGTTGTTTGAGAAATCTATTTGTAATGGTTATTCCCTAAAAACTATAACTTCTAATACATATGCATGGGTAGATAATGTTTATGATCATGTTCTTTTCCTCCCATCATGCCTGATCGGAGAACCACCATCCATTTTAGCCTCAATAACGTCCTTTCCAGTATAAAAGAAATATAAAATTTTAGTCTAACTTTAGGCATGCATAGAATAAATATTATAAGTCATTTAAATGAATAATAATATCCCTCTTATGAATGTTTAAAAAAATTTATTCCACTTTTCAGATAGTTGGCCTAACCTTCAAGAGAAATTTGTGGCATGAGTTGTAAATGTGTCTTAAAATGAAAATTTTTGGTAGTGAAGAGATAATTTCTTGAGCTCTAACATGAAATTTTACCTCTGGCACTCCCAAGTGAAAATATATTACTTGGATCACATCTATATAGGTTAATTATAGGTTCTTCCATGATCATGACCTCCAATTCCACACAAAAATACATTTTCACTACTATTTTAGAGGACATAAACACTGATAATAAATTTTGTCAATGTTAGAGATGTTGTATAATAACTCCATTCAGGGTGTTATTTAGATTCAAAATGGGACTAACAACATGTATATATTTATGAATAATTTCCAAGACCACATTCTTAGAGTCAAGTCATTCCTAGATGACAAACTAACCACCCATTCTGGCATGGATTACAAAGTATTCATAACACAACATACCATGGTTTTACGAGCTTAAATATGAACAAGACACAATGGATATAATATCTTGAGATTCTTACAAAGACAAAATACTTTCAAATTTTTTAATACCTTCAAGGATGGCCTATAATACGGTTTGCCAAGCATATGAGCTCACATGAAGATTTTTCTAGTTAATTGAAAAGAGACAAGTTTGAGTGTTTGTGTTTAATCCAAGCAAGTTCAGGTATTTATAAGATTGGAGATATTTTTTATAAGCACAAATAATCCTATAAATAATTGATCACTATGAACAATGTTGAAATGATCTATCACATACATGTACGCAAGATGAAAAATTGAAATTTATCATTAGACTTATGTATGGTTGGAGACCTTGGGTCTTTGGGATCACTCCATGGTGATTTATACATTTTTTAATGTCATATTAAATTCCTAAGTCAATCCTAATAGCTATGAAAAGACCCATTTTATGTCATTTAGTCCTACATAGAGTTTAAAGAGTAGAGTTATTATTAATTTATTCTTTTGAGAAATTAAAAGAGAAAATGTTAATATATCACCTTTATAGTCATACTATATCCATTATAAAGGTCACTCAATCGGTTATTGAGAGGATCCATAGTGAAGGATTAAATTTATGAATCAAATAAAATCTAGGTAAACCTAGGGTATTGATAGTAATAATAAACTTTTATTAATAATTTTAATAGATTGATATTGGAAGACTAACTTAATGGAAATATAGACCTAAAATGGAAAAAAGTCTAATTTCAATTATAATATGTTATAAACAACTACGATTAAATTATATGAGACTACAAATACATAATGAGAGTGGGTAATAGACTATCTATCATCAAGATTGGTCTAATAGAGTGTATATTATTCTTAAATGGTGAATATAGGCAAATAAAGAAGGGTATAAGTCAAAGTCTCCTAGGACAGTCATTCATATGTATGAGATTGACATCATATAAGAATCTCCTAAAATATCTATCAATAATTCATGTAACTATACATGTGTTGTAAGAATCTTTTTGCAAAAATTGACATTGCATTCTTTAGTTATTTAACCATTTAGGTCAGTAATAATACTCTATCTAAGGCCTCTATTAGAATATTCTTATCCTCTCTTATAGATCCACTTATATTAATCTCTTAGAGACCAATGAAATTTATCCACATATGAGGCTCCTTTTATTTTACCAATACTATTACTCTTCTTAAATAATCCATCACACTCCTTTCTACTCTTACACAAAGTTTCAAAGTGCTCATAAGGCTCAGATGCATAGATATGACCCTTTTTATTTATATTAAACCCTAACTACCTTAACCACTAGAAGTTTTTTAATCATTAGACTATCATATCAGACATATAAAGGTTATTTGAAACATGGGACCCACTTGTTCATAAGAATCAGCTCTTGAAATAAGTACATATAAAATTTTATACCTTCTCTCTCAAGCATTTTCCTTTTAAGGTTAGTTTTATTTCATTATGTTTGTCTTAGCAATTATATAGTTCCACGAGACATGAGAGTTTATTATAAGCTTTTCATACATTATAAGTGATATCTAACCTTCCTAAAAGTGTTAGTGGAAGTAAAATAGCATTCCCTCACTTCACCAATAATATAATCAAGCTCATGCAAACCTTCAAATTTAGTTCTATTGGACCATTTATGACTATATAATATCATGAAAAAGTGATAATGCGTGTGTGTGTGTGTGTGTGTGTGTGTGTGTGTGTGTGTGTGTGTGTGTGTGTGTGTGTGTGTGTGTGTGTGTGTGTGTGTGTGTGTGTGTGTGTGTGTGTGTGTCTGTGTGTGTGTGTGTAAATAACATCTGTTTCAATGACCTTAATATCAAAGTCCTCCAAAAAATACATTTTCATTATTTTTTAGGAGAGTAGAAACACTGATAATAAATGTTGTTAAATATTGAGCTATCTAAGAACTCCATTTTAAGTGCATTGTCACTAAAAAATATCAATAAAAACATGTTTAAATGGGTGGATAACATTTATGACCATTTTACTTCCATCTCCTCATTCCCTATTGACAAACCCATAACCCATTCTGGGCTCAACAATGCCCATCTCAAGACATGAAGAATGTTAAATTTTAGCCTAAATTCAGACAAGCATAAAACAAAAGATAAAAGTCATTTCGATGAGCCATAAGATCCATACTATAAATTTATAAAAAATATTCTATCACAACATATCAATTTAATCTAGCCTTCAATACTAATTTGTGGCATAATTTCTAATAATGGGTCCTAAAATGCATGTTTTTGGTAGTGAAGAGATAACTTCTCAAGCTCCAACAAGCTTTTTTACCTATTCAACCCCCAAGTAAAAATGTATCACTTATATCACATATATTTAGGTCAATTATACATTTTCCCATTAACCTAATGTCTAAATTCACCTATAAATACATTTTATTTGTTGTTTAGTAGGGAATAATATTGACAATAAATGCTGTCAATGTTCAAGATGTTGTTCAAAAAATCTATTTATAATGGTTGTTCACTTCAAAATATAACTTAAAAAAGAATTTTATGGGTGGATAATGTTTAGGACAATTTTCTTAGCCTCCCATCATGGTTGTTTGACAAACCAACTAGCGATTCCATCCTCAAGAACACCCTTTCCAACACAAGAAAAGTGCAGAATTTTAGCCTAACTTTAGACATGCATAGAATATAAAATATAATAGTTTTCAATTAAACAAAATAACCCACCTATTCATATATAAAAAATCTTCTTCCACTATGGATAACATTGTCCTAACCTTCAAGATAAATTCATTGCATAAGTTGTAGTAACATGTCTTAAAATGTAGATTGTTGGTAGTGAAGAGACAACTTCTCGAGCTTCAACATGATGTTTTAACTCCGGTAACACCAAGTGAAAATATACCACTTTTATCACATCTATATAGGAAAATTATATGTGTCTTCATTACCCTAACCTCCAATTCCACCTAAAAATATATTTTCGCTACTATTTTAGATGATAAAAATATTGAATATAAATGTTGTCAAAGTAAGAGATATTATTCAATAACTCTAGTGAGGGTGTTTTTTAGATGAAAAATGGAACTAAAAACATGTTTATATGCATGGATAGTGTAGAGGACCACATTCCTAGCCTCCCATCATGTCAAGCCGACAAACCCACCACCCATTCTGGCATTGATTACAAAATATTCATATTAAAGCATACCATGCTTGTAAGAGATTAAAGATGGTCAAGAAACAATGGATATATTATATTTATATTAATATTAGTCCAAAATATCTTTAAAACTATGAACACCTATAATAATGGCATACAATATGGATTATCATGCATACAAGCTTACATGAAGAGGTCTATAGTTAGTTGAAAAGAGATAAGTTTACATGTTTATGATTGATCCAAGAAATTTTATGTAATTTTAGGAGTGGATATATATATTATATTCCAAAATAATTCTATAAAATTTTTATCACCATGATTAAAGGTGAAGTGATCTATCATGGCCCTGCACACAAGGTGATAAAGTGAATGTTGTAAATAAGTTTGTGCATGGTTGGAGATCTTGAGTCTTTGGGAAGACTCCAAGGTGATTCAAATATTTTTTAATATCATATATAATTCTTTAAAAAATATTAATATCAAAAAAAAAATCTATTCCATGTCATTTAGGCCTCGAAAATCAACTCCATTAGCCCAGATGCACGCATACAGCCACAAAGAGGGTCTATAAGTTGAGATTGTATGATTATGGTGATTTTTATTAATTATATATTCCCATAAAATTATTTAATTTTTTATATTGGGTTATACAATACCTATAAAAAAATAATTAGCTATTGACACCCTACATAACTCAAGATACAAAAAAAATCTAAATTGCCCTGCTTGCTACCATGTAGATCCTAGTTTGCGAAAAAAGTCCCTTAAAATGGGTTTTATAGATAAAAATAACATAAAATTTTGATTTAAGGTATTTATTTCAATTTAAAAACCTTTTAATTTTTTTAATTTCTGTATTATACCTAAGAAGATGTAAAATACAAAAACACAAGCCTACACATGCAAAAATGAAGGAAAATCAGACCTACAAAGGACCAAAAGTGTTATAAGTCATGTTATATTGATAAAAATTCTATAAAATTTGATTTTAAGGTGATTTTTTATGTATTAAATTTTTAATGGTGTTACACATCCTTAAAATCCAATCAAAATGAAGTTATACATGAATTTTTATAAACATAGCCTTATTTCTAGGCCTAAATGAGCCAGGTTGAATATCAATTAATCACTTTGTGAAGGTATTGGATCTTATAATATATGTGTATGATATAAAATATTATACAATTTTTTTTTATAGGATTAAATATTATTCTTATCTTATATCTCTAATCTTACTCTTCATACACCTCCAAATAGGGCTAGTAGCCTAGTGAACCTTCCTGCAAGCAAAGTGATAATGAGCAAAGGTGAGTGGTTGGAATCATTAAAGATATGAATTTTAATTTTTTTTTATAGATTTAATACCTCATGTTTATAATAATAATATTTATATATATACTATTTACCTTGTCTAGACCAATTAGGTGTATTGGTGTAGTCACGAATCAAGAGGAGCTAGTTTGCCTCTCCAAGGAAAGAGGTAAATAATTTGAGATTTTTTTTCATAAATTAAGATGTAATAAGTATTGAAAATATTCCTAAAATTTATCTACATGATTAAGTTTGATTAATGTCCATAATTTTAGATCCTACATTGAAAACCATGCAATATCATGAAGATGTTAGAGAATGCAATGAGAGAGTTCCAACTTGGGAGTTCAAAATCAGTTACATGAAGGTAAGAAGTAATAAATTATGAATTGGTAGATATTTATACAATAATATCTTAAGAAAAATATGCATCTAAAATTGTCAAACATGATACCTCTATGCCTTGAACAAGCAAATAGTCATTTGATGAAGTCAAATAACCATTGGAGGTATTTCAAACTACCCTATAGTATTGGAACTACTTCATGGGAGTTGAAAAAAAATTGGTTAAATAATAAGTGAAGCTTTGAAGGCAAAGAAATGGTGAGTTAAAATCAAAATATAATCAAGGAAACCACTATCCCCAAATATAGGTCAACTCATGAAGGCATTTGACCACATCAAAATATTCAAACAACCATTATGCTCTTGTTATTCCTTCTTTCATTCAAGGCAACCTGATTTCAAGGACAAGTGTTAAGTACTTTTATAAAGATTATATTAGCTTAGGAAAATGTAACTATGTACTATTAGTGCCAATTGCATGAAGATAGAGGCTTATATGACACCACTAACCTACCAAAAAATGTTTGTAAGTATTTAAAAATGATATTTAAATGTACTACCTTAAAAATATAAAAACATATAGTAAATTATATTATATCTAAATTCTAGAAGTCAACATATCTACACATATCAATCCATCAAACCACTAGAATCTAATCTAATATTGAAGACCATTTATTCCACTTGTGGATCTGATCATATCTATTGCACTTTATAAAACTTGTACGTAGGTCCACTATACTAATCATGTCCTTCACTTCCATAGAGCCCTTTGAAAATCTACCTACAAACTCCTTCATCATGACATGCGAATAACTCAAAAAACACTATATGGAATTCACCTTATCATTATAAGATTTATAATTGTGGCACTATAATTAACATGACATTGTAACTAAGAGATTATGGTTGTAACTTTGTATGTGTGATAAATTACAAAATTTTATACCGTAATCCTACATTCTCATCACTAAATTTTTCTTCCTTGCCTAACATCCTCCACTAATAGCCTACAACCACTTTTCAACTGAATGTAAAGTACACTTCAATTTATTTTTTAAATCTTAATTATGTATTTATAAAAATTAATTTTTTAATATTTTTAAAAAGGTTTTTATACAAATTGGAGGGTATAATTTTTTAAAGAACTAGCTTGTAGAATATCTCAAGTTCAATCCTCCCAAATTTACTAAATGTTTTCAAAAGGAAGTTTAATTTTAGTAATGGGTAGTTTTGGTAAGGGAGGGGAATAAAATTTTCAAAGTGGAATAGCTGATTTTAAAATTAATTTAATTTACAAACTATATTTTCTTGTGGGGTATTTTTATTATATATCCATGGTAATACTTTTTGTACATCATGAAATATATAGTTCACTTATGTTTGATTACAGACCAGAGGGACGGTCTAACGTGGAAGGAGGTCATTCCCACCAATAAATATCATATTTTTATCCATTTTGGCCTTATGTGAGCCCTTTTTGAGGTCATTCCTAGAGAGAGAGAGAGAGAGAGAGAGAGAGAGAGAGAGAGAGAGAGAGAGAGAGAGAGAGAGAGAGAGAGAGAGAGAGAGAGAGAGAGAGAGAGATTATTAGTGTTCTAAACTCTATTTAACATGAAATTATTTTATAAAATTCATATTTTCTATGAAATTTATAATTATTTTTACATGATATAATAGAACCTTGTGGTTTATTTTAGTATTATATTGAGTGGGAGAACTATTTGGAACTTATTGAGTAAAGTCATTTGGAGACATATATTATCTTAGACACTTGTGCATCAAAGGATGAATATTAGAAAAGGTAGAATTGGGCACAACCTATGGGGTAAATTTCATTCACTGTATCACTTGTGAAGGAAATACTTTTTGTTTTTTTGTGTACATGACGAGGCACCAATTATCACTTTGCATGAAGATGAATGCAATAAATGGAGTTTGAGGGATCTATAGTGTGAATCCCCTTTTTTGGTTGGTGTTGTTAGTATACATATATCTACATATAATAAGAAGACTTCTCTATATATATAATGAGGAGAAATGTAAATATAATCATAGAGGTGGTTTATATAAGGGTTCAAGAGTCATTATATCCTACTAAATCAAAAATTTGAATGTCCCTTGTTAAGGATATTATGTTGGTGTTATAAAATTGAGAATGGTTTATTGAAAGGGTTGTTATATGTAGATTCAACAAAATTTGGTCAAGTCTTTTGGTTCTTCAAAATTTGATTCTAAAGACTTAGAGACAATTAATGTAAGATAGGTTAGAGATCTACCCATGTGCCTTACGTTTATTCATATCTAATTTTAACCTCCTAGAAGATAGTAATAAAATAATACAAGATATGATTTGGTGCATGGACAATAATATCCTCTTGATTAAGCCATTGTTCCCCTCCTTCAATCCATTGATTGAATCCTTTAAAATCAGACAGTTTGGGTTCCCTATTATACCTTTGTCACTATTTATAGTCTATATAAAACCTTTGAACTATAGGAAAGTCCTTAGATGAGATGATAGTAGTGGATGATTCTATTATTTGTTATCTACATGCCATTATTGCCCAAATCCTTTTCTACATGGACATTTCCTTTGATCCCTACAATCATTGGTCATAAAGTTAGAACTATAGCTGGTATAAAACCTTTAACTATGAAGGGTTAAGTTTATATTGAATAATATATTTTACTATATGGCATATGGATGATTTATGTCAAAGATCCAAGCAAAAGGTTAAAACCTAATGCTAAAATAATGTCCTTCTTGACTACCTTAAATTGAAGGGTGTTAATAATTTTTAGATGGATGATGAATACAAGGTTAAGAATCTAAATATCAAATAAAAGTTACATCCCCACCCCACATAATATAATCAAAAATCAAGGTAGGTGGATCAAGGAGTTTTGTTTCTTTCCACAGAATAAATGGTTGGCTTGTATCCCATTAAATAAATTAAAGTTCATCTCATTTGTGACCTAGATTAAAAAGTGTTCAAAGAAAGATAAGACTTCATTTATGTTAGGGAATGATTAACCCTAACATTGATTTGTATATTGTGATTTGAATAATTACGAGAGTAATAATTTAATATTAATATATTTAGTTTTTTATTAGAATATATTGGTTTATTATTAGAATATATTAGTTTGTTATAAATATTTGGTTAGAATATATTATTAGTTGTAGTATTCTTATGAGTTAAAATAATAATACATAAATAGGTTAGTTTTTATTTATCTATGAGAAATTATAGGTATATGCATATTTATAGGGATGTGAGAGATATTATGGGAGTGATTTCTGGTGATACAGGACATGTTGTTTATGAGAAAGGCTTTTTCTATATATTTATAATGCCTCGTATGATAAATTATGTAATAAAACAATATTATTGTATGCTAAAATATTTCTCAGTATTTTATGTATTAAACTACATTATTTTTAGTATGTTATAGGACTAATTATGTGCAAAATCTTATAAGTTCCATTATTTAGTATCAAAACAACTATGACTATTCAACTATGAGAAATGTAAAGGAGCAATAGTAGAGTGATTTGTGCATGTGTATGATGAAGAAATTATTTGATAGTATTAATTTGTAGAATAACAGAGAGAAATATCAAATCACCAAGCAAATATATCTTTGATAGAACTAGATCATCATGTGAATCATTATATCGAGTTAACTCACTCCATCTCAAGACCATAATATTTTCACCATTTCTTCTGATTCTAACATGTATCAAAACATCAAATGTAGCTCGTCAAGATCAATTTCCCAATGACTGATCAGTATTGGATTGATTGCATTCATGCCAAAATTGTGTGATTCTTGTTAGTTTATAGATCCTTTGTTTTCCTAGCTATAATGGAGTATTTTGTATTTTTACAACACTATTAGTGAATACATATGAAACCTATGTGTATCCTTTTTTGTTTTGCTCTTATTGTAAAATAGTGGAAGTGTGGTAGTCAAGTAGCAATTTATTAAACAAAAGTTTTGTCCATTGAATCATTAATGTGGTGAACTGGTGGTCCCTAAGTGTCTGCTCATGGTTTTGATAAAATTGAAGACTAGAAAAAATATCACAAAAGATATTTATATAGACTACAGAGACTAAAATCAATCTCTCACATGCATTACTCTGTCATCATATTTCACACAACCTACCACTCTCGTACAACCAATAAAAGTTAAGTTTGTTATTATTGGTTGCCTTTTATATTTTTGATAAGTAAAGATTAAGTCTTTTTAAAAAATACATTGAGTCTTAGATTAATTTTGTTTTACATTATTAGTACAGTCAAGAATGGTATAGTCTTTATTTTTATAACGTATCTTTGTCGTGTCAAAAGCCATTTAAATTATTACGTGTAAGGTATTTAATGTTTAGGTTTTAATGAGTCATGTTAAATTTTATTTAGATTTTAATTGTCTTCATAGTTTTTTACATTCATGGTCATAGTTATTAAGAGTCAAATTAGTTATCCTTTCAAAATATTTAAAAATGTTATTGAGTCTAAAAACTCAAAAGTGTCATATGTCATAATAGTTATTATTGTTTATTGTCATATAGTAAAAAATCATCATTTGTGTGTCAAGTGTGTTCAATTCATCAAATGTATCATCATTTGCAAAAATATTTTATGTCATTTAGTCATCAAAGTGAAAACCTTTATTGCAACAGATACAATATCGCTTGTATGTGACATCTAAATTAAGGGAGTATGTATTAAAAAAAATGATAGAATGAGCTTCATAGACATTTTTGATGAATGATTAGTGAACCTATTGGAGGTAGAAGGATACTAGAGGATCAAGGATTTTTACACCTCTCATTAGCCATTAATTAAGGGTATGTTTGCTATAGTGGCATATATATATATATATAGCACTTGTTTGTGCATGTGATGAATAAGAGCTATATTTCTTATTATCCCACAGTGTCTACTGCATAAAAAAGGTTTCTAGTAGATATAAGTATATGGAAATAATTAGGAGAGAAACTAACTATAAATATCCTTTAGCTTCCTTCCTTCGTTATAAATATGATCAGCTAGTGAAACATCTATTGCATTCACATAGAGATAAGGTGGGATACATTATTTGCATAGCAGTCATCATGTGTAACATGATTCATGTAATAGTATGCAGACCTAAGAGTATGCATTGGCATAAAATTCTATTGGATCTAGTTCTTGAAGATACAAAAGTTAAAGTTGAACAGACAGTTCTTGATGGTAAGTTCCTACACTGTTTAGGTGGATGTAGTTACCTCAGTGAATGGTTGATGGTAGATGTACATGTTTAAAGTCCTCACATTGATTTGATTGATGTGTTCTTGATAGTGAATATTTGATAAGAGGTTGTTATGTTCTTTCTTTACTTTCATTAAATCTTGTAAAAAATAAATTGGTTTATAAGGATTAAGGGGGGTAATGGTATAGAATAATTATCCCTCACATTAAGTTATATTTTTTAATATGAATAATTATGAAAGTAATAATTCACTATTATATATATTTAGTTAGTTGTTAGAATATATTAGTTTTTTAGATATATTTGGTGTAAGTATATTGTGAGTCGTATTGTTGCTGTGAGTTAAAATAATAGTACATAAATAAGTTAGTTGTTATTTAACTAGGAGAGATTATAGGTATATGCATATTTACATGGATTTGAGGGATATTATGAGAGTGATTTATGGGGACACGAGTCACCCTATTTATAATAAAGACTTTTCCTATATATATTTGTAATGTTCTATATGATGAAGTATGGAATAAAAAAATATTATTGTATGTTATAATATTTCTCAGTATTCTATGTACTTGGCTCCATTATTTTTAGTATGTTATTGCATTAACTATGTATAAACTCTAACAAATGCCATTAATTTGTAATACAATTTTATGATTCTTCCATGCATATTTTATAGGTCATTTATCCTAATTCAAAACTCCATCTGGGTATCATTTGTTTTGAGATGAAAGTATTTTGTTTATAGAATAGTTTCATTATTATTTAAAAAAAACACAATTTTTCCTTATTTTATATAGGGTACCTAATATGACCTCATGTTTAGGACCCTATTGATAAAATAGTTGTCTCTTCTTAACATTTTACTACTTTTATAAATACTCAAATTTTGAACATGTTATTAGGATAGTGGATTTGTACCACTCTTGAAAATATTCCATCCATTGCTTATACTTTTGGACACATTAACATAATGATAGTTACTCACACTGAGTGAATTTTATCATCACTAACATATCTATACTTTTACACGTTGGATGTAGTCGATATTTTTTTATTTCTTATTATCTTATTATCCATATTCATCAGTTTTTTATTATTTTCATCACCCTTTTCTACTTTTGTCATTTCTTTTAGCACAAGTATGTCCCCTTTTTATTTATTTTATTTCATTTTATATAGAATATTTTTTTCTCATCTCTTTTTTATACATTTATATTCTATTCAAATCTTTGTAATGAGTCATTTATGTTATCCCAAACATCTCTTGAATGTTGTATTGGATTTGTTCCACTCATGCATATACATACTATCCACCGTACACACATTACAAGAGGCTTTTTATACTAAATTCTTTGTTCCTTTATGTAGTTATTATGGGAATCCATATGACACATCTAAGAATGTAACTCTTTTAGATATTTAGTGATGGATAAGTTCACATAGTAACAATTATGTGATGTACTTATCCCAAAAGAGGCACTTCTCTTCTATTAGGTATTATAACTTCTCGTCTATTTTATTATCTTTTTCAGTATCCTTGTGGCATATCCCACCATATTTTAACTCTTATGTTGATTGCAATGAGATCCATCATACATGATTACCTCATTAGGCTTAATTTTTAAACCAATTTAAGATAATTAGCATCAATTATTATAGAGTCCTTAAATTGCACTTAGTGGGGGAGAGTTTTCTTAATTTATAATTACACCTTAATGTTACTTATATAGCAAGTAATTATCTTAAAATTTCTTATTTTTTGAGAAATAAAATAATATTATTTAGATATATTAAGTTTCAATAAAGACAATGATACACACATATATGAAAACTTGCACTAAATGTCATGTTGTAAATCAACAAAGATTTTATGCAACCATTTACATTTATGAGAGCCTTTAAGCTATATAGAATAAAGTCTCTCCCATATTATTATTCTTTTTTTTTTTTTTTTTTTAAATGATAAGAAAATATGAGAGATTCATTTCATTTTTTGTATTAGATTTGTAAAATAATTATATTATAATATAATACTTGAATCTCTATATATCTTTGTATGTAAGTTTTGACATGAACTATGTCTATTATATATGTCTTTTATCTTAGCTAGTCACTAATTATAGTATGTAATTAAAGGGGAGTACCAAGACATATTCATCATTTTTGGTAACACATTTTTGTGTGTTACGAGGAGAATCATACTTTTGGTGTATCTTGTGAGAGTTCTACTTGTATCATTGAATCTAAAATGAACCAAAATTAACAGAAACCCTTAGGGTTATTGTAAGAATTTCTAGTGATTACTAATTAATTAATTGAGGAATGTTTTATAATTTTTTATTTTTTAATACTTTGCAATAGATTAGGAGTCACCCGAATGTGCACAAAAGCTAAGACAGGTAGTTCATCCTTTTCTTTCTCTCTTTGTTCCCTCCTGTTCAATAGCCAACCCACCACCCACAACCTACATTAATTTATCCCGTTGCTCGCTACTTCAACAACTCTCATATGGAAGTTCCACCCTCAAACTCTATCTCATTCTATGCACTACTCTAGGCCTCCGCCCGTAAACGATCCATGTGTATCTCAATTTGTAGCCATTTCACTCCTTCCCAGCTATATTCAGGTTCACGTAAATTCACGTCCTTTACCACCATCAATCCATTTCCACATTCACCAACGTGTTCCTCCTCAATGACCAACCACTGTCTCCTAAAAACACCATATGAAAATTTCCTTAGTATTGTATGGTTTATAATTGTGGCATTGTAATTGGCATCAGGTGATTACGGTTTAAGCATTGGAAGTGTGTTAGATTTTTTAAAAATTGCATGTAGCCACTTTTATATCATCCTTGACCTTGGGCGCCCTGCCTGCACCCACTTTTCCACTTGCCCACACCACCTCAACCCACTTGTCTTCATTTTTTTTTAATTGCTTGTTTGTTTCGCTTAAAAGAAATAAGGTCTTTATTTTTGGGTGATTACGTCAGTATTAATTTGTTAAATCATTGGGTTGTGGGAGGTCACAAGTTGGATACATAAAAACCATACATTATTTGCAAACGACAATGTAATTTTATTGATGGAATTTTTTTTTTGGTTAAGGGGGTGATAATATTTTTTTAAAAGAAGCATAATATTTTGTAATGTAGAAAAATGTTTTGTAGAAGCGGTGTACATTGTAAAGTGCACTTCTTTGAAGCAGGGTGTTATTATTTTATAACCAGGATATCACTTTTTCCCCTGACGAGAGAGCTAGTCAACTTCCATCCGAGTGAATATGCAGTAAGGCATTGTAGCCTACCATGGTAGGCAGTTCTAGCATGGTGCACTACAATGCCTACCAGCCAAATACTTTTTTTTCCTCAGTTTTGTGTGCCTCATATTGCAGGCAAACATTCACAGGTCCGTTATCAGTTCCGCAAACTCTATTTAATATAACTGCCTACTTCTTCTTGATAAAATATCTGAATTCGGGGACTCTCTTTCTTTCTTTTTCTTTTTCTTTTCTTTCTTTTTTTTTTTTTTTTTCCTTTCTTCTTCTTCCACTTTTTATGGATTTCTTATTAAATAACTTTTTTCTTTCATAATATTTTATAGACTCCATATTATCAGGGTATAGTTTGCTTCTTGCAGACCTTCCAAACACAGTTATAGTTTGTGTAGTGTCCGTGTGGGACACTTTTTCGAAATGCTTGTTGCTAAGTGGTCGACACTTTTAGTAAATTTTCAAATTTACCATAGATATGGTACAGTTTATTTATCCACCATCCCCACTATCATTTAGGCACCTTATTTTGAAACAAAATATTTTTTCACTTTTTAGCTAAATTTGTGTTTTTATGTAATGGATATGTGTTAGGTTAGGAATACAAAATGATTATAAATAGTGAATTTTGTGCTAATCAAAATTAATAAATTTATGAATGAATGATAACAATATTTTTAATTAAAAAATGTGTATTTATTTCATATCTTAAAAAGACTAAATATTTATATAAAATATTTATCTACCACTCAACTACAAAATACATTTTAAATTACTCTTGGGATTATCAATATTATTTAAAATAATATTACACCCTCATTAATATATAGTGATTATTGTGAGATCAAGAATATTTTTGAGCTTTTTTTTTCTCCATTGAGTTATTTTTTGAAGATGTTTATCGGTTGCTTTACATTAAATATAGTATTGATGTGCTTAATTAGATAGTGAAAGATTGGAAACATTTTAATTTTAAATATAAATGTGTTTTCAACTAGGAGAAGTTATTGTGAAACCTACTTTTTACACTAGTTTATTCATTGGCTTCCAACTAATAATTGTTGATCCCAAACTCATTAAAAAACCTAAAGTAGATTTTCCATCTTTAAAATCACTAATATAGTCATAATTTGAGAATTGAACCAAGTTGAAGTAACATTGTCAATTATTTGATCCCAAAATTATATGTTTATTTTAGATATTGAAGTAATATTTTTGTTACTACTTAGTGACTTTATTTTTTTTGTTGCATAAATTAAATAATAAAATAAACAACAAACAAAAAAGATAGTCAAATAATAGTAACATGAATCAAACATCGAATAAGTCGTACATATTTAGTAGCATCTACTAAATCTATAATATCTTCATATATTCATTTTAGATTTTGTTTTATGGATAATTGAGAGGCTATAGTTTCATTATTATATTTATATAGAGTGATGAATATATACTTTATTTTTTTAATTATTTAAATATCCAAATAGTAATACAAGCAACTTGTACTTGTCATTTTCACATTTACTAAATCTATAATGTCTTCATATATCTATTTTAGATTTTGTTTTATAAATAATTTTAAAAAGAGCTATAGTTTCAATAATATATTTATATAAAATTATAAATATATACTTTAACTTTTTAATTATTTAAATATTTAATTACTAATAGATATAACTTATATATATCATTTTCATTACTTTCATCAATTTTAATTTAGCTTTTTCAAAATATCTCTCATTATTTCTTATGATATATATATAATCCATATATACTATTTCCTATGATAAATAGATAATCCACATATACCATTGGAAAGAAAAATGTTTTAATAAAACTAGTTGCATACCCAAATTAAAATTGTTTGACATTCATTTTGAGGAGGTGCTTAGTTATTTTTTTCATGTCATGATCTTAGACTTGTTTCAAAATGTACAATGATATTTCCATTTTACACAATCTTTACTCTTGGTCGCTTACTACAAGAAGCTGAGTCATGTACACTATACATTTGAGATCACCATTATAAAATGCAATTTTCACATGCATTTATTTAGTTTTACGTTTAAGTCTTCCAAATCTAACATTATGTAATTTTCATATCCATTTATATAGTTTTACATCCATGGCTGCCAAATTGAACATAGTTCAAACAATATTCCAATTTTTTTAATTGGTGCAAATATTTTATTGTGTCTAATTTTTTCTTTTTTATAAATTTATTTGACACAAAATTTAATTTATTTTTATCAATTAATCCATTTGTTATGTATTTGTTTTGAAAAAATCACTTGAATTTGATTGAAGGATCAACGAATTTTCAAATTCATTTTTTACCAATATATCATACTTAATTTTCAATTTTGTTTTTGATATATAAGTATTTTCAGATTGTTTGAATGAAGTGGGTTTAGATTAAAACCAATATCAACTTTTTATTTCAAAGGGTGTTACAAAATAAACATTTCTATCTTAACTTGAATTTTAGATAGGACCTTGTTTGATTGTTGTGAAAATATTTTTTCAATTCTATTGTATGATTTTCAACCTCATCAACGAAGATATCTTTAAATATATATTCATCCCACTTTGATATCTTATTCTTTGTATTTTGGAATTATTGGTGCATCATTTTAAGGATTTGAAGCTCCTACATTTTTTGGCACCTAACGATGGTTTCATATCTAATCTATAGTTTATGTATCAAATTATCAAAAGACTGTGGCTTCACCATCCAATCACCATTGAACAAAGTAATTTTAACATAGATATATTTACCATAGTCTAATGACTCCATACTATCAACAAACACGATACAATAAAAAAATATAAAAATCTTATTTGTACATGAACATGAATGGATTTTTATGAAACTATAAAAGGAATAAGAATTTGTAGTATTTCTATAGTACAATATCCAATGAATGAAAGAGTGTAAAGAAAGATCTATTTACAAAAAACTAATAATTATATGTCATAAAAAAATATAATAATATAAAAATAAAATAGAAACATAACTAATTCTTTGTGTTATTTTGAAGACAAATTCTACCTTGAATTAATATTAACCTTCAAAATAACTTGTCCATGGAATTTGTAATGAAACACCTACTTTAAGACACTAAAATAGATTTATAATTTCCCTGAGTTCAAATTGATCAAACAAATATAACCTCAATGTAATATCAAACATATTCTTATAAATGAAAAGTTTATATATAAATTTTTTATTATATTTTAATATGTTATTAATGGAATTATTAGTTACAGTTAATAACAAATAAAGTCAACCTCTACATCTTTACATAAAAAGATAAATCCACCACAAAAAATATTAATAATGTTTATTATATAGTGACATACATATTCATGCAAAAGGCTTTCCAACATGGCAAAAGAGTTAGATGTGTGATTTATTTCTGCTCCATCATTTTGGGTGACATGTGATCAAGTCAATCTCAAAAATGTGTTATTTTTCGCAAAAACATTTAACATTTTTTAGGCTTTGACACTTGCATTAAAAATCCTATTCTTTAAAGAGTTAGATGTGTGATTTATTTCTACTCCATCATTTTGGGTGACATGTGATCAAATAAATTTCAAAAATATGTTATTTTTCGCAAAAAAAACATTTAACATTTTTTAGGCTTTGACACTTGCATTAAAAATCCTATTCTTTAAAGGTTTCATCCTCCATGGGAATCTCTATGTAAGAAACATTAATTATTTGCACAACCTTATTTCCAATCTTCCAATATTCATCCCAAACAATGCATTCTCGCTCCAAATCAATGTGTCTTGGTTTGTAAGCGACAGATTTTTTCTCTTCGATACACATGGAACCATATTCTCTTCCAGAAATCATGGAACATGAAAGACCTAATAAAAAATTTCATTTTTTTAATGTCTAGTTCATATGGAAATTTCCCCACCATCTCATGCAAATAGTATAGCCCATATTATGAGCTACAAATTTGGCTTCCCTCCTTACATAACTATATTATATTTACATATTTGTATCCGTATAAACACCATGTCACCAATATCCAAACTCCTCTCTATATAAATATATTCTTATTGTTTCTGTCTTATTGATGCTCACTTACAAGTTGTCACTCGCAAGTTTTGCATGATTTTTATTATTTGTTGCAATGTTTCTTCAATGTTTGTGACATTCCCTCTCCTAATTACCCTTTCCAAAGGTAATGGTGCATCACACGTTTATACAACAATGAAATGTAGCATTTTAATGGCTGAAAGGTAAGCGTTGATGGATCTATACGCAACTCAGTGTAGCCATTCTAACATATTTCTCTACTTATACTTTATATAAATTCTTAGATACCCTTCTAAGAAATCGTTGACCACATTTGATTTCACATATATTTTCATATGGTATGTAGTTCCCACGATAAATGTAATTCCTACATTTAAAAAAAAGCTACTGCTAAAAATGATATTTGAAAATATGATCCTAATTATTTCAAATGGCAATGGAATGGAAATACTTTGTCATTTTGTCTATCACCACAAAAAAAAAAATTATCTTTACCTCAAGAGATAGGTAAACCGGAGATAAATACCATTACTACAATTTCATATTTCTGATTTTGAGGCAAATTTTGTAGGAGAAGGTCTGTTAAAGGAAACTCTTGACATTTTTCTATTACAAAATTTTATAAACTGCTAAAAATTGTGAAGTATATGCCTTCATACCTTTTTATTAAAAAAATACCATGAATTATTTTGGTACATTATTTGAAATAAATTATGGCATGCATATGAAGACTTATGACTACTCTCTAACGCCTTATGAACAAAGGTAGAGTCATTTTATAATTAAAAGTACGCTTTGAAAATTATAGTCACATTATGAATTGAAAAAAAATCCTATTTTCCCATCATTAAATTCCTTCTTGGGTTTGATTGAGGTAATGTGAGTTAAGTAGTATTGTAGAAGCTCAATGCATATAAACATATTGTATGATGCATATGGTTTGAAATACTAGTGGATAATATTAGTGGTTATGATTGGTCAGATGAAGCATTTTCAAGAACATTCTTTTTTTTTTTCTTATAAATGATCCATAGGCCGAAGTGTTGTAAGAGCAATTTGTATACATTGCTTCCCTGTAAATATTTTCTTAACTAACAAGTATTTAATGCATAGATGGTTAGTCTTAAAAAAGAACCAGGTCTCAAATTTAAAAGGATTAAATTACAATACTACATGTAGGAAAACTAACATATCCTTATTACATGTGGACATCCTTTATTTATGTTCATTGAAGAACTTAACTTAAAATGCATTGGTACGGTCATCTTAAAAATTAAATTTTACCAATCTAGATTTATAAATATTCCACTCAATGACTAGAGTTTATGAAATCTTAGTTTTCCAAAAATAGAGAAGATATTATAAATTGATGGAGATTATTGAATTCTTTTTATGTCTCAATCGACCACTTTGAAGAACAATTCTTCAACTTGTCAAGTAAAGTACATGCTATTGTTGATATGTTCCTTATGACTTATTTGTATAATCATGAAAAACCTAAGAAAATATGAAGTTTATTAATTATATTTGTAACATGTCAATGGTATATGGTTTTAATTGTGAATACAAAACTTTTGATTAGAATTAATGTGACCATGATATTTCAAATATGACTTTGCAGTAAAATTCAAATACTTTTTCACAAAAATTATTCTAGCAAATTGTATCTAACAAATATACAAATGCTTAATATGATATACCAATTTATAATTATAAACAACTATCTCATAAATAATTAAGACAAAAAAATTATACAAAAAAACTTAATAAATATATTATTCATCAATACATAAGAAGTGGCTAAAGCCTTGTTAAGTCCAAATGGCATATCAATAAATTGGTAGTGGACCTAATGCAATGTAAACAGAATTCTTATCATTATATTAAATGTAAATTTCCATTGGATAGTATTTAAATATGATATTTATTTTTTATAAATGCTTTTCCCAATGCAACTCACCTAAAGAAAAATTAATCTTTAACATTTTAAATTATTAATAAATGTGATATATATCAAAGACCTTTAATCGATACACAATTTATATGACTCGTCCTTATTTGTATCCAGTACTAGTGAATAATTATATTGGATCTAAATAAAGACAATGATGCCATCTTCTAATAATTAGCTTATAATTTTAATTCCTATATATATAATGGTGTAACATTTTTGGAACCTATACAAGGTCAAACATAATAATATGCTATATTTCCTTGTATGTTGTTAGAATATTCGTTAGATTATGGAATACTAAATTATATTTTCATAACGATTTTAGAATCTGAAGATTTTATTCATGTGGGATAGATGATTCGAATTATAAATGCGAAACATGATTCTAAAATGTACATTTTTAAAATTTTGTTTCTAATTTTCATTGGGGGTAATTAAATGATAATATAATTATGGTCTCATTGTTTTAATATCTAAAAGCATTCTTGATAATTGGAAGAGTATGCTCCAAGGAAGTATAAATATTGGACCCTTAAAACAACATCCAAATCCAAAATATCATCCATATAGAATTTATGTTTAAAGATATAACATGACGCTGAAAAATTATACATTATGGACTAATCTTTGAAATAAATTCTTCAGTATATTTAACCCGTAATAGAAATATTTTCATAAGTATCTAAATAGATACATCACCTCTTGAATTGTTTCTTATCGAGAAAGTTAAGTGTTCTTCCTTGATCGACTATAACCAAAACTTTGGGACTTCCTAACATGGGAAAATATAGTCTGGATGGTCCAACCATATCTTCAGGGAAACTAAAAACAATGGTTCCACTCTTTATACGATAGCAGGAGCCAGACTGAGGATATGATCATTATCAAACATTGAGTCTAGCTTCTAAGGGTAACACACATTTTTATCCGTCAAATAGTTGTTTAGGTTATAAATATGAATTCTTATTCATGGATGGGAACACTGAAGACATGGGTTTAAAATAGTAGGTGTACGGGCATATTCACAAATAGGGATTTATTTTTTTTAATTGCAAGTAAAACATCCGTGGAAAATATTCCATGCAATTTAATTCTATAAGACGTTAATATGTGTTTATTCTCTTTAAGTGATAGTAATAATCATTTCAAAATATTACGATCCATGTATCCTTACCTCTAATTGAATTTTGACATGCATGATAGAAAAATATAAATCTTTAACACTAAATTCAAAGAGAGTTTGTCCGTCCAATCTCTTTTTTTTTTCCCTTATACACTCCTTATCGTTCTATTTTTGAAATAGGTGAGTCAACTTGGTATTATATGATTTATCTTAGTTACGATCCACTCTATTTGTAAAATTTTGTGGAAAAGATAAAAAAGTCCTTCACAAGGTTTTTAAAAACTCAACTCTCCACCTAGGTGTTGGTAGCACCATCCAAATGCTGTAAAAACAGTTTTAAATTTTATTATTAAATTTTAATATTTTTAAATATTTATATACATTCACATTATCATAAAATTTATATTGTTCGATCTTAATTTATAAGTTAAAATAAAGATGACGTAATATTTATTTGTCTTTATTTTAATGTTTATCTTGTTATTCTTCATTAAATTTATGTTTTAAAAAATTATCTAATGTTTTTTTGTTGTCTTTTCATTTTTTTTTCTTTTCAATATGCCTTCTCAATGAATGAATAGCATTTAGAAGCAACTTTAATAAATCATGAAATATGTCCATCTCATATATTTTCATGTATTTTGATTTGATTTGATTTTTTTATTTTATTTTTAGGATTAATATCCCTCATTATTGTAGAAAACAATGGAAATTTTAATTGAAACTCTAGTATCATTTTATATGATTAAAGATAATGTAAAAAATAAAATTATAAACTATAAATAAAATATTGAAAAATAAAAAAAATAAAAACACACACTCCCTCAAAAGTAGATTGTATGTAAATATCTCTATATTAAAATAGAACTCTAAAAAAATAATAGTTATTTATTATATTAAATTAGTATTAGTAAAAATATGTATTCTTTAAAAGCATTCTTCCTTTTGTATACATCAACAAGAAACCCTTAAATCAGACATCGCTAAATCTTGTCTTAGCCCATCACTAGTTCTAGGCACCAAAAATATGACAATAAAATATAATGCTAAAATAATCATAAAAAAATATATTATGGTCAAGTCCATAAGATATATGTCTAAGAGTGGTGGAGCCAAATGTGGCTGGGTTGACATATTTGACTATGTTTATAATAGGAAATTCACACCAATCATGAAAAAATGTTGTCCATTAGGGATACGTGCTAAGCGTTTAGATTTAGCGTGATGGGGGTCCTGTCTATAAAAAAGATTGTCGGGAGAACTTGAAACGAACTCAGGAAATATCCAGACCATACAGATCATAATGGTTGAGGGTTGCCTTTTTAATGTGGTGGTAGAGATGAAGTCGATCAGATTGTGATGGTAAAAGATCAGGCGAACAAAAGTTCTGCGGTGGGCACTGACATGTGGGTTGCTAGTGTCAACAACAAATTTGTATTGAAGGGTTTGACTTACCATAGTGCAGCGGATTTGCCCAAAGCAGTAACAGTTGGATCTGAGATGGTGACATAGCTAGTTAAGACTACATGCCCTAAGGATGATCCGAACATGCATGGGGTATGTAACCTAAATAATAAGATCTCAACAACAATTGTAGAGAAATACAAATGGATTGGAATCTTCGAATACTTTGCATGCTGCTTATGCTATAGTTCGGTTTGCTACAGAGGTAAAGCAAATAATAGTTGATGGAAGATTCTATGTGACGTAGAAAAATAGAAAAATAGGTCATATTTTGGAGGGCATAATTTTTGATCCATAGTTCTATTTTAGCTCTTTTACACACTAAAATAATCATGTCATAAAGTTAGATGTTACCTTAAGTTATTCTTTCTATTTAGAGGTATTTTTTAAATAATTTTGGATGCCAAACAAGAGTATTTGAGGGTCCAAAATCACAGTTTATTTAATTATTTAAGATTTTTCTGTTTTTAAAAATTCTATACTTTTATGATCGGATGTGAAATTTATCCAATAGGCTCAATTTAGTGTTTACAGTATTTCAAGAGACTTTTAGAGTTGTGTGTGCTTGCATGCAAAACTTACTAAAAATATCAGTCGCTATAAATAATTTTTTTTTTTTTTACATTTTAATTTTTTTCAAATTTTGCGTGTTAACTCTGATTCTAATTTGAGGCTTATTTAAATATTGTTTGGGTTCTAATTATTTCAAGCGAATCAATAAGAAGAAATTATGAGTATTGTTTTAGATCTTGACCTTATTGGTAATTTTATTGTCTTGATAGTTTTTGGTTTTGTTATTTGGTATCAGAGCAAGGTTGAATCTTGGAGGACTAATAAATAGCTAGAGGATTAGGAGGTCAAAGATGAACTAAAATATACAAGAGCTATAGAGGCATGTACAATAATTATCAGATGCCATCACTAATCAGAGAAGAATACAAGATGAAGATGAGGAAGACACAGGTCATGGTGAATTTTTTTAGCAAGAATAAAAACAATAAGATCAATCACAATCGATGAAAGAGAGGATGGTTCAAGATTTATAAGGAATCAATGAAGGAATCAAGGTTGATGTTCCAGATTCTAGAGAGAGTTTAAAACTAGAGGAGTTGATAGATTGGATGAATAGCATAAGGAAATTCTTCAAGTGGAAGACAATGAAAGAAGACAACAAGGAAAAGTTCACATGCATGAAATTGAAAGGTAATGTAATAATTTGGTTGTATCACTTGCATAAATATCAATAGAGAAAAGGTAAATAGAAGATTAATTCATGAAAAAAGATGATGAAGACGTTGAGGGAGAAATTTCTTTTTATGGATTATGCACGAACCCTATAAAGAATATTTCAAAATTTGAGGTAAAAAGATCACAATATACAAGAGTATATATATGAGTTTTACAAGCTTTCAATAAGAGTGAAGCATGATGACATAGAAGAGAAGATGCCTTCAAGGTATGTAAATGGTTTGAAATTTACTATTTCAGATGAATTAAGCATGCATAGAATACTTAACATAGATGAAGATTATGAGTTAGATTTGAAGGCAAAATATAAACAATATAAACAAAATTTTAGAAGAATGTCTCTTGGTTTAAAAAGAGGAAGTACCCTCAAATAAGGGGATGAGATGGGTTTAATATCAATAAAGATGAATCATATCATGGTATAGAAAGGCAAGATGAGAATAGGCAAGGGTTTCAATACAAACAAAGAGGTAGAAGGTTTCATAGATGATGAGATTATGATGGTGATAGAGGATGGTTTTTGAATCAACATAAATTGTATGTTTGTTATAGATGTAGAGAACAAGGGCATAGAGCATTTGAGTGTCTACAATATCAAGGTCAAGAAAGGAGAAAAGATGATCTCCCAAGAGTGAATCTAGTTGAGGTTGATTTAGAAGAATAAAATACTAAAGTTGCACCAGTAGATTTTGTAAAGCATGATGCGAATAATAATGTTCACTCCAAGGAAGGAACAAGTGAAGAATAAAAAAGGTGGTAATGCATGGTTGTGATCAAACATTTTTAGAATAAGATGTACTTTGGGTGTAAAGGTATGGAAAGTAATTATAGAAAGTGATAGTTGAAAAAATATGGTCTCCAAATAATTGATAGAAAAACTAAAGTTGTAATGTAAAAACCATAAGAATCCCTATCAGATTTCATGGTTTAATAAAGGGAATGAGGTTATAGTAGATAAAAGGTGCTTAATCAATTTTTTTATAGAAAAAACCTATAATGATGAAATATGGTGTGTTGTTATTTCAATGGATGCATTCCATTTGTTATTGGAGAGATCATGGAAATTTAATAGGAAAGTAATTCTTGATAAAGAAAAGAACACATACACTTTTTGAAAAGGTGGTAGAAAGGTAGTTTTGTTACCTCTTAAAGAGGAAAAGAACACAAGGCATGCTCTCTAGTAAAGAATTTAAATAATATATGAGGGTATTAAGTTATTTTTATGTATTAGTATCAAAGAATGAAGACACAACAATGATGCAAATACCAACAGAAGAAATAATAGTATTGAAATAATATGTAGATGTTACGCCTCATGAGTTACCAGATGGTTTATCACCAAAGATAAATGTTTAACATCACATTGTTTAGATTCCAAGATTAGCTCTAACCAATCAAATAGCTTATAAGATGAGTCTAATAGAACATACATAATTAAATAAATAAGTTATTGAATTGTTAAAAAAGACACTGAGAAGGGAGAGTATGAGTCCATGTGCAACACAAATATTAATAACTCTAAAGAAAGATGGAGGATGGAGAATGTTTGTGGATAATAGAACAACTAACAAAATTTCAATCAACTATAGATTTCTTATACATCATTTAGATGATATCATTGATCTGCTTACATGAGCAAAATATTTTACCAAGATTGATCTGAGTGGTTATTATCATATTTGAATTCATGAAACAGATGAGTGGAAGATTGCATTCAAGACTAGGGATGGCTTATATGAGTGGCTGATGATTCCTTTCAGATTATCTAATCACCTAGTACATGTATGAGGATAATGAATACAATTCTATGAGAATATACTTATAAGTTTTTGATTGTTTATTTTAAAACTAAAGAACACTTACAATATTTCAGAATGGTACATGATTTTTTAATAAAGGAGAAGTTGTATGCAAATTTGAAGAAGTGTAGGTTTATATAGAATAATTTGGTATTTTTAGGATTTGTAGTTTTAACAGATGGTGTGAAAATGGATGAAGAAAAGATAAAGACAATTGTTGAGCAGCCTATTTCAAAAAAAATTATAGAGGTAGGAAGTTTCCATGGTTTAGTAACTTTTTATAGAAAATTTATTAAAAAATTTAGTAGTATTGTGGCACCAATAAAAAATTGCATCAGAGGGAAGAAATTTACATGGATGAGAACTTCCACATAAAGATTTGAAAATTTAAAATAGAAGATTATAGAAAGACCTAATTTATCAATACTAAATTTTAACAAAGTGTTTGAGGTTGATTGTGATGCTTTATTTGTGAGAATTGGTGTTATGTTGACTTAATAAGGAAATCCAATAACATATTTTAGTGAGAAATTGAATGAGATAAGAGCAAACTATTCCACCTATGATGTTAAATGATATGTAATTGTACAAGCATTTAGACATTGGAGGCATTACTTGGTGCCTTAGGATTTTATCCTATTTATAGATCATGGGGCTTTGATGTATGTGAATAGATAAAATAAGTTCAATAGTAGGCATGCAAAGTGGGTTTCTTTCATGTAGGGGCATACATTCATGTTGAAACATAAATTAGGAAAATAGAATTAGATATGCATTGAATAAATAAGTAAAATTATTAACTACTATGGTGAGTGAAGTAGTTGGTTTTGAAGATATCAAAGAGTTATATGATATTGATCCATATATTGCAAAGGTAGTTGAGCAGTGCAAGATTCCATCAATAGGTGAGACAAATACTATTCATGGTGATTGTCTTATACAAGAAGGATATCTCTTCAAAGGAGAATAGTTATACATTCCAATTGGGTCTCTATGAGATAATATAATAAGAGAATTACATGGTAGTTGTTTGGCTAGACATTTTGGTAAAACAAAGACAATAGCTTTGGTGCAGGAAAATATTTCTAGTTAAAGATGAAGAGAGATGTGACAAAGTATGTTTCTAGGTGTAGGATATGTCAGGTGGGTAAAGGACATGCATAAAATACTAGACTATACATGTCATGACTAGTTCTTAGAGGACCATACACATATATTAGTATGGATTTTATGTTTGGATTATCAAATATACAAAGCGGTAATGATTCAATTTTTGGTTTTGTAGATAGATTTTCTAAAATGGTTCATTTCATTGCATGTAAGAAAACTAATGATGCCACTAGAGTTGAAAAATTAATTTTTAAAGATATCATGAGATTGCATGATATTTCAAAAACTCTTATTTCAGATACAGACTTAAATTTTTTATGTCAATTTTTGGAAGACTTTGTGAAAAAATATAAGTACTAAGCTACAATTCAGTAGTGCATATCACCCACAAACTAATGGATAGATAGAAATTGTGAATAGGAGCTTCATAAATTTGTTGAGATGCATAGTGGGAGAGAAGCTCAAGCAATGGGACTTGGCTTTACTACAAGCTGAGTTTGCATATAAAAGTTTAGTGAATAGATCAATAATAAAATCACCATCTTAAATTATTTATAGGATAAATACTATGGGTGTTTTATATTTTGTATAATTACTAATTTTAGATCGAATTGGTGATGATGCAGAAGCATTTGTAGAACATATGCGTCAGTTACAAGAAAGAGTGAGAAGAAAGTTACATGAAATAAATGAGAGATATAAAGCATCAACAGATGTCAGAAGAAGATCTAAGATATTTGAAGACAAATAGTTGGTAATGGTTTATTTGAAGAAATAAATATTTCCAAAAGGCATGTACAACAAATTAAAGTACAAAAAATTGATCCATGTAGAATTGTGAAGAAAATCAATGATAATGCTTATGAGGTGAGTTTACCACAATATTTTGATCTCTCTAATATTTAATATTTTAGATTTATATGAATTACATAGAGAACTTGGTGTAGTTCATGAAGATGAATAATTAAATTAACAACAATAGGTTCTAAAGAAGAAGGAAAAGATAGTGCGGGTTGTCAATATGAAGACAAATTTGGTCTAGTCAGAAGGATTGCTACAAGATGACAACACTTGGATTATAGAATCGGAACTAAATAATATTTAAAAATAAAAGTGGCATAAGTATAATTAGGACAACTCACAAGAACTGAGTTGTTTTCAACTAGAGCAGAATGATGCAGAAAAAATAGGCCAACTTTTAGAGGCTATAACTTTTGATTCATAGCTCTGTTTGAGCTCATTCACCCTCTAAAATGAATGGATTGAAAATTTTGTTTCTGTCCTAAGCCACCCTTTTTTTCTTAGAGGGATTTTTAGAAAAATTTGGAGGCCAACCGAGACCATCTAAGGGTCCAAAATTATACTTTATTAAATTTTTTGGGATTTTTCTATTTTTATAGATTGTATATTTTTATGACAAGATGTGAACTTATATTGAAATCTATCAAATAATCTAATTTTAGTGTTTATAGTATTTCGAGATATTTTTAGTGTTGCACATGCTTGGATGTGAAAGCTACTAGAAATAACGACTACTAAAAATAAAACGTTTTTTCCTTTTTTTTTTTAAATTTTAATTTTTCACATAAACACTAATTACAAGTTGAGGTTTATTTAAGCATGGTTTTGGTTGTAACTATTTCAAATAAATCAATACAAATCAATTCTGAGTATTGTTTCAAATCTTAGCCTTATTGGTAATTTCATTGTCTTGATAGTTTTTGGTTTCATTACTATGTGGTTGCATGTAGAGCTGTACAGGAACAACCAAAACCCACCTTTTTAGAACCCTTGTCCAAGAATAACCACCATCAGTTGAAGCCCCTACACCTAAAAATTTCTAAACCTTTGATTATATTTAATGGGAAGAGCTTAATGATGTCTTGCAATGGGAAAAACATTTTCATTCAAAAGAAGCCATGTGTTATTTCACTGGTTTTTGGCCTGCTCTACTGGATCTCTACAAGGTGATTCCAGACAACTGGATATCCTAGATTTCATGTAATGTAGATATTTGTCCATGTACTAAGGGATTATTTGTTGTGGTTTTTGGTTGCAAATAGGATAGTGATTCGAGTTTCAAAAATCATGTCTGGAGTTAGAATGAGCATTTGCTAATTGTCAAAGTCATGAGTTCCATCATTTAATAGAATCATTTAATGTTCAACCTATTTGTGTTAGTTAACTCATTTACCATTTCCATTTTGGTCTAGATTGTTGGTTCATGGACTAGCTAAGACTCGAACCTAGGACCATCCATATGCTGCTGGAGTTCTCTACCACTGAGCTATTGGTCCCTCTTGGACTAGTCCATCTTCGGTCCGAGTGTGGCTTAACACCAACACCCCCCCTTAAGCCACACCTCTTGTGTGCTTGGGGCTCCTAGCCTGAACCTGGCTCTGCAAAACTCTTAATTATTGAATGTCATTCTATGACCATTAATACAACTTCTCGATGGCTATTGCTATCATCTCACAACGTGTTTCATCGTTTACATCCTTCTTCAATACGCAGCTACTCGACTCTTTTCAATGCCTTGGCTACTTTCACACTTATGTGGGTTGCTACCACATCAACATACCTTCTATTATTCCCATGAGGTCCTTAACTTTAGCTCTCTCCAACCTCAATCTTTTCTATGCTTTAGAATGGTGGTAGGCTTGTAGGTTGTAGCCTTTACTTTTTCTTTAATGATTCTGCTACTTTTGTTGTAGCTTGACACTTAAACAATCTGCCAACTGCTCTTTTTTTTTTTTTAATTAACAATGATCCACATTGGATCCCCCATGTTCCAAAGATACGGCCATATACTTCTCTTCTCAATAGTATCTTCCACTTTCTTTCAAGATCACAGCTGGCGACGGCTGTCATAACTAGATACCCTTCTCAAACGGGGCTCTACGACCGTTTAATGGCTGTACCTATCATTTCACCATCACAACTTAATCTTTTCTTCTAGAAGCAAGAACACCTCAGTTAGAATGCTATGACATTCACAAACAGCTGACTGTAAAACAACTTTTATTCCTTAATAAAGCAGCGACATCTTTCAGCAAATCTTCCCAAGTATAGATTTGTATTTTTCCTTCGCCCAAGACCAGATTTCCACGTCTAACACACTCAACGTAACCACATTTTATTTTACTGGGAGTACTTCAACTGCTCCACAATGACACATTTTTCCATGCTCATGTCTGCTTCTTCTTAGCTTTCTCGCCTAGGCGAATTAACACCAACCTGCGCGTTGGGGTGCAATTGACTAATGGGAACCGACCGACAAATATTTGAACAAAAAAATTAAACAGACTGCCATGAAAGCTTTCGGCTTCCAGATCTGACTCTTGCCTTTTCTCAGTGGACAAGAGTTCTACACCAATCGTTATAGTTATAGTCTAGTTTAAAACAAGTTCCATGTAATAATAGATCTCGCATTACAGAGGAAACGTGGTTTCCATTTCTTTCGCAACCCAGCTCGAGGCTGGAAGCCTAGTTTCGGATGGCAGTCCAACTCGTGCTGGAAATCCGGCTCGAGTTCCATCCGCAGTCTAGAAATCCGAGGCAAAAAGAAAGTTCCATGCAATAATCGATCTCGCATTAAAGAGGAAACATGGTTTCCATTTCTTTCCCGACTGGAGTATCTGGAATTGTTTGCGGGTAAAAGGGGGGAACAATATCTCTCCCATGTTTTCACTTGTTTTCCCGCAAATAGAACACCCTCCCCAGAGAAATAGCCTTGCAGGATCGATTCTATTGTCCCTCGTGAACTGTAGAGACCTGAGAAGATTGGTACTGCGAAGGAACAAACTCGAAGGGCCAATTCCAGAGGATGTAGGCTATAAGTTAGCCAAATTGCAACTGATGGACATCGCGCAAAATAAGCTTAGTGGCAGCAACCCGAAATCACTAACAAATTGTTCTGCGCTCATTCAGCTTCAAACAATCAAAAACCAGTTAAGCGAAGTGACACAGCACTTAGTTGTTCAGTTCTTCTCTTGACAGAGCTGGCCAGATAGCAGTAGCCACTATCTTCTATTCGGCTCCTGCACTCTCATCACACCTGTAGCCTGGGTGCTTCCTTTCAACGACACAACTGCTCTTCCTTATTGGCTACGGTTTCTCTTTGCACACTGCCTGCTCACGATCTCCTTCAACTCTCTGTGCAAGCTTGTACTAGTTGCTTACATTCTCCTCCCAGTTGGCTCTCCTTGAACGCTCAGCAATCTACTTGAGCTTCTCACAAACTAGGTTTGCTCCCCTGATTTTGCAGATTGCATTTTTTTTCCCCGATCTACTGGCGTCTTATGCTACATGTGGCGGCATCCACTGAGCACTTGGTAAATAGATTTACGTCGCCTTATCACTAAATTTCTGAGGATCGCTATACAAAACAACCTCGACTACAAGCTTTCTGTAATACTCATCGCTTTATCTTCTGCCAACAAGGACCGTGCTTCTTTCCTGAGCAGCTTCTAGCTCTTTCTCATGTTGGCAGCAAATTACTATGTCATGGCGGTGCTCTTTCCTCCCAAGGTCTGTCATTTCTCCATGCTCTGCTGATCTTCTCCAGATGGCTCTGTCAAACCTGCGCACTACTCCTCCAAACTGGTTGCACTTTTTCATGATTATCACCATACATTCTTCCTTTAACTCGACAGTCTTAGATTCTTGTCACAAGTACATCACACAAACCTAGTTGACTCTTCTTGTCAAAGTTAGAAATGGCATGATATGAGAGTCGCTTTTGCTGGAAAAACATACTTCAACTAAAACCACATAGATTTTCCTTGAATGAGCACGGACTTGAACTATTTGACATAAACCAGCTAGGCGCTTCTACTGGACCTTGGTACACAGTCCATGAAAAAACATAAACTATACTGACGCTTCAAATGACCATGACATACAGCTCTATTGGAACAGAAAAAAATTAATACATAGAACTTTCTATTCATCTCTTAGCGAATACACATACAAAGATTTAAACATTTATAGAAAGCTTCAACTTTCTATCTAGACAAGGTTCTGCTTGTATGTTTCCTTGAACCAGTTGCTGCAATGACAAATCTGATAACGATCTTCTTCAAACCCGCTCTGATACCATGTTGGTTTTATGATCAGATTTGAAATAATCAGAAAATGCAACACAATGAACAATGAACACAACAATATACCCTGGGAAAACCCTCCAACTTGAAGGGAAAAACCCAGCAACAATATATCTCTTATATATTGAATAATAAGAATAGCAATCTGCTTTTCAAATGAATTATCTTTCTTATCCTCCTTAAACAATGAGAAATCACTCTATATATATACAAGTGAGAGGAAAGAGACACATCTCTTCAATTTCCCTATCGGCCTCCACCAAACAAATTGTGTCTTAAATAATACAATAAGTTGGGCTGGTTGTATAGAGTTTTTTTGGGGAGAATATTATAACAGAAAAGTAGAGAATACTGAGAAACATTGCTGCCAATAAGGTGGTCTAACCAAACTAATTATTATTAATAATTTATTTTTTAGGTGATCTTTTGTTCATAGGAGTTGTCCTTTTTGTTTTCTTATACATTTGGAAAATATGTAACTAGTATTTTAACTTTAAATAAAAATCCTATTGATATGACAAGATTTTCTATATTAAAATTAATATATTCTTACTTATTTTCTTTACCTTCCAGACAAGATTGTTTCTTTAGAGTGGATAGCCAATATCTTTTTTCATGGAGATTTAATTCTTTTTAGATAATATCTTATTTACCAATTGACAAAGAGTCGCCATCAAAGCTTGTCCATTATCTAAAATATAGAGCATGGAAAAAATATATTTACTCCGCAAAGAAGAAAAAAATACCGAAAAAATGCATACCATGTTCTTTCTTTCCGAGAACGAAGGCATCCCATTGGTAACCATACTTTTTGATGCAAACAGATACTATTGAAAGAGTTTACCAAGTGCTACCTATTTTCGTATTACTTTTTTATGGAATAAATCGTGCCCGTTAAGACTCTTTAAATGCTTCCTATCTAGGATACGTTAAAACCGAGAGTTGTTGCTAAGTATTTAGCTAAGGCTTGTGGCTAGGATTTAGTAATTCGATATTTCTCTTTCAATCTAGTAAAACTTCGCTTATCTAAATTACGATAAAATCTTAAATTTTTACTTTTTTTAAAATGTAATTTTGACGTTCTCGTTATTTTATATATATAAAATCCCCCGAAAATATATTTGAAAAGGTAAAATACTGGTTTGATATTCGCACATAATCACATTTTTACGTATAAAAATTGAAGTTTCATTGGGATTAGACAATATCTTGCCGAAGAAATGGGGACAAAATTATATGACGAGTGATGTATCCGTAATTATATCCTGAACCCTGCTTCCACCTCCATCTAATTATTCTCTACAACTAATAGTCTTACGATCTCTAACACAGATCGGAAATTCGTTAAGGCTCATGTAGGGAAAGAACTTGGACATGAAGAAGTACAACAATTTTAGGGCCTTAAAAGGTAAATAAATAAGATCGCAAAACCATAACCCAAGAATGTTTTTAGATCTTCTTCTTTGAAGATCTATTACAGGCTAGACACAACGTTGCCATACAGTCGGTTAATTTTTGGCCAATTGACATTTAATTTGTTGCTTGTATGCAGAATTATACACCACTAAACCAATCCATAATATGTACAGTTAACATCGCTATATTTTCATTGCCAACCATGAACCATTCAGTTTCTTCATGTAAGTTAAAAAAGAAACCCCAACACAGAAAAAAGCATAAGAAACAATTTCTTCTAGATTGGATTGGTGGATCACCTGTTGGTGCATGTGATTCACAAGAGTTGGCCTTGTTCTCCACTTCACGCCTGTAGAAACCGAGGTGACAATTACAGGCTGCACATCGATTTGCTTCACTGGTTCCCTCTTCCACGCTGCCCATGAATTCCCCAAATCCATCTAGCGCATAGCCACGAATGGAGGCAGCATGTATTTTTCTGCATTTTCTGTACTTCACACCTTTCATCGAAGCCCTGCCATTAGATAACTTGGTACCATTTGCTACGGTTCTTTCTCTCTATTGAACTTCTGACGGCACCATTGATTAATTTGATCACGGATATGAGAGAATGAACCTCAGCTTGCATACGGCCAAACCTTTGGCAGATAAAACTGTACGACGATTGGATTTCGATAGACAGACTTAACTTTTACGTCTCGATATACAGACTTAACTTATACCTCTCCAAGTACTGTAACTTTCTCCTTAATCCATTGTTGAGTCTCTGCATAATTTTCCTTAAATCGTAGTTAAATAATACAATTCACCACAATTTTCATGAAATCAAGTTAGTGCATCCCTTTCTCCTGTTACCGTGATCACAGACAACTGGTAGAAGACAATTAAGGATGACTATCACGCAAAAATTATATTGAAGACGACATATTAAAGAAGACAACCAGATAGACGTTAGGTGATGCAACAACATTGGGCCCTCCACAGAGATTCCTTGCATTATTACAAGAAATTAATCATACAATCGAAGTTTGTCAAGGAAGACGAGTTGCCCTTCCGTGGCTTATCAATATTGTGTGACAGCTATTGGGATGGAACGCGGTAATTATTATTGTATTTTAGAGAATGATAGTGAAAGAACAAAGAAAATTACCAAAACTTTTTTTTTTTTTTTTTCTTGGTAAGGGTTTGGTGGGGCTAAAAAACGTCCACTGATATTTTAATGAAAGCTGATGCAAGTGGATACGCTTTGTTACTCAACAACCCAACCTATGTTTGGCCGTTGTGGAGGAGAATAAAGCATATCAGTTGAAATTTAGAACATAGCACGGGGGAAAGGATTAAATCGTCTAAGGAAAAGTATTATTGAGTGTATTATGGATGAGTGGGATGAGTGGATTACACGTAGATGCAATATAAATAATGAGATATTTTAAATTAATTTTTTATAATAATGATAATAATATTTTTTATATTTTTTAATTAAGTAAAATATTTTTATAATGTTTTGAAGATGTATTTAAAATATCATAATATTTAATCTATAATATTTTTATAGACTGTTAAAAAATATTTTTTTGTTTTTTTAATGTAATAAAAAATGATAATAATATATTAATAGACGCATACATGGCTATTAATATATGCATATGTTGGTATAAAATTGATTTGCAAATTTTTTTATATAATTAATCTTAACAAATTCATATAAGTAATAATATTACATTATGATAATAATAGCATATATCTAGTTATGATCCAAGAATATATAGATTACAGACCCACAAAATAACAATTGATCTACATTAATTTGGTGTTAAAAAGAATTCACCAATAAATTTACAATATACAAAAAGTCGTAAAATACTTATAAATTATCTACACATAACATCTAATAAAAATCCTAATGTTACTTGACTCTTTAACTTTTAAATTAATTAATGTTAATTATTAATGCATTGCATAGAGGTATTCACGATTATACATGTCATCTATTTTATTTAAATCTTAAATATTAAATTATTCATCCATTGCTGTGGCTTGGATTCAAAAGATCAATCGGTGCCACAAAGAAAATTTACAGCTTGGACTATCTTATTAATGGGGTTGGGTTTAGCTTATGGGTTCGCAGTTGGAAACTTTTATTTGCCAACAAGGGAGTTTAGTTGGCATGCACTTAGACCTCTATGCTCAGAGACACATGGCTCGCACTTTGCACACTAACTACTCTCAATCTTGTTGCCGCTTCTTGTTTTTCTGTCCTTCCATGGCATTCTGATTTGATTGAACATTCGCAATTGAACCTAGATACTATGTACTGTTAGGAAATCACATTTTATAATTATCTATAAATAATAGAATTGTAATTATAGAGATAATTAAATAAACAAATCTTTAATATGTATGAGATAAAATATAAAAGATTTATGTGTTAAAATTTTAGTATGTTAAACAAATATCTATGGTTTAAGATATTAAATTTTATGAATTTTAAGATGAATAAATTATATGTCAGCTTGTTGTTTATATTATATGCAGACTCTACAAAAATAAATCCATTTAATTGGCAAATCACCGTTAGGAATACTCCTAATAATATAATTGGAAAATGAAAAAATGTCATTAAAACTTTTCTTGTAAAAATAGAATCCATTATAAATCTTCTTTTTAGAAACCCTGAACCTTCTTGTAACAATAGTATTAGGCATTGCCCTGAAATCCCCTTATAAAAGGAAGCTATAAACCGTACTTAAAAAAATTAAAAAAATTATTTTATTATCACATATTGAACGTATATTACCATTACATTGGACCACAACTTACCACGTGTATAGTTACCACATGTATGACTCAATCTCTCAAGACAACATGTAGTATTTTTTGTGGCTTCATGATGCTATCAATCAGCTTGAGGGCAATCTGAGTTGCGTAGGGTCTACGTCTACGCTCAGTGCCATGTATCTCATTTTTTCCAGCTTCCACTGTTTCAAGTTGCTAAGCAATTTTGAGGCGTGATCGAGGACTGACTAGCAATGCTAAAATAGGAACTAGCAATGTCACAATTTCATAGTCTCACAACATTGCAATGACTAGCAATGCTAAAATAAGAAGCAGTGATTGTGAGGATTCAAGGCACTCACATCTCTGCACATGTTATAGTTCTGCAGCCTCACAGCTACACATTCGCCATTGAAACTAAAGGGATTTTGACTCTGATTGTGGGAAGCAATTTCAATCTGCCACAACTTTATCAATCGCAAAGGAAATTCACGTTGAGTCCAAGATTTTAGGATTGCGAACCAAGAAAGAGGAACACGTGTCCAAATTAAAAAGTGGATTACATGGACTAGTTAATTCGACGGGCCAAGGCAAAGTTGAAGTTAACTGTCTCAAGGCAATATTAGCATGTAATGCTTGACGACTAAAAGAAAACAGGAACCGAAATTTCTAAAGACTTCGATCGGGAGGAAAATATATGACTGTTTTAACACGGATAAACAAATAAGGTGATTTTCTTATATTAATCATATTCTGAATCGGATTTCAAATCAGGACGATTCATAATGAAATCTACTTGATAGAGAGACTATTAGATTTGGCTAACAACATATTTTTTAAGGTCCATTTCAAATTCAATACTGAATGAAATACGTATGATTATATATTAATAGGGGTAACTTTCTTGGAGAAGATATGGTTACTAAATTTGTATATAGAATATTTATTTTATTAATATTATATTTATAATGTAATAATAAATAATTTTTGGATTTGTTAAAGTTCAAAATTGTATTAAGTAAATGTGTTTTAGTTGAAATATTAATGTTTGAATTATTTAGTTATTGTTTTCTGTTTGTAAGTGTTTACTCAAAGTCAAGAGGTCCTGTTTTCATCATAAGTCACAAAAATCTATTTCTACAGTCCTTAAAAAATCTCGTTCTTGTATTTATATCATAAAAATCTTTTTGAAGTCTCAATTTCAACTAGCATTTAATATTTTTATATTTTAAAAAACATACAAGATGTAAAATAAAAACCATAAAAAATGGTAGAGATCTTGGTGGGAGAAACAAGTTATATTTGCAAATTGCAAAAAGGTGTCCAGAGTTCCGGCAGAATTTCAAGGGGTCAAATGCATGTAAATACAGCAAAGCCTCAGCGCGACACCATCAAAGACATGGTCTACCATGTGGAAAGCAAAATATGAGTAACGCAAAGCAAGTTTAAAGACTAAATAAAAGCAATGTGACTTGCCCATGTGGAGGAACCACGAATAAGCGAAAATAAATCAAAGTTTTCTAAACGCAGCAGAGCTGATCGTTGATATGTAGGAAGGCCACGTAGACCCAAAAAAAAAAAAAAAAAAAATCTACGTTGTTTTGTTGAGCCCAGCAAAGGACATGACTGGTCCATGTGGGAGTAAAAGCTCACAGCATTCCAAAGCCCACATCAGCACTAAAGATGCCACGCAAGCATTCTAAAAGAACTACGTTAAAGGGATAAAGAGATATGCATGGGAAATTGGTAGAGAATTCACCTTTGACTGCAATGTTGACCAATTGCTAAACGTGTTCCAAAGCTCCGCCGGAGGTTTCCGGAGGAAATATGCAAATTGTTAATAAGGTAAAGAAAATCAGCGGGGAAATAAGCATGATGGAAAAGGGAAGTTTAGATGAAGTATGCAATTTGACAAATTACAAATTACTTGTGAGGTTTCGGATCCCACAGATGGAAGGGAAATGGCGTAACTTTACGCATTGACTGCAACATCAAAGACCGCAGGGAAATTTCTGCGAGGGAAAAAAACCAAAAAAACAAAGGGATGATAGTTTGCAGGACATTCTTTTACTACTTATTTTATGGTTCAACAATGGAGTCACCACTGAAGTGCAAGAAGCTTTACAAGAAGGGTTTAGCTATACAAGCATTGATACCTCGTTGGTAGTATTGCCTCAGATAATAGGAATAATTCAGTCAAACATCCCTGCTGCAAGAAAATTGATTTGGTCACTTTCGGTGCGAATTGGAAGAGGCCACCCACAGGCTCTTATGTATCCATTATTGGTTACATGCAAATCTATTAGCACATTGCATGGTACTGCTGCTCAAGAAGTTGTTGATAAAGTGCGACAACATAGTGGTGTTCTCGTTGATCAGGCTGAGCTAGTTTCGAAGGCGTTGATTAGAGTAACTATATTGTGGCATGAAGCCCTAGAAGAGGCTATTCGTTTGTATTTTAGTGAGAATAGTGTTGAGAGAATGCTAAATGTGCTGGAACCACTACATGCGATAGTAGAGGAGGGACCAACTACATGTTAGAAACTGGAGATAATTTCTCCAAGCAGCAGTTCGCCTCCCTCATGCACATCATGCACGAAGTCTCAGTCTTCTCCCTTGCATGCATAACAGCAGTTAAATTTTTGTTTATTCTTCAGTTCTAGCTCAGTCTGCACTAGTTAATCTTTAGTTTGATTAGCTTAGAAAATCTATTTATGTAACCCATGATCGCAGTTTTTAATAAGGAGAATAATTAGATTAAAGAAATTCTTTCTTGATTGCCGTAGCAATCTGTATCTTGTCTCATTCTTTATTTTCTGCAAATTTTCTTTGCTCTGTTCTTTTTTCTCTTTCAAAATTGTATCAGAGCCACAAGATTGTGGCAGAAGCGCAGCTTAGGAGCTGCTTGAGAAAGAAGAAAAGCGCAGGTTTGTTGGAATGCGTCTGTGTTATTTTCTTTATTGAATTCATTATTTTTTGCTCTGTTATTGGCAGTAGTCTAATATTTCTTTCACCAAAAAAAAAAAAGAGTACGGCAATTAAAAAAAAGGGCAGAGAAATACATAGATCGACGCAAAGGTAAAGAACAACAAAATAGAAATAAAGAAAGGACAGAGAAGAAGAGAGTGGAGGAGTGCAGCGATTTTGGAAGCAGCAAAATTCCTAGAAGCATAAGAAGATCCCTGATAGAAGTCTACAGTGAGCGTTACAACAGTTTGAAACAACCGATCGGAAGGAAAAGAAGAAAGCGTACGCCTCTCCTCCATAGTTTGAATCTCTGACTATGCAAGCTTGAGATATGGCTACAAACAATAGCATTTCTCAGCTCTAGATTCCCATTTTCAATGGTAAGAATTACAATTTTCGGGCAATTAAAATGAGAACATTGTTTTGCTCACAAGATGTTTGGGATTTGGTAGAGAATGGTTTTGTAGAACCACATGATGAGGCTGCCCATTAGGTATTAACTCCAGCACAAAAGGAAGTGCCTAAAGAGAACAAGAAGAAGGATGCAAAAGCTCTATTTCTAATCCAGCTGCAATGGATGAATCTATTTTTTCTAGACTTGCAGCAACAACAAAATCCAGGTCAGCATGGAAAATCTTGGTGACTACCTATAAAGGTAATACAAAGGTGAAAATAGCTAAACTGCAATCTCTCAAGAGAAATCTTGAAAATTTGCAAATGAATGATTCAGAGTCTATAGACTAGTTTATGGGTCAAGTATTGAATATTGTGAATCAAATTAGATCGAATGGAGAAACAATAATAGATCAAAAGATCATAGAAAAATTTGTCAAGAGTTTACTAAGCAAATTTGATGCAATAGTTTTAGCTATTGAGGAAACTAAGAATTTGGAACAGTTATCAGTAGATGAATTAATGGGTTCTTTGTTAACACATGAATCCAGAAGGAATATGAATAACAATACTTTTATTGAGAATGCTTTCAAGTCTCAGGTATCATTTGGCAAAGGGAAAGGAAGAGGAAGGTCAAAATTTAGAGGAAGAGGTAGAGGCAGAAATGGAAGGAACAATCTAGATCAAGGTGAAAACAATAATCAAAACTACAACAATAGAGGATGTGGCAACAATCATTTCTAGCAAAATTCACAAAGGTTTGATAAATCTAACATTCAATGTTATTACTACAAAAAATATGGACATTATGCAAGTGAATGCAGAAAGAAACAAGGAGATGTGGACAAGCAGAATGCTAATTACACAGATGAATCTAGTTCTAATTCTAGAAGCTTATTTCTAACTTGTCATGTTGCTCAAGAAAATGCTAGAGATATTTGGTTCTTAGATAGTGGATGTAGTAACCATATGACAGGGAATAAAGAATTCTTTGCAAGTCTTGATGATTCCATAAAATCTGAAGTGAAATTAGGAAAATATAACAAAGTGGATGTAATGGGTAAAGGAGTAATAAATGTTTTGGCAAAAAATGGTGAAAGAAGGTTTATTCTTGATGTTTATTTTTTACCTAGACTAAAGCATAATCTTATGAGTGTTAGACAGTTAGTATAGAAAGGTTACAGAGTATCTTTTATGGATAATATTTGCACAATACTAAACAAATTTCCAAATGACAGGTTGATAGGAAAAGTGGAGATGACCAAGAATCGGATGTTCCCTCTTCGAATTTAGTGCATCCAAGGAGAAGAGGAAGCCCACTTCAAAACCATGCATCTAGATCAATCATGGCTATGGCATTTAAGGTATGGACATTTACATTTTGGAGGTTTGAATTTATTGCAAAAAAAAATATTGTCAAGGGATTACCACCAATAAAACAGCCAGGAAGTTCATGTGAAAGTTGCATTCTGAAAAAATAGCATAGAGAGAGCTTTTTAGTAGGAGCCTCATATAGAGCAAAGGTAATATTGGAGCTAATCCATAGTGATTTATGTGGACCAATGCAAATTGCATCATTTGGAGGTAGTTCTTATTTTCTTACCTTCATTGATGATTTTAGCAGAAAGACTTGGATATATTTTCTCAAAAATAAGTCTGAATCCTTTGGAAAGTTTAAAGAATTCAAGGTGATGGTTGAAATACAAAGTGGCCTTTACATCAAGGTACTTAGATTAGATAGAGGAGGTGAATATATGTCTAATGAATTTCAAGATTTTTGTAGATATCATTGCATTAAAAGGCAATTGACTACAAGGTACACACCACAACAGAATGGTGTAGCAGAAAGAAAGAATAGAACAATCATGGAGATGGCTAGAAGCTTGTTGAAGGCCAAACATTTGACAAGTGAATATTGGGCAAAAGTAATAACCTGTGCTTTATATATTATGAATAAAATCCCAACAAAGAGTGTCAGAGATCGAATTCGACAAGAAGCTTGGAGTGCTATGAAGCATAGTGTACATCATTTCAAAAAAATTGGTTGTATTGCATATTCTCTTATACCATCTATATTAAGAATAAAACTTGATGATAGAGATGAGAAATGCATTTTTATTGGCTATAGTGAAGAATCAAAAGCCTATAAGTTGTATAACTCCATTTCAAAGAAAGTGATTATTAGCAGAGATGTGGAATTTAAGGAAGAAGAAGCATGGGATGGAAGCATTGATAAAACCATCACAATTGGAGCACCAGTTTCCAAAAATGAAAAAGAATCTAAAGAACAAAATTTTCAAGGTGATCAATCTTCTCCACAAGTAAGAACAAGCACTCCAATAAGAACACCTAGGAGCTTAGCACAAGGTGAATCATCTGCTCAAGCATGTCATCCTACTCCAAATTCAAAAGTAAGTGATGAATCAGATCTAACTCTTACCACTTTAAGGTCAAGATTTAAAGGTAAGAAAATGATAAACTTGAATGAGATTTATAATCAAGAAGAAGAGAAGTTAGATTTATGTTAAAATTTTGCTCTTTTCTCTCATGATCGTATGTATTATGAAGAAGCAGTTAATGAGGAACATTGGATAAAAGCAATGGATGAAGAGATGAATGCCATTGAAAGAAACCAAAAATGGGATCTAATTAATCTACCTGAATGTAAGGATTGCATAGGAGTCAAATGGGTTTATAAGACCAAATTTGATGTACAAAGAAAGGTTGAAAATCACAAGGCAAGGTTAGTAGCAAAAGGTTTTGAACAAGAACATGGAATTGATTATAATGAAACATTTGCTCTAGTTGCTAGACTTGATACTATTAGAATGGTTTTAGTAATCGCTGCATAAAATAATTGGTATGTATATCAAATGGATGTCAAATCAGCTTTCTTGAAGGGTTTCCTAGATGGAGAAGTTTATGTGAAACAACTAGCAAGTTTTGAAGTGCATGGACATGAAGAAAAAGTCTACAAATTGAAGAAGGCCCTCTATGGTCTCAAGAAAGCACCAAGAGCATGGTATAGCAAGATTGATTCATACATGACAAACAATAGATTCATCAAAAGCAATAGTGAGCCTACATTGTACACAAAAATCAATAAAGAAGGTCAGATTTTGATTGTGTGTTTGTATGTTGATGATTTAATTTTCACTAGAAATTTGTCTATAGACACATTTAAGTCAGCAATGAAGAATTTTTTTGAAATGACTGATTTGGGATTAATGAAGTACTTTTTGGGCATATAAGTTGTACAATTAGAGAAGGGAACTTTTATTTGTCAAACTAAATATGCAAAGGATGTGTTAAGGAGGTTTAAGATGTTGAATTTTAAATCAACACCTACACCAGTTGCTATAGGGACCAAAATTAGCAAAGAAGACAGAGGGTCTAATGTTGATTCTACAACATTCAAAAGACTAGTTGGTAGTTTGATGTATCTTACAGCTACAAGACCAAATATCATGTATGGGGTCAGTTTAATCTCTAGATTCATGGAGTCACCAAAAGACTCACGTTGGCACGTTGGAAAGAGGATATTGAGATATATGGCAGGAACAACAAAATATGAAATTTTATATTTCACAACTAATGATTTTGGTTTGATTGGTTATACTGATAGTGATTTTCCAGGTAGCATTGATGAAAGGAAGAGTACTTCTGGACATACCTTTCTTTTTGGAATAGGTGTGGTCACATGGGCATCTAAAAAGCAACCTCTAGTGACATTTTCATTGGCTGAAGTAGAGTATGTAGTAGCCACATTAGCAGCATGTCAAGCAACTTGGATGAGGAGAGTATTGATAGATTTATTACAAGAACAGAAGGAGTCAACACCAATCTTTTGTGACAACAAATTAGCAATTGCATTATCAAAAAATCATGTTTTTCACAAGAGGAGCAAGCACATTGATACAAGATTTCATTTTATCAGAGTTTCTGAACAATGGAGAAATCCATTTGGAGTTCTACATATCTGAAGACCAATTGGCAGATATATTCACAAAGCCATTAGCAAAGGAGACTTTTGACTATCTAAGACAAAATTTAGGCATTGTAAATGATGAAGAAGTTAGTGGTAGAAATTAAGGGGGAGTGTTAGAAATTGGAGATAATTTCTCCAAGTAGCTATTCACCTCCCTCATGCACATCATGCACGAAGTCTCAGTCTTCTCCCTTGCATGCATAATAGTAGTTACATTTTTGTCTATTTTTCATTTTTAGCTCCGTCCACACTAGTTAATCTTTAGTTTGTTTTTCAGTTTGATTAGCTTAGAAAATCTATCTATGTAACCCATGATCACAGTTTTTAATAAGGAGAAAAATAAGATTAAAGAAATTCTTTCTTGATTGCCATAACAATCTGTATCTTGTCTCATTCTTTATTTTCTCCAAATTTTCTTTTCTCTGTTCTTTTTTCTCTTTCACTACATTGAAGGAGAAATCCTTTTATCAAGCATATGGTATAAAATTGTAGGAGGCTCACAAATGTTGTTTGATGTATCAAAGAGAAGGAAAAGAAGTTGAACTCACTCAGGCATTGGATTTATACTATCATGTTTTCAAATGTATAAACAAGAAGCTTCAAGAGTCTTGCTACATTAAAATTGGAGTCTATCTCTTGAGTTTTGAAACCCACAATACTTTGGTCAAATGAGTATGTGGTAGAGATACGGAGCTGGGATGCAGCTTAGCAATTTGCTAAGTTATAAATTGCTCGTGGATGTACAGATCCTAGAATACAAAGGATGGCACAGATCTTAAGGTTGATTACATTTTGACTAGGCATCATATGTATAGAATGTGGTGGAGAATGGGAGCATAGAAAGAAAACTTGAAATTACTAAACTACAATTTGTTTATGAATCTCCAAATTTTGTAGTTTAGCGATGTGTGCATGCTAGGAAACATACAGTTTGAAAACTCCCTCAAATAGCAAATGTAAGCCACATGTTAATCCATGTATAGTAGCAAGGAGAAAGGGATTCAATGCCTAGAAGGTCCTCTACCTCAGTTAAATCCAAGGCTCTGTCCAATGTTTTGGATAGGCTGTTGCGATATTAGGATATGTTTTGCATGGTTCTGGAAAGCAAGCCATCCAACTCTTTGAACAAATGTATCACCTTGGAGTGTACCCTAATTATATAACCTTTATTGGAGTTCTATTTGTCTTCTGCCATGTAGGCCTTATGGTGAAATGGGAGAAGTTCCTTCACCTCTTAAAAATCCAAAATCTAGTGCTTCATCACCTTATAAGTATAGCCCCTAGCCATTCATGGAATGTTTGTCTCAAAGCTTGAGCGTGGGATGCTTTCAACTTTGTTGTATGGTGGTGGCCAATCAGAGTTTGGTTTTGGAGTATCAATTTGCATGTTTTCTTAGCTTGGTTTCAATGGCTAAATAATCATTTATGAATGTGGCATCTCATTGTGCACAAACAATAGATTTTTGAGTTGAGTCATCATATAGAGAAAGACGTGGCTTCTGGAAAAATATTCTATAGGGTACCTTGCTTAACCAGGTAGTAGGAATGGAGTTAGGTTAAAGTCAAGAAATTACAAGTTTCAAAAAATGTAGGTGAGGCTCCAAAGTCCCTAGGAGATTTTGGTGGGAGAGGCAACTTAAAAAATGCAAGTCTTGAAAATGCAAGTTGCAAACTGTGGTCAACTATCCGAATCCCACTAGCAAAAGCTAAAGGAAGAAAAGTCAACTCCATAGGAACTTTAGGGAGAATTCAGGGAGAAATATAATTTTTCAAATGTGCAAAGTGTGAATTGCATGAGGATCTCCCAAACCTGCCAATCAACATTGTTCAACATGAGGTCCCAGTATAAGAGGGAACTTTCAAGGCAAATTATAATTTTAGAATTTTGCAAATTGTAGTTGGAGTTTCCATTTGCAGTAGTCAATGCTTGTCAACATGACATCTTAGCACAAAAGGGAACTTTCAAGGCCAATTGTAATTTTAAAATTTTGTAAACTATAAATTGTAGATGGAGTTCCCATTTTCCTGAGCAAACATTTAAGGGTAATTGCAACTACGAATTGTAATTTGCAAATTTGAAAATTATAAATTGTAGTTGGAGTTATCATTTCTATGAGGGAAATTTTGAGGGGAATTATAACTTTGATTTTCAATGTGAAAATTTCCAAATTGTAAATTACATTTGGATTTGTAATTTCCTTTAGCAAACTTATTAGGGGAAATGTAACTGTGAATTACAATTTATAAATTTACAAATTGAAAATTGTAATTGGAGTTACCATTTCCCTAAGGGAACTTTTTAGGGTAACTACAACTGTAAATTAAAAAACTAATACTATGTTCTACATTTCTCCAATATAAGGAAAATTGAAAAATTACAAATTGGACTAGGATTTCCACAAAACAAAAAAATGTGAAAATTTGCAAATAGGACCAAAATTTCCCCAAAAGGCTAAAAAGTGAAAAGTAATACATTTAAGCATTAAAAATGTGGAGGGAACCCTAAAATATAAAAATATGAAAATGTCAATTATGGAGAAAGAAAATGTGGAAAAAGTAAGTTGAAGCTAGAAAGTAAAAAGACAAAAATAATCTAAATTTTGCATTTTCCACTATTTTGCTTTTTCAAACACCTCCATGGGATAAATATTTCAAGTTTGCAAGGACAAGGTGGGTCATTAGAGGAAGATCATTCAAATGGCCATGGATTTATAATATTCATTTGACATCATTGCAAAGCAAGGTTGATCTCTAGCATGCATAAGAGGAAGGGTAACTATCCAAAAAAGTTCCAAATTTGCAAATGAGTGGTCAAAAGCATATCCAGATAGTTACATAAGAGGACAAATATATTGTTTTTCTCTAAACATGGATATTTTCCTTCCATCTTGTGTAAAATGAATTTCTATCCAAGAAATAAAAGGTTTGTTTGAAAATATTCATCATTACTTCTAGAGGTAGTTACAACAATGATTTTTATTGAAAAAGAATTAAGATTCCAGGTGTGGCAATAACCATACTCTTGATGGGAGCATCATGGAAAAAAATTGATAGTTGTGTACAATTTTGGAATATTGTAAATTTTAATCCACATTCCCATATTTTAAAAGTGGTAAAAATTTGTGTCAAAAGAGGGCTTCTCCTCTTTTTTAAGGTTTTGATTAGTCTTTGTTTTTCTTAAGTTAGGGCTCTTCAAAATTGTTATATCCATTGATGTGTGTATTTATTATCTCCCTTGATAAGGTGTTGTAGTTGTACATCCATTAGCAAGCTTTGAGAGCAGTTGTAGTATGTCTCCCCCATCTAACAAGGAGAAAACTCACCATGCTTGGCCCCATGGGAAAAAATCTAAAAAATTAATGTATGTAAGTTTTATTTGCAAAGTTAATAAAATGCCTATGATTTTTACTATTTCCTATTGATGAAGTGTAGTAATATGTTTTACAAATGTTGTTGATTGAATATCTAGTTTTATGATCATTAGAGGTTATCATTTTGGGATTATATCTAGGTATAAATCCCTTTCTACGTTATGTTTGAAATTACGTTGTTGAATAAATTTTTATATCACCTTGTGTTTATAAATTTAGTAGGAAAATGTATTTGAGATTTTAGGTGTAGTGGATGTTCTAGTTCCTCAAGAATCATTTGGGTATTTGCATTTCATTGGAATCAATAAATGCAAACCACTCCTAGTATTTCCCTTAGTTTGCAATTGATTTTTATGCATTTTTTAAAAGGAATAATGTCATGAATGTTAAAATAATCCTTGTTATTTGAAAACTACCAGTACATCACTAAATTTTTATAACTATCAAACATATCCTACTTATCCTACCCTAAAAATAATGAACCCTGGTAAATATTTTAAGTGTTATTTACATATAGATGCATAAATCTTACCTTCATAACATGTGTCTATATTTTTTGTTTTGAAACGCAACATTTGAATCTCCCATTCAAGCCCTTATTTCTGAAAAATTCTTTAGATTGAAGGTTACAATCATATCCCTATATATCCTTAATAGCTTGTGTATGACCTATAGCATTTGTTTGTTTCATGTGCTCACCATTCGTAGGTGGAGTGAATAAGTTTCATTATGTCGTAGTCATATTTGTGTTTCCTTGTGCCAAAAATCCCCATGGATATTGAATTGTAGTATCATTATATACAAGCAAGTTACCCCTTAGGTCCTTTCACCTTGGTTTAGGTACAGTCATAAGTAGCAAGGAACTGACCATACACTTTGTTGGTACCTGCAAGTCATTATCTACATCCAGTCAATCTATGTGATAAACACTTTCTTGTATGTAAAAATATATTAGCAGGTTTACCATTCACGTTTCCCATTTTCCTCAAGTGTACAAGGCTGAACAAAAGAGGTCTATAACTAGGAACTAACACTTCACTAGGATAATTGTCAAGGAATGAAAATACACCCCTGCCACTTGTGTGATTAGGGACTTTGGTAGAGATCTAATTATTAGTTTCATGTTTTAAAAGTTCTCTATCTATTATTTGATATGACTGTCTATGGTCTGTCAACACCACAACACTCAATTAGTACCTTTACAACAAACAATCCTTGTCACTCATGTTGTGTGGGACTCTTGTAGAGTGCTAAAATAATCTAGGTTATATCAATTTATTTGCATTGGAATATTCTATGCAAGTAATCTCAGCCTTATTTTTAGATAAAGTTTGTTTGTATTATTTCACGAGTTTAAAAATTGAGTTTATTTGAGTTTGCTTCATTACTTTGAGCCTTCAAGAATAGTAACACTCCACTAGGAAAGTTTTTAGAATTGAGAGATTTGATAATTGACTTTTGCTACATTTATTTTAAAAAGATGTTAAAATTGCTTGTTAGAAGGTGATTTCCCCTTTTGAACATAAATTAAAAAATATTAGTATCTTTACTTTCTATCTCATCAATAATCTCCAGCAAAGTATGTTTTCAGAATGTATAAAAAAAATGTTAACTATTATATTCTAAAGCTTTTATTCTAGTACCAACTTCAACTTCATCCTCTAGTTTCAAGGAGGATCAATGCCTATTTTGAATATCTTTATTAATTTCAATGCTAATTATTTTCTTACATAGAAATATGGAAGGATTGATATCATCCTTCAAACTTGTCTCATTAAAATAAATTATCTTACCCTTAATTAAGTATTCATCAAAAAAGGAGACAAGTTTTGATGCCAATTTAAGGCCAAAGTTCAGCTACTAATGAGTGTCTAGATTGCCAAAAATCTGATAATCTTGAACATTTTGTTGAAATTCCCATTATTGAGGATGATCATATCTTTCCTCATAATTAAGAACCTTCTAGTCCCATTTAATATCCATCTTCTTGTCGACTGATTAAATCCCCTGCTATGTTTGACCCCCCAAGTCACCCTCACTCACTCTCTCACAACCCTTTGCCATTTGATCTAGAACCTACCATTAAACTAATAATGAGGCATAGTTATCAAGATGAGAATGAGCATTTTACATCCTACATTCCCAAATTTAGATTTATGAATTTTAATTAAATGGAAATGCTATCTTAATAAAGTCGCAAATGAAGTAAGAAACCACCTTCTTAAATTTCAATGAAATAGTGGAGTGAGTGGCGATTGACACTTGAGGGATTTCCACATTATCATTAAAAATCACAAGGTTGAGCATGGGTATGTTTTCATCAAATTTATTTTTTACATGTTAGAAGAAGATTCTCACAAGTGGTTCAATTATGATCACTATGGATGCATTGATTCATGGAAATAAACAAATAATGTTTTTAAGATTAAATATGCTTATAAGATTGATTATGTATTTATTTTCCCTGAATTTGAAAACACCAAGAAGAACCCCAATGTGTGCATGTAAGAATTCAATACACAGTTTAGTAAGACCATGATGTGGCTACCTGAAAATATTAGGGCTAGTGATACAAGATGCATTGTGTTGCCTTTGATAAAAAGGATACGTATTGCTTGAGGGACAAGGCTCCCATGAACATGATATTGGCATTTAATATGGATATCCAAATTGAAGACAACATAAAGGCCATGGGAAATCCATTGACCAAGTAGGCTAATGTAGAATTTTGTAATGGGAAAATAATAAAGTCCACTAAGGTAACCAACCTTGAGGAAACCATTAAAACTTTAGCCTCCACTATCAAAGAGATGCCTAACAAGATAGATAGAGCTAAGAAGGGTTGCCTTATGGTTTTACAATTCAAGAGAGAGTGACTAATCTGAATCAAGCACAAAGGAGGGTTGCTTTCCACATTAGGGATAATGACAAATGAAAAAGCCCTACATACGATCATAAAAATCAGAATAGAGGAGATGAAAAGGAAGTCCCTAATCCTTTAAATGCTAAAGTGAATGAGGTAAATTATGAGCTTAAAATTTATTAGTGTGACAAGTGCTTCTTTACCCATCATCTATGTGATACCATTGAATTATTTCCTGAAGATGTGGATGATCTTAATTTTGCATCTAATGATGATGAGATTTTGATGGTTGATTGTCAAGTTTCTTGAATCAAAATGACTACCAACATGGAATTGTTTAATGCTACCATTATTGATCATTTGTGGAGTGTAGTTGAAAAGGGTTGTGCCCCAACTCTCAATTTTTAATGTGATGTTATTATGACACAAGTATATGAATTTCCCATTCATGATTTTGATTTTTTAAGATCAATGATGATTAAGAAATATGATGGGGGAATTCCTTCAATTGAGGACAAGCAACTACTAAAAATTAAAATAGTTCCCCAAGATAAATAATTCTAATTGAGAAATAGGCAACTAGGAGTTATTCCTCATAACACTACCCCTAAAAAACAAAGGGTAGGAGATGCAAGTAATGAACTAAAGAGAACCATAACATTCCCTAATGCTTCTAAGATATCACCTATTTCTTAAATAGCTAAACCAAGAGGTGTTCAACCCAAAAATAGAGTATCAATATTTTCTAATATCCTTAAGGGTGTGAATGATGTCATAAATAAGCCACCTTTGGAGACTATTGTTAAACATGTTAATTCACCCTAGCATATTCCACTTTAGACTTTAAGTGATTGTATCCTATCTAAAGGTGTTGTCACCCTTATACCTAATACTCCTCTTCCTTAGTATAGTGTGTGTGATATGGCCCAAGTGTTGATCCAACTAAAAATCATTATGCCACTTATTAACTTATTATGAATACATGAACATAAGAAGAGGGCATTTGATTATTTGGAATCGGTTAAAGTTAAGATAAAAATGAAATAACTTCACCCCAATCACCCTCAAATGCAGATGAAGAATAAAAAGAGGTTGTTGAACCTATTCTTGAGGTGTATTTAGTGACTACATTAGTATAAAGTCAACTGAGTGGAGATCCATTTTACACGACCGTATTGACCAAAGGTTTGATTGTTCACAAATACATGTTTGATTTCAGAGCTTCTTATGACATGATGCCTCTAGGTATCCTAAATGATCTCATAGTTAATATTACATCAGCCTTTGAAAAGTGTTATGTGATGGATTCATGAGAAGTACTAATTTTCAGACAAGCCAAAGGGTCAATAGTGGAGATGGTAATGTATCCAGGTAAATATTTGAATATGGACATGGTGATTGTGGACTGCCCACCTTTGTGGGGGATATTGCTATCATGAAAATGGGATGATATCATGGGTGTAAATATATGAATGGATTTGTCTTATGCCACAATTCTATTGGATGGTAATAAGGTCAGACTTCATAGAGTGCCAAGGGTGGTAGATGTAATTGAAGACAAAAAAAATGTGGTCTAAATGAAGTGTTTTATGTGGACATAGAATTGGAAAATTTTATTGGAAACATTTATACTATTTAACAACCTTTTATTCTTGATGCCAGATTTTAGAATGAAGGTGATGTTTGGAAGATGTCATTTGATGGGGCTTGCTCCAATCTTGGAAATACAATTGGGGTTGTCTTCAATGCCCTCAATGGTAGTGTTCCAATTTTCCATTTCAATTATCCTTTGAGTGCAAAAAAAATAATGATGATTATGAGGCACTCTTACTTGGTCTAAAAATTGATCATAAACATGTAATTACAAATTAAATTGTAAAGGGTGATTCCTAGCTAGTAGTTAAGTTGGTCTAGAATGTTTACACCACCAAAAAAAAATGTTGAAGTAATATTGGAATGATATTTGGCACATGGTTAAATTATTTGATGAAATAAACATTTTCTATCATGATAGAGGTTTCTACGAATAAGCTAACAAACTTACATGGGTAGATGCTTAGTTTGATATTAAAAATATGAACCCAGTCACTATTAGTATCAAGTGGAGGTGCTTCTTAGGCCTTCAATCCTAGACAATGTCCATCAGTGGCAAGTGTTTGATGATGATGAATAGATTGCAATGTTTCTAAATTATGAATTAAAATTCCATGATCAACTCATAGACTTTGAATCCATGGTTCAAGTTTATGATAGAAAGGAAACCCTGTTTGAGAAGGATATTATTCAACTGAAGACAAATACGCTCCCTACAGTATTGGTAATTTTAGAATCATATTTTGATGGAGCCAAGAGAATAAAAATTCAAGACACACTTATTTCAAAAGATATGAAAATTTTTAATTTAGGTGGTCATGCAATTCCAGGGAAGATTTGGATGGGTATTCACAAAAGTGCAGTTGAGAAGCAAGTTTACATGTAGCTTCTTAAAGAGTACTAAGAATGTTTAACATGGTATTATTATGAATTAAATGTGTGATTTGTTTCAACATGTCATTCCATTAAAGCCTGATAGAAAGCCTTCTAGGCAGAAGTATATATGTATTAACCCCATCTTGGCCACCAATCTATGGGATGAGTTAAAGAAGCTAAAGGATGGTTGGTTTATTTAAGCCATCAAATATTCTTCATGGGTGGTGAACTTATTTCCTATATGGAAGAAAAATGGTGGCATATGCTTGTGTGTGGATTTTCAAAATTTGAACAAAGCTTCTTGAAAGTTTAATTACCTACTACCTAATATGTATAACCTTCTTCAAAATGTTCCCATATCAAAGATGTTATCCACACTGGAAAATTTCATAGGGTATTACCAAGTTATGGTGAAGGAATCCAAGAGACCCAAGACTGCATTTACAATGCATTAGGGTACATATGTATATATGAGGATGCCTTTCAGGTTAATGAATGATACTGGAACATTTTATCTAGCTATGGATGTTATATTTTGAGGGGTAATTAAAAAGATTATAGATATGTATTAAGATGACATTATAGTGTAATCCAAGACTAGAAAGGAACATTTGGAGAATCTAGATATATGTGTTGATTACATTAGAGGGAGTTAAAGTTTTCAATTACTCATAAGAAGTTTCACTTAGAAGTGTAGAAGACCAAGTTAGTGGGACATATAGTGTTCAAGGATGTTGTCATGATTGACCTTGAGAGGGTAGAATCTATTGAGAAAGTGCCTATCCCATAGTCCAAGAAAGAAATTTAGTTATTCTTTAGAAAAATAAATTTCATTAAGAGGTTATTATCTAACTTTGTAGAGATCACTCTGCATATTATGTCCATGCTAAAGAAGGACCAGACCATGAAGTGGGAAGAGAAGGTTGTATAAGCCTTAAATGACATCAATGGATCTTTAAAGTCTACCCCTATCTTGGCCACACCTAATGACACTAAGGTATTTCATATATTCCTTTTTTCATCATATAATACTAATGATACTATTCTATTGTAAAATATTGAATATGATCATGAGAATCTCATAGATTTATTTAATAGAGATATTCAAGGTTCTAAACTAAAATATATCATCATTGAGAAATAATCTTTTGCCCTTTCAAACATTGCTAAGATGTTCAAACCTTATATTGTGAATTCAAATATTTTTTATTACATCATGCATATAATGGTGAAGGACATCTTGAACCATACTAAAACATACAACAGTAGATGTTGGTAGGTCAACAAGTTGCAAGAGTATGACATAGATATTCAGACCACCAAGTTAGTGAGAGGGATGTGTCTAGCCAAGCTCATGATTGAGACAAATTTGCAAGTAGTTAAGGTAAACAATTTTTTTTAATTTTAATGTTGATGATTCATTGAGTCAAATTAGCATGTCTCTGTGATATAAGGACATTGTTTACTACTTATAGAATATAAATTGTGTCTTGAATTGTGTTGGTTTAATATTTTGTCAATCAGCATACTAATAAACATAATAGGTCTAATCAGCAAAAGTAGGAAGATTAGTCATCCAAATGTGTAGGTTCACCACATCAGAAGAACAATGATCTCTCCTCTCATCAAGGGGAGGTTCCCTGTATATATATTATATATATCTCTGTGTGTGTGTGTGTGCGTGCATGCGCGCATGCGTGTGTGTGTACACACACACACAAATATATATAAACAAAAAAATAAAACTCAAGGGTAGGACAAACCATCCATCTCTCTTTCTTCAGTGTTGATGTGTGTGGATCAAAGGAAAAACTCAAGGAAAATGAGAGAAAGCACCCCTCTTCTTTCAGAAGTACTATTCATCAAGCCACAAGAATACTCTAGGTAGTAATAGCAAAATTTAACAAAAGATGTAATAATTAGCAAATCGAAATGCAGCACAAAGTCTAGGCCTAAATTTCTCAAGAGTAAGATATGAAGAGCAATGAGGGCACAAAGTCTTCCCAATGTCCTTTACACATAAATGAAAATAAAACACATTGAAAGGCAATTATGGGGGCACAAAGTCTCTCCACATTTGACTCTTCAGGACACCTTTCTGACTACTTTCACTAATCCTATTTGTTGAATTAAAGGAATAGAAAATACATCAAGGAAAAAGACATAAGAATAATTTCCTCAACAACAAAGATATTACAACACAAAGTCTGAAAAATCACTTGCTTTCTTATTCCAATAACAAAATATGATCAACAAACTAAGCTCAAAGTCTCTTAATTGCCTTTCAATTTGGGCAGAGTTTCGTTCTGATTGTCAAAAAGAGATAAATTACAATAGAAGAGAGTTGCTTATATAGCCTCTTTAAGAAAGACTCGTGAACAGTAACACATCATGTTGCATTGGAATCTGTTAAGAAGATAAGTTGGAACTTAGGGGCGTTTACCCATTTCATTTTATCAATGCAGAGAAATAAGTCATGCTACTAAAAGTTTACAACTTTCGATGTCCACCTGGCAATCTGATCCTACCTTCATCATTCCTCCTTTTCTGGTTAATTGAATTGGGTCCTGGATTCAATTTGCTATTCTATTCCTTCCTCACTTTCTACTGGTCTTGGCCTTGAAGTCTGTGAATGCATTCGGGTCTATAGATTCAAAGGATCAATGGCTAGTTTGTTGTCTTCAATTTGACATTTTCAGGTGCATCACCCCTTAGTCTTTCTTTGGATTTTCTATTTGGCACTTTTCTTAGATTGAACATGCCCTTTTGGGCTAGAATAAATTTCACACTTTGGGTTGGGAAGAGCCCCCAACAAGGGTATCTACCCTTTGGGTGGTCTTTGAATCGCCTTCGGGCTTCTTTAGGTGACTCTTTGGCTTCGGGGAAGCATTCTTCAAATTGGCAGGTGAGAGTCCCCTGCAAGGGCCCCTGCCCTTCGGGATCCTTTGACGGCCTTTCACAAATTCCCATGGATAATTCCCATGGGTATTTTCCCTGAGCTTTTCCCTGAGCAAATTCCTATAGACAATTCTTGCGAATAAATTGTCCACATAAATTCTGTGCAGATAAAAAGTTTGTGGAAATTGTTCTGTTTGCCATATACATGAATTCCTTCAAGATTTACTCCCGTGACTTCTCAAAATTCTTTCAGACTTTTTATCCAAAGGAATTCCTTCAAACAAGAAGTCTGAAGGAATTATACCTTAGACTTGCCTTAGTCTTTTTGAAAATTACCCTTTCAAAGGGTATTTTTGTTGACCAAGTGCCCTCCGCAAGGGCACTTGTCCTTCGAGAGGCTCTTTAAACTTTTGCATTTTAAACTATTCCTTTGAACCAAGCTATTGATCCAAACATTGAACCAAGGCTTTAAACCTCTTCATTGAACCAAAAATTAAACCAAGGCTTTGAACCTCTTTATTGAACCAAACGTTGAACCAAGCCAATGAACCAAAATGGTTCAAGCTGATGGTTCAATTGAATGAACCAAGTCGATGAACTACACCATTGAACCACAAGACATTGAACCTCTTCATTGAACCAAGGATTTGAACCAAAATGGTTCAAGCCGATGGTTCATTTGATTGAACTAAAGTGATGAACTAACCGTTGAACCAAAAGATGATGAACCAACCGTTGAACCAAGTTTTGGTTCAACGGTTCAAACAAAGCCTTGAATCGACTGATGAACCATTTGACATTGAACCAACCATTGAACCAAATGCATTGAACCTACTGCTAATGGTTGTCGATGGATATTTTTGTTTGAACCAAGGCACTAAAACAATCCCAAAAATGCTCGTGTTAAAATCTAGTTCTTTTGGTTGAACCCGCCTGTAGAAACCTTTGAACTTGTATAGATGAACTTTCCTATAGAGTCTGTAGAAACCAAGTCCATAGTTTTTTTTAACCTTAAAAGAGTCCATAGAAACCAACCTATGAATCCCATTGAGCTTGGCCTATAGATTCCATAGATTTCTCTTCCTGTTGAGTCCATAGATTCAAGCCTGCAGAGTCTATAGATTCAAGCCTGTAGAGTCCATAGATTCTAGCCTATAGAGTCCATAGATTTTAGACTGCATAGTCCATAGATTCTAGCCTGTAGAGTCCATAGATTTTTAATAAGCCCAAAACATGAGGAATTTGAATGCCCAGGATAAATTTTGAAATCGGAAGAGACAATTTTGGCTTATAGGACCAAAATAGTTCAAATGTTGTCCCAAAAATGAGTGATATTTTTGTGGGACAACAAATTAGACAAGAACTAAAGGAGAAATCTCAAACTCATTTCCCAAAAATACTTATTGATTGAAAGTGGACTAGCATGGAAGAATTTGGATGGGGTTATCCTAAGATGCATGGTATAAGAACAAATTACTAACCTGATTGAAGACTTCCATAGTGGAGTATGTATTGGAAAATTTACAACTAATGTCACAGCGCATAAAATTCTAATAGCTAGTTATTGGTGGCCACTGATATTTAAAGATCTTGCTTAGAAAGTTGGGAAATGAAAGAAATGTTAATGCTTTGTTAGGAGTCTAAAATCTTGTAGTACTCTTCCCTTGTAGCCTATGATAATTGAAGGCCCATTTAGACAATGGTGAATGGATCTCATTGGATAAATTGCTAACACTATAAATAGATGGATACTAATTCCAACTGAGTACTTCATGAAACTGGTTGAAATGGTCCCTATAGAGAAAGCTATACATCAAGTAGTTCTGGATTTTTTGTCAAATTAGATTTTTTGTAGATTTGGTGTGCCTATTAAGGTAATTGCTAATAATCCCATGAGTTTCAAATTTAATCCTTTAGTGACATTACATAAAGAGTATGGGATCACGTTGACTTATTCTTCCAATTACAACCCTTAGGGGAATAGGCATGCAAAATTTGGTAGTAATAACATGCTCAAAATAATTAGACAATCTTTGGAAGTAAAGAAGAAGAATTGAGGTGAATAGCTAATTTTTTCCTTATGGGTTGATAGAATCATGCCTAAGAGAGCTATAGGCAGATTCAATTTTGAGCCTATTTATGCAGCTCAAGAAATTATGCATAGGAATTTGTAGTTTTCATACTATTAGTTCATGCAATAGTTGGAGTATGAAGATAAGCAAATCAGTCACTATGAAATTAAAATGAACCAAATTGTTGAGTTTGATGAAATTCAAAGATAATGTCATGAAAGATACGTTAGCTCTGAAGAAATACTCAAGAGGATATTTGATAGGAAGGTCACCCTAATAACCCTAAAATTAGGTGATCTAGTTCTACTTTGGGATAATAGAAATGATGACAAAAGCAAGCATGGTAAATTTGATGCCTTGTGGGTAGGCCTTTATTCCATTGACTATAGAACTTAGGAACATGATTTCTTCTTAAGATTTTTGGATGGTGAAATAATAGAGCTATCAATTAATAGTAGATATATGAAACACTTCCTATACTAGGTTCATAACTTTGTACAATATTGTATAGTCTATAGTTTTGTTGTTTTGTTATTTTGTTTCCCCTCTGGTTTAGGCCTTGTTTATATAGTTAATTTCAGGTTTTTTATCTTTTTTTAATTTTTAGATCTTACTAATCTATTTTATTTGCTCTACCTCATTATGATGAGTTTATATGAGTGTTTAATAATAAGTTGTTAGAGTTTTGATTTGATGGTCCAATAGATTGGCACCTGGTCTTATGTCCTAGTGTTCTTTGTACACCCACTAGGGATGTACACCCTTGTGTGAGAGATAGTGTTAGTGCCTAAAATTACACTAGGAAATTGTGCCCTTGTTAAAATATTAATGTGTGAATTGTCTAGTTATTGCTTCCTATCTGAAAGTGTTTACCTAAAGTCAAGAGGTCTTATTTTTTCCCTAAGTCACAAAAAATTGTTTCTATAATCATTAGAAAAACTAATTCTCAATTTTGTGCTATAAAAACCCTTTTGAAGTCACAATTTCAACCAAAAATTTATATTTTTGTGTTTTAAAAGGTTTACAAATGTAAAATAAAAAAGATCTTGGTGGGATAAAGAAGTTATATTTGTAAATTGAAAAAAGGTGTTTATAGTTTTGATGAAATTTTGAGGGGTTCAATGCAATTAAATAAAACAAAGCAATAACCCCACCACATAAAATACATTTCATGCCACATGGAAATAAAAATATGATTAAAATACAGCATGCTTAAAGATAAAATAAAAGCAATGTGACCTACCCATGTGGAGGCACAATGAATAAGCAAAGAGAATTTTTTTTAAAAAAAAATGCAACTAAGTTGAGCATTGATGTGGAGGAAGGCCATGTAGACATTAAAAAAAAAAACTACACTTCTATTTTATTGACCCTAATAAATGACTTGACTAGTCCATGTGGGAGTGAAAGCTCACAAAATTCCAAATCCCATCTCAACACTAAAGATGAGACATAAGCAGTCTAAAATACTACATTCGAGGGATAATGAGATATATGTGGGAACATGGTAGAAAATTAACCTTTGACTAAAATGTTGACCAATTGCTAAAGATGTTCTAAACTTCCACTAGAGGTTTAGGAGGTAATATGCAAATTACAAATGAGGTATGGAAATTCTATGAGGAAACAAGCAAGGTGGAAAAGGCAAGTTTAGACATAATATGGAATTTGAAAAATTAGAAATTGCTTGTGATGTTTTGGATCCTATGAAATCAAGGGAAACAATGAATTTTTATTTGTTCATTTAAAGTTTTACTTGCTTCCAAATTGTGAATGCAACATCAAAGACTACAGGGAAATTTCTATGGAGAAAACAAAATAAAATCAAAGAAAAGAAGTTGATAGTTTGAAGGTCATTATTCTACTACTTACTTTATGTTTTTAACGATGGAGCTGCCACTAAAGTGAATGAATATTTTAAATGATGGTTTATCTATGTAAACATTGATACCTAGGTTGTAGTATTGCCTAAGATAATAACAACAATTGATTCAAACATCCATATTGTAAAAAATTGATTCAGTCACTTTTGGTGCGAATTGGAGAAGGCCAGCCATAGGCTCTTATGTATCCATTATTGGGTGCATGAAAATCTGTAATAACTTTTCAAAGATATGTTAGTCAACAAGTTATTGATAAAGTTCAACAACATTATGGTGTTCTGGTTGATTAGGCTGAGCTAGTTTCGAAGGTGTCGATTAGAGTAGGTATATTGTGGCATGAAATATTGTATGAAGCCTTTGAAGAGGCTAGTCATTTGTATCTTGATTAGCATAATGATTTGACAATTCGAAATTTACTAGAACCACTACATGAGATGTTAGAGCAAGGACCAACTACATTGAAGGATAAATCCTTTGATCATGCATATGGTTGAAAATTACAAGGGGCTCATAAATGTTATTTTAAGTACCAAAAAATTGGAGACTAAGATGAACTCACTCGTGAATGGGATATATACTATCATGTTATCAAACGTATAAATAAGAATCTTCCTAGTCTTACAACATTAGAATTAAAATATATCTTTTGAGTTTTGAAACCTATAAGATGAAACACATTACTGAAATGTGTCTTTAGTAGAGATATAGAGTTGGGATATAACTTATCAATATTCTAAGTTGTAAATTACTCCTAGATGTCTAGATATTGAAATAAAAAAGATGTTAGAGATGTTAAGGTTTACTACAATTTGACTAGGCATCAAAGGTATAGAACATCACAAAGAATGGGAGCTTAGAAGGAATTTTACAAATTGTTAAATTGTAATTTATTTATGGATCTCTGCATTCCATAGTTTAGAAATGCATGCATGCTGAGAAACATATAGTTTGTAAACTCCCATCCATAATAAAGGTAATCCACATGTTTTTCCTTATATAGTAGCAAGGTGAAAGGGATTTGACACCTAGAAGGTCCACTACCTCAGTTAAATCCAACGCTGTACAAAAGTACATTTGTTTTATATGTATCACTACTTCAAATAAGGTGTGACATGCTGTATATTATGAAAATAATAGAACATGGAGCCTAAAAGTAGATTGTTTGTGATTTAGTTTTGCCTTCTTCCTCTAATTAATTTGAGCCATGGAAACATTGAGTGTCAAAAATGTGAAGGTATAAATTATATTCCTCTAAAAATACATCTTCCCTCTTGGCCACTGGTTGAAAGTTCATAAGGTTTAAACCTTGGGACTATTGTATTTGTTGAATGGTTTTGTATATTCACACAAATTCCATGTGCAATATTCAAAAGGAATGTCAATAATAGATACAAATATTGAATTTTGTATTCATAGGAATGTTTCACTTGGATTGGGGTAGTGTAAATAACATGATTGGAAAGAACTTGAAAAAGGTCTATGGACTTACACTATGTCACCTTATGACATAAAATTTGCTTAAGTTAGTATGACATATCATGTAATATAATCATTGAAGCATATGCAGTATGTGCACTTTTTGAAGAAAACATGATTTTAGTTTAGAATATGCCCAAATGGAATATGGTCTCATGAAATAAAATGGTTACAGGGTATGCATAAATTGGGCAGGCGAATGAGGATTTTGATATCTTTGATATAATGCCTAATAGATATGTTGTGTCATGGAACACAATGATAATAGGACAAGCACATAGTGTGCATACTATTGAGGCCTTAGATCTTTTCCAATAAATGCAACTTATAGATGTCAAGCCCAATTCAAATACCTTTTCTCTTAATCTATCATCATGTGATAAATTGGTAGCTATGAACCATGGATAGGAATCCCATGATTATATAATTAGAAATGGACTTCTGTTTGATGTCATTGTGATTAGTGATACATGGCTTTATGGACTACTATGATAGTAGGATATGTTATGTATGGTTTTTTAAAGTAAGTCATGCAGCTCTTTGAACAAATGTAGTACTTTTTAGTGTACCCTGATCATATAACCTTTGTTAGGGTCTTGTCCACTTACTACCATGCAGGCCTTGTCAAGAAATGGGAGGAGTTCCTACATCTCTAAAATCACCACAATGTGGTGCTTCATTACCTAAGAAGGATAGCTCTTATCCATTCATGGAAAGTTTGTATTAAATCTTTAGTTTGGAATGCTTTAATCATTATTGTAGGGTTTTGGCCACTTAGAGTTTGGTTCTATAGTGGCAACTGCATATTTTCATAGCTTGGTTTCAATGGTTAAAATAATTTTTTGGGAATGTGGTATCTCATTGTGCAGAAAGTATAGAGTTTTGAGTTGAGGCATCATACAGACACATTCTTATATTCTAAAAAAATATTCTAGAGGGTACCCGACTAAACTAGCCATAATGAATGGATTTAGGTCAATGTTATGAAACTAAGATTTTCGACAATTATAGATGAGGCTTCAAAGTCCCTAAGAGATTTTAGTGGGAGATGTCACTTGTAAAATTTAAGTCTTCAAAATGAAAATTTCAAATTGTGGTCAACTCTCCCAATCCTACTAGTCAAATGTAGTGGAAGAAAAGTCAATGTAAGAGGAGCTTCAAGGAAATTTCAGGGATGAATATAATTTTGAAAATTTTCAAATGTACAAATTACAAATTGCACTTGGATTTCTTAAACATTAGGTGATAGTGAAAAAGTGAAAGTTCAAAGCCAATTGTAATTTTGTAATTTTATGAAACGTGAATTGCAGTTTAAGTTCCCATTTCTACTAGTTAATGTCAGTCAACACAAGTTCCTTGTATAAAAGGGAACTTTCAATGCCAATTATAGTTTTAAAAATTTGGAAATTCTAAATTGTAGTTGGAGTTCCCTTTTCCCTAATATAACTTTTGAGGGGAATTATAACTATGAATTGTAATTTGCAAATTTGCAAAATGTAAACTGTAGTTGGAGTTTTCATTTCCCTGAGGGAAATTTTGAGCATAACATAAATTGTAAATTTTAATTTACAAATTTTTAAATTAAAAATTATTTTCAGAGTTCCCATTTTCCTAAGGGAACTTTTGGGACAAATTGCAAATATGAATTACAATTTATAAATTATAAATTGCAGTTGGAGTTCCCATTTCCCTTTAAAAAAATTAAGGGGAAATGCAACTGTAAATTACAGTTTTATAATTTACAAATTATAAAACTATTATAGAGTTTCAGATTTCCCCAATACAAATAAACTTACAAAATTAAACATGGGACACAAATTTTCCCAAAACAAAGAAAAGTGCGAATTTGTAAAAGGGATGAGAATTTCCCCAAAAGGCTAAAAAGTGAAATGTAATGCATTTATGCATTAAAAAATATAGAGGCAACCCTAGAAGCCAAAAATATGAAAAAATCAAATGTGGAAAAAGCAATTTGGAGCCAAAAATAAAAAATTTAAAACTAATCTAGTTTTTAATTTTTCCATTGTTTTACTCTTTCAAACACCTCCATGGGAGAAATATTGCATGTTTACAAGGAGAAGGTGGCGCATTAGATGAATTTCACTTAAATGGACATGAATTTGAAATATTCTTGTGAAATAATTAGAAATCATGATTATTCTTTGACATTCCTAAAAGGTAGGGTAGCTATCTAAGAACATTTTAGATTTGTAAATCAGCGGTTAAAGGCATATCTATGCAGTTACACAAGAGGACAAAGATATTGTTTGGCTCCAAAGGCAAATGTTTTCCTTCCAGCTCATGTAGAATTCATTTCTAACTAGGAAATTAAAGTTTTGTTTGAAAATATTCATCATTACTTGTAGGGGTAGTTATAACAATGATTTTTCTTGAAAAATAATGAAGATTTCAGGCTTGACAAAAATCATATTCTAGCTAGAAGAATCTTGGCATAAATTTTAGAGATATTTACAATTTTCTAATATTGAAAATTGTAACCCACATTCTTGGATTGTAAAATTAATACAAATTTATATAAATTTTTTGGCTTCTCCACTTTTCTATGGTTGTTATGCATATTTTTTTTCCTAGGTCTAGTCTCTTCAAAATTTTGGGATCCATTGCTATGTGTATGTATTTTATCCCTTGCTAACGTGTTTTTATTTTTACAACCATTATAAAGATTTGAGATCATTTTTAGTATGTCTCCCCATCTAACAAGAAGCAAACTCACCAAGCTTTTCCCCATGGAAGCATTCTAGATAATTGATGTATGTAAGGTTTATTTTCAAAGTTAATTAAAATTCTTGTGTTTTTTATTATTTCATTGTGATTAAGTGTAGTAATATGTTTTGAAAAAGTTGTTAATTATATATCTTGTTTTATTCTCATTATCAATTTTCATCTTGGGGTAATATCTACATTATGTTTGGAAATATGTTGTTGAATAAATTTTTAGGCCACTCTATGTTTATAAATTTAGTAGGAAAAAGTATTTAAGATTCTATGTGTTCTGTATGTTCCAGTTTCTCAAGAATCTTTTAGTTATTTGAATTTCATTGGAACCAATAAATGCAAACCACTTCTAGTATTTCCCTTATCTTGCATCTAAATTTTCTACATTTTTACAATGAAATAATGTCCTATATGTTTAAATAATCCTTGCTGTTTAAAAACCACCATAACATCACTCCTTTTTTATACAATCAAACTTGTCCTAGTTGTCCTACCCTAAAAATAATACACCCTACTGAATAGTTTAAGAGTTATTTGCCTACAAATTAATTACATTGGCTACTTAAAATGTGTCTGCATATTGTTTTCTAAATCCTAGAATTGAAATTTCCCATTTAACCCCTTATTATTATAAAATTATTTAGAATGAAAGTCACAATTATATCCCTATCTATATTTATTCATTTATGGGTGACCTAGAGCATTTGTTAATTCCATGTGACAACCCTTCCTTGGTCGAGTGAATAAGTTTTTATATGCCTTGGTCATATTTCTATTTTCTTGTGCCAAAAATCCCCATGGATATTTAATTATAGTATCACTCCATGTGAGCAAGATACTCTTGAGGTCCTCTCAACTTGGTTCAGGCAGATCTAGTAGTAGAAGGTACCTGACCATACCCTTTCTTGGTGCCTCCTAATCATTTTTTATGTCTAATTATCCATGTGTAAAACCCTTACCTAGATATAACAACATATCATTAGGTTTAAAATCCATGTTTACAACTAAGATCTTTCCTTATTGACACGGAGACATTTTTTTTGGAGCCTATATATTTTTATTCATCAATCAATTAAGTTCTTTTCGATGAAAAATCAAGACAAAGAAAATAAGTATTTAGCCATAACCAAATTCATATTTATGTTCAATTTCATTATGTTTGGAGAGCTATAAAAGATAATATAAAGGCCGAAAATTGCATTCTAGTATGTATAGTCATGATAAATATATAAAAAATTGCTTAAATTTATAATCAGATGTGAACTTGAGTTTAAAATCATTCATCATCATTACATTATTATTTCAAGAATATGTTAAAATTTTTATGTAGATCTGAATGTGCATGCATTTTTTTTAATTAAAAGTAAGTTATTATTTATAGTGGGGGAAGTTAATGCTATGTTTTAAAAAAAATTGCATGTCAATTCAATTTCAAAAAGTAATGATTTTATTAATTTTAGGTGAATAAATAAACATTATGGTTTCACAAAATTATGAGGTTTGTGCTTAGTGGTAATTTTTCTTTGATAGTATGTGGTTTCACCATCTGGGCTCAGACCAAATTTTAATCATGTAGGTAATATCTTTATGAATCATTTATGGGTTTTTTAATTATATTTTTGAAAATATTCTATGATTGAATAAAATTTATAAATATGATAATAGTAAGTTGAGGAATTGCACATATAAATGAGACTATACAATAACTACAAATTCAAGAAGAATAATTAACTACAATTGTAAAAGAATGTCATAAATAAAAGACAAAGATATGAGGGAGAAGAAATAAAGGAAAAACCATATAATTAAGATTAATTTAATAAATATTAGGAATAAAATGAACAACCACCATCAATGGAAATGAGGTTGGTTTGAGCTTTAGAGGGAACAAATGAAGGGATCATGGTTGATGTTTCAAACTATGGAGGTAGTTTAAAACTAGAGGAATTCATATAATGGTTAAATATAATGAAAAAAAAATTAATAAAAAATTCTAATATAATACAAGAATGTAAATTTTTCGTGCATGAAGTTGAAGGGTCATGTAACTATTTGCTTGGATCACATACACAATGAGATATGTAGAAAATCCTAATGGAAATATCAACACTTGGTTCAATATAGAGATGAAGTTGAGGTATAAATTTATTTTTTTATATTATGCACAAAATTTATATAGAAGATTTGATAATTTAAGGTACGAGGACCAAAATATACAAGAATATATGTGAATGAGTTTAATAACAAGCTTTCCATACATGTGGATCATGAAGAAACATAATGATTTATGGATGAAGCGTATGTAAATATTTTGAATTTTTATAAAAATAGTGAATTGAGAATGCATATAATAATTTTCATTAAATATTTTTATCAATCAACATGAAAAGAATCACAAAATAAAAATAGATGACGATCACCTATTTTAAGAGGATGAGGTTGGTTTAGTTAAACTAGAGGAGGATCACTTAGTGGTAAATAAAAACAAGAGGATTGTAGACAAGGGATTTAATATCAACAAATAGGAAGAAGATTTAAAATAGGTATAGGCTATGGTGGTGGTAGAGCATGGAATGGCCCAAACAAACGTTATATTTATTAAATATTTGGATAAGGACATAGAGTGTTTGATTTTCCACACTATCATTAATAGAATAAGAGGCAAGTAGAACACCCAAGATTTAATTTAATTATGATTGAAATATACTAATAAACTACTGATATTGTAGCAACATAGGATAAAATCTCATCATGAAGTGAACAATAATGGATCCAAAGAAGGAAAATGTGTAGACTTATTAAAGTGGTGATTCATGGCTGTGTACAAATATTTTTAAAAAAAGGTGCACTTATAGAGTTAATATGCAGAGTATAGAAAAGAAATTTTTTGGCTAAATATAAATGTCTTTCCCCCCAACATGGACAAAATTAGGTAAACAAGAATTAATTCCAACTCCAACATGTGAATAAAAAGTATAATATCTTGAGAATCAAATAATCATAATTGGACACTATATGAAATGTAATTATAGATGATGATATTCGAAAAAATATGGTTCTTAAAGAAATGATAGAGAAACTAGGTTTACAATGTGAAAAACATCCTTATCAAATTTCATTGTTTAAAAAAGAGAATGAAGCTATAGTAGATAAAAATTTGTTTAATCAAGTTTTCTTTAGAAAAGTTGACATAACCAACATATGCTATGATATTATCCTAATGGATGCATTCCATGTGTTGTTATGAATTCCATGGAAACATAATAGAAAGAAAATTCATGATGGATCAAATAATACATATATTTTTTGAAAGGTGGTAAAATTTCCACCTTTTAAATAAGAAGGGTAGGTATAAATCATGTTTTCCATGAAATAATTTATTGAATACATGAAGATGATAGGTTGTTATGCATTAATAGAAAATATAAAAGATAGACAAGTGATGCAAATATTAGTTTAAATGTTAAAATAATATGTAGATGTTATACATGATGATGAACTAGATGATTTACCAAAAAAGTTATATATTCAATAGATTATTCATTTGATTCTAGGATCAGCTCTACGCAATCAATAAACTTATAGGATGACTCCAACAATGATATGCACCAATAACAGGAGAATATAAACCATATATGCTTATAGGTTTTAATAAAAAATATATATTCTGTAAAATCATAGTTTTTCATAAAAGAGGTACGTAAATATATAAATGGAAAATGGTAGGATAAAAATTCATTGGTATAGGACATAACCACCAAAATACCAAAAACTAAGAAGATAATATAGTAAAAAACTAAACAATAATATGGATCATAAAAATAATCTAACAAACTCCCCCTTGCTCAAAAGGGGTGATGAAATAACTAGAGAAATGACTCTAAATTTATCAAAGGAAACTTGAATGCAATTACACGTGCTGTAATTTACCTTGAGTACTAATAAAAAATAATGTCACCCCATATAGAATCTCACCTAGTGAATTGTGGTATAAAATGTTGATGAACATGATCAATGCTTGGTCATCCCCCATTATCTTCATACCATACTATAGTAGAGCCTGATCAAAGCCTATCAAACTACATCAATCCACATAAGGTGTAACATGTGAACCCATCTAAGTGAAAAACTAGTATAATGTATGGCATATGTCCCTAATGTCCAACAAGTGCTAATGACCTCTGATCAACACTGAAGGTACTAGCAAACCCTATTAATTTTTATTATCATTAATGACTAATTAAAAACTAACAAATGTAATATCTACATCCCCTATCAGATGAGAGGTGAGAATTTGTGCATAGAGAGAAACAAAATCAAACAAAAACTACCTACTCCATATCATGAAAAGTAAATGAGAGAAATCCAAAACTAAAACTAAAAGCAAGAACAAAAGTGAAAATTTTTATTCAATCATGAACTCAAACTCTAAGTGAATAGCTAACTAGATAGGGGAATAGTCCTCCAGCCTTCATGGATCCTCCAACCTCTAGTCATTAATCACTCAAAATATGTTGTCATGTCCATTTAGACCATAGACATCAACCATAATAGACATCTCCTAATCAGATGAAGTGTTAGAATATCCTAAATAACTAGGGTAAACAAAAGATATGCCATGAGAATGATTCACATAATTTACTTCAACTTTATTTTTGCATGGAGAACAGGGTCATCAAGAAGGACATACATCTACAAGATATCTAATACCACCATATTTGAAACATATAAGTTATTTCTTATGTTTTTGAGATCTATAAGAATGTGAATCACGAGATGAACTATGTGAATAGTTCTTATGATGGTGCCTACATTTGGAAGACCCTAGAGAGTGTCGATGTGAATGTTATGAAGACCGTCTATAATTGTGTGAAGAATGCATCAAAGAATGCCTCAAAGAGTGTTTTAGAGAGTGTCTTTTTAAATTTTCATTGTATATTAAAATGATATCTATGATAGCAAATATTATTTTTATAGTGATCAACTTCAATAGGTGTACTCTTCTTCCTTGCAAACTATCTCTCATGTTGAGTTAATAACTCGTAAATAGAGTCAAAAGTGGCACTGTTAAGCTTATCAATAAGCTATACCATTTTAAAAAAAATTGTGTATGAATAATTATTAAAATTATATGTGATGTAAATTATCGTATCATCAATTTTACCACTAGTTGTATAGTACTCTTGTTTCAATGTTTTCATGCATGAGAAAAATTCAAAAACATCTTCATTATCTACGAGTTTATTCTTCAACAGTTGTATAATATGGTAAATCTTATTGTATGTAAGTTATTTTTCATAAAAATATTTTAATTTTTTCCAAGCTTTCCATGCAATATTTTTAACTACCTCAATATGAATGCTTACATGTTCAATGCAAGATGATTTCAAAAGTACAAGTGCACGGTTATCACATTTTTGTTACTCAATCAACTTCATAGCTTTAGTTGGTGGTGTGGTTTATTTATGAGTGAGTTCTCATTTATTATTAAATATTAGATTATTTTCCATGTTTCTACTAGATTATTTTTAGGTTTTAGGTGACAATTTGCCATTTTTAGATATGCGACTGACAATTTTAGCCATGATGCAAAAAATAAGTCAAAATAAAAAAGTGAATACTATTTTGAGGTTTAGCCTTTACCTTCATAAATATCTTCTAATTTATAAGTAATTCTCAAACTTTTCAAAAATATTAATCCTTATAATTTATTTTACACCATTTTCATTAAAAACATTATTATATCCTTATAAATCCTTTTACATAAATAATGTCAAAAATTAATTCTTGACAAAATAATCCCAATGGGTTTTGAACCCTTAACCTTCTATATTGTAATATACTAACAAAATGTCATTTGACCAAATTGAATTAAATCTATGTATGTATAAAAGGGAAAGATACTTAACATGTCTTTGACTTGGCCAATTGAAAATAAAAAATGCACCATAAATCTTTCACCTAGTGTTTTTACTTTTAATGAGAAAATAATTATTCTTCTTGCTAGATTTATTGATGGATAGAGATAAATTTTTCTTACCCCAGATAAAATAAAATATTTAATTAAAAGTACTTACTCATTCAATATGGCATCATGAAAATCATATGTGCTAGTGTAATACATTGAGCCATGTTTTGATGTGACTGGTATGCCTAATGTTTGCTACTCATTTATGAAAATCATGTGAGAGTTTTATAAATCAAATTTGATAATATGTTGTCCCTCTAATCAATCCTATAGTGTGTTTTTCCATCTTTGTATTAATAAACCATAAAATAGTAATATACTACACTTTCAATACCTTATTATGTTCTAATATTTTCAATCTATAATATTCATTTCACTGTATTCTTTAAAAAAATCACATCATTAATTCTAATTAATCCATAGCTTTTATTCTAAAATAAATACATTCTTAATCCCTAAATAAAAAATAAACTTATAAAATTGAGCTTTTTGTGGATCTTCAAATTACTGCTCTATAAGGACCATTCATTTTTTATTTCACTATGATACTAGCCTAAACCATATTCTATTGTGTCCTCTGTTGGTGATATCCTTGTCTTCATGATTTATCTACAAATCTACCATGTGAGTTTTTAACTTCATCTGGTCATGGGAATGGAGACTTCTATCTTTTTGATTTACTAAAACTTCTTGAAAATTTCGTCACCCTATAAAATCCGTATACCTTCTCTCAAGTGTTTAGTGTATTCTATGAACTCAAAATTCCTCTTATATGGTCATATCCTCACTCTAATACCATTTATCTTCACCAATAATGGGAGAATATAAACTATATATGCTTATAGGTTTCAACAAGAAAGATATATTTCATAAAATCATAGTTTTTCATAAAAGAGGTACATCAAAATATAAATGCTAAATGGTAGGTTAAAAATTAATTTCTAAAAGACATAACCAACAAAATACCAAAAAATCAAAAAATAACAAGCTAATACAATAACAATCTAAACAATAATTTGGATCATAAAAAATTAATCCAACAAATAAAACACACAAAACTGAATAAATAATTTTTAAATTGTTAAGAAAGGTTATAGTAAGGGAAAAATGAGTCTGTGTGAAACACCAACATTGATAACTCCAAATAAATATGAAACATATACTATGTGTGTGGATAGTAAATAAATCAATGAAATTACCATAATATAATAATTTCTTATACCTCATTTAGTTGATACGATGGGTGTAATTGTAAGAGAAAAATACTTTACGTAGATTGATATAAATAGTAGATACTACTATACTCATATTATTCAAGGAGATGAAAGAAAAAAATACTAAATACCATAGATGGCTTATATGAGTGGATGGTTATGTCATTCATTTTTCTCAATTCACCCAACACATTTATGATTGTGATTAACATGGTACTATGAGATTACATTGGTAAGTTTATGCCATTTTAAGGATGGGGGTATTGAAAATTCCCCTAGTGGGGGAAGAGCCGAAGACTTGAAAATAATAATTATGGTCAAGAAACTTCACATTTTATTAATCAAGAATAATACAATTTAAAAGAATTGTCATATAACCATTGATCCTATAACAAGTTATTTGTTCTAACAACTAAAAATTAACTTCTTATAACACAAATATAAGATGGTTGTTTTAACAACCTTTAATCTCTCACACCTAAAAATACTACGTGATTTGTTGCCAAAACTAATAAATAACTATGTATTATATTTATTCACTCATGTTAGGACTATTTCCTAACATTCCCCCCTTAGTTCTAACATGGTATGAGAAACTCAAATGTCAGTTTCAACCAATAATGCATTTGATTACAAATATGTAATATATAAAGTTTGAAATAATATTTATTCACTTATGTTAGGACTAATTCCTAACAAGGGGTAGTCAATACTATTTATTTAATTCATACCAATCTAGTTTTAGTGTTTTAAGGTTATATTCATTAGGGAAAATAATACATTTAGGTAATAGTGATTTTATTAGCACACAAGTTACATGAATTAAAACACACTTGCAGAAATTTAATTTACATAAATCAAACACATTTTATAGAATGAGAAAAAGACATGCATAATTTACAATATAGGAATTGAAACACATGTTTCATAAAATGAAACTAAACAACTATTGGTCTATGTATCTAGTTGGTTTTATTGTTATATTCTACTTAAAACATTAAATAAATATTTATAATTTATTAAAAAAATATAATTAAATCTAATTTATAAAACATAAATAAAAACTAAATGTTTTTCTTTGGATTGAGTCGATCATTTCTCTCCCCTTAGAAAAAGGATTAAAAAAATGAAACTTTAAAATGCTCAAATGATTTATTAAATGTGGTCTTCTTCTAGCTTTATTATTATTATTATTATTATTATTATTATTATTATTATTATTATTATTATTATTATTATTATTATTATTATTATTATTATTATTATTATTATTATTATTATAATATGATTGAGAAGGTTCTATTTATAATAAAACTTCTTCAACAAATTTCTGATTATGAATAACAACCTAACAAGTAAATTTTAAATTGATTCTTATTCCAAGATAAACATAAAACAAAATCAGTTCATAACTTATTTGGATAATGGTGATAATCCTCATTATTGAATGAAAAAAAAGTGAGGAGCACTAAATTCCCATTTCCACCATATTCTAGTTTGTTGGGGGAATTTAGTGTTTTTTTGTTTCCATCAGATTTTATTTTTGTTAGAGAAAATAAATCATGATCTTGACAAATTTAATTTCTTCCAATAATTTGATCTTTAGATATTTCTATTATTTAGGATATTGCAAACATCTTGCCTTCTTTAGAAATACTTATTTTTTGGAAATACAATGAAAAGAGTTCATATAATAGTCTCCCAAACTAAATAAAAGTCATCTTTGAAGATATTTGATTTCGTGTTTCCATTGTTTTTATCTCTTTAACTAATGTTTGGTGACATTAGAAATTAGACTGGTGACTTTTTGGACCTAGATTCATGACTTCTAGAACCATCTTCAAATGATGAAAATGTTTTCATATGAGCTTAGAAAAACATAACTCTTCTTATGAGCTTTCATAATTTTTTGAGAGGAATACAAATTTGCAATAAAATTTAAGTTTAGAGATGCTATTGATTAATTATTTTGCATTTCACCACAACTTATCACTTTTAATGATGCAAAAAAGAGGTCAAACTTTTGAAGGTTATAATTTTTTATCGATAGCACCATTTGATCCCATATTTTCAAAAAATGAACCATCTCAAAAGTTTAAATGCTGACATTATCCACCCTTTTTGTTATGATACATTTTAAATATTTGTTAAACGCAATACATGACAATCTCAGGGTTTGAAATTACTGTTTAATATTATTTTAATGATTTTTTTAAATTTAGAAATTATATATTTTTGTAACCATAAGTGATTTTTGAAAAAATTAATCCAATAATTTAATTTTAGAGTTTAGTTTATTTTTCTGCATTTTTAGAGCTCCATGCACTTGCATGGAAAAATTACTAAAAATAACATGTGTTAAAAATAGTAGTTCAAACTTTATTTATTTTTTGTTTTTTGAATTTTACATGTCAACTCCAATTTCAAGTTGAGGCTTATTTATGTATGGGTTTGAATTATTTGCATCATTCAATACAAAACCAATATTGGTTATTGTTTATAATATTTACGTATTAAAAATTCTATTTTCTTAATAGTATTATGACTCATTATTTTCTATCATAGAAATTTCAAATCTTGGATGTGTGAGAGATAATGAGAGGATGATGAGTTATAGCTCAGATGAACCATATTATGTAATATCTATATAGGAAAGTAAAATAATTAACTGATATAGTTACAAATCAAATACAAATGAGGGAATAAGATGATTTAGATGATGACACAGATCATGAAAAATAAATTCCATAAAAGGAGCACAAAGAACAACACTCATCAATAAAGAAATTATGGATAGATATTTATAAGGAAGAAACAAAGAAATCAAGGTTGATGTTCCATATTATGGAGGAAGTTTAACACTAAAGGAGTTGATATATTTGATAAACAACATGGAGAAGTTTCTAAAATGATGAACTATGAGAGAAGTCAAGAATGTAACATTTGTATGCATGAAATTAAAGGGTCTTGCAATGATTGGGTGGGATGACCTACATAAATAAAGACATATAAAAGGTAAAGAGAAGATAAAATCATGCAAAAATATTTATAAGAATCTAAGGGATAAATTTTTTCCTGAGGATTATGAAAAAACCCTATACATAAGATTTCAAAATTTGAGGCAAAAAGATCATAGTATACAAGAGTACACATATGGTTTTTATAAGCTTTCAATATGAATGGAGAAGGGTGAAAAACAAGAGCATATTATTTTAAGTTGTGTAAGTGGTTTGAATTTTTCTATTCCATTTGAATTAAGCATGCATAAAATACTTTACGTGGAGGAAGCTTATTAGTTAGCATTGAAGGCAGAATAAAAAATAGACAAAATTTAAGAACAATGTATACTAACCAATAAGAAGACAATCTCTTATAATAAGTGGATGAGGTGGATTTAATACAAATAGAGGTGGTTTTAATACCACTAGAGTAGAATTATCATGTGGTTTAGAAATACAAAAAGATAACAGACATGTATTTCAGAACCAACAAAAAAGAAGAGGATTTCAGAGGATGAAGCTATGGTAGTGGTACAAGATGGTTTATAAATCAACACTGATATTATGTTTGTTATATATTTGGAGAATAAGGGCATAGATTATTTTAGTGTCCACACTACCAAGATCAAGAAAGGAGGCAAAAGGATCACCAAAGAGTGAATTTAGTCAAAGCTCAAATAGAAGAGAAAAATACTAAAGTTGTAGTTGTACATTGTGAAGCAAATATCATGATGAAAATAAAAATGATTGATCAAAGGAAATAATAGTTAAAAATAAATAAGGTGGTGATTCATTGTTGTCAATGAATATATTTCAAACAAGGTGTACATTAAGAGGTAAGATATGCAAATTAATTATAGATGATGGTAGTTGTGAAAATAAGGTTTCAAAAGATATCATCGAGAAACTATGTTTATAGTGTGAAAAACATCCTAATCTTTATCCAATTTCATGGTTTAAGAAACATAATGAAGTTACAGTAGATAAAAGGTTGCTAATCAAGTTTTCTATAGGTAAAACTTAGAAATATGGAATATGATGTGATATTGTACTAATGGATGCATGTCATGGTTATTAGGAAGGCCATGGTATTTTAATAGGAAAATAATTCATGAAGGATCAAATAACACATAGTTTCTGTAGAGGTAGTACGAGGATAGTTTTATCACCTTTAAAAGAGGAAGGGGAGGATGAAAGCATGATCACTATAAAATAATTTATAAACGACATAAAGATGATTGGTTCGTGTTATGTATTATTAGCAAAGAATGAAAACACAAAATTGGTGCAAATACTAGTAGAAGTAGAAGTAGTGTTGAAAGAATATTTAGATGTTATATTTGATGATTTAATAGATGGTTTATCAAACAATATATATATTTAGAATCACATTGATCTGATTTTAGGATCAGCTCTACCCGATCAAGTAAATTATAAGATGAGTGCAACAAAAAATGCTGAACTAAATAAGCAAACTATTAAATTAGTGAGGAATGGTGTGGTAAAGGATAGCATGAGTCCATGTGCAATACTAGTTTTGTTAACTCCAAATAAATATGGAGGATTAATGATGTGTGTATATTATATCAATTAATATAATTACAATCAAGTACAAGTTTCTTATGCCTATTTTAGACAATATAATGGATGTTCATGATAGAGTAAAATATTTTACCAATATTTATCTAAGGAGTAGATAATATCAGATGATAATTTATGAAAAATATGATTGGATAACAACATTCATACTAAGTATGGTCTATATGAGTGGATGGTGATGCCATTTGGGTTATCTAATGCACCTAACAAACTTATGAGGTTGATGAACACAATTATACAAGAATAAAGTTTTACGTTTATGGTGGTTTATTTTGATGATATTTTAATATTAAGTAAGAGTAATGATGATCACTTGAAACAATTTTGAATGGTATTGGAAATGATGAAAAAATAGATTTTATATGCAAATTTAAAGAAGTGAAGGTTTATGTTGAAAATTTTCATATTTTTTGGATTTGTTGTTTCAACACATGGTGTAAGAATGAATGAATAAAAAGTATAGTTAATTGTCAAGTGTCCTATTCTAGAGAGCATCACATAGGTAAGAAGTTACCATGGTTTAGAAAGTTTTTACATAGTGTTTATTAAAAAATGTATTCGTCATATTACACAAATAAAAAATTCTATGAGAGGAAAATAAGTTGCATGCACAAGGGAATCAATAGAAAGCTTTGAGTTGTTGAAGAATGGAATTATAGAAGAGTCTTTTTAAGCATTACTAGATTTTTAAAAAGTGTTTAAGGTTGATTATGATGCTTCATTTATAGGAATTGGTATCATGTTGAGTCAAGAAAGGCAACCAATAGCATATTTCAATGAGAAATTGAAGGAGATAAGAATACAGTATTGTATGAATGATGTTGAATTTTATGCCATTGTACAATCACTAAATTGTTCTAGAAATTACTTGGTGCCTAAGGCTTTTATCCTATATACAAATCATGAGGATTTGAAGTATGTGAAAAATAAAAATAGTTTAAGTAGAAGGCATGCAAAGTGGGTGTCTTTATTATAGGGTTATACTTTTGTGTAAAAGCACAAATTAAGAAAATAAAATCAAGTAGATGATGCTTTCAATAGGAAAGTGGGGTTGATAACTACTATGGTGAGTGAAGTGGTTGGAAATATAGTTAAGAAATGCAAGAATCCATTAACAAGTGATACAACAACTTTTTATGAAGAGTATATTATACAAGATAGTTATCTTTTTAAAGGGAAATAATTATGGACTCCAATTGGGTATCTAAGAGATAATATTATAAGATAATTTCATAAGGGTAGATTAGTTTGACACATTGATATTATAAATACAATAAATGTGGTGGAGGATAAGTATTTTTGGATAAGTATGAAGATAGATGTGATCAGATATGTTACAAGGTACAAGATATATCAAGTGAAAGAGGGGAATACACAAAATATATTATTGTGCATGCCATTATCAGTTCTAAGAGGTCCATGAACATATTTGAGTTTGTATTTTGTGTTGGGATTACCAAACACATAGTGGTAATGATTCAATTTTTTTTGTCGTAAATAAGTTTTCAATGTGGAACAACCTATTGGTTATGAAATTTTAGGAAAAAATATTTGGTCTACAAGTTAAAAAAACACTTTATGGGTTTAATCAATCTTCTTGTGCCTGGTATGCAAGGATTGATAGTTATTCCATGAAGAAAGGTTTCAGTAAAATCCATTCAGAGTCAACCCTATATATCCAACATCTTGGTAATGATATTATCATTGTTTTCCTTTATGTTGATGATCTCATTTATACAGGTAATAGCTCTTCTCTCCTAGATAAATTTAAATAAAAAATGAAACAAGAATTTGAGATGTCAGATTTGAGACTTATCCATTATTTTCTTTGAGTGGAGGTCCAAGAACCTGAAGATATATCCATTTTTCAAACCAAGTATGTGGTTAATTTATTGAAACTGTTTATAATGATTTCATGTACAGGATTTTCAACCCGTGTAGCCCTTGGTGAACAATTAAATAAGGAGGATGCAAGTTCTAAAGTGGATGCTACTTTATACAGAAGTTTGGTAGGGAGTCTCATACATCACTACAATGAGACCTGATATTATGTATGTTTTGAGCCTCATTTCTCAATTCATTTAGGATCCACATGAGTCTCATTGGTGTACTGCACAAAGAATCTTAAAGTATGTCAGTGGTACAAAAAATTTTGGCATTCATTACTCTTCCACTAAGAATTTTAAGCTAGTTGGTTACATGGATTCGGATTAGGTTGGTTCGGTGGATGATAAAAAATCAACATCTGATTATGTTTTCAAACTTGGTTCTGGAGTTGTCTCATGGAGTAGTAAAAAGCAGGCAACTATGGCTCTCTCTTTCATAGAAGCAGAGTATATTGCAACAACAATAGCTAGTCATCAAGCTATATAGATTCAAAGCATTTTGGAAGATCTATGATTGGTTTAAGAATATCTAACAACTATCTACTCTGACAACAATAGTACCATTGCAATGACAAAAAATCTTGTGTTTCATGTTAGATCGAAACATATCGAGATCCAACAACATTGCATTCGAGATTTGGTCATGATGGGCATGTAGAATTGGAATTTTGTCCTACTTTTGAGCAAATAGCTAATATTTTTACAAAAGCTCTTCCTATAGCAAACTTTGTTGCTTTAAGAAATCAGTTGGACATCATTCCCATTGATGATTTAGGGGGAGATTGAAGAAGTTTGACTGAAACATGCAACATGCATGATCAATGCATGAGAATTTAATTTAGTTTTAGCGCCTACTTATTTTTTAAAACTCCTATCTGCATGTTCAACGCATGACAACTAGTTTATGCATGATGTTTGTTTTATTTTTAGACTGCCATTCATCTAGTTAGTTATTTATAGCTCCATGCATTTAGATGCATGAGATACTACAGGCATAATTTTTTTTAATTTTTTTATTTTTAAACTTTAATCTATTTTTAAAACTCAGCGCTGCATTCCTATAAAAGAAGATGATGGGCAGTGCTTTATTACATGGAAAAGATTATTGGAATTCAATTCTTTCTTAAATCTTGATTTCAGTCTTTCTTTAGATCTTGTTTTCTTGGATAGTGATTCTATGGATCTTTATTTTTTCTGAGTTTATATTTTTTATGAGCAACCGGTTATATATCTGATCTGTATTATTTTTCAATAGCTCAATATAGTAATAACTCAATATAGTGTTAGCGCTTTATATTATTTCATTTGGCACCATTGATTAATTTGATCACGGATCTGAGAGAATGAACCTCAGCTTGCATACGTTGAAGCCCTTGGCAGATAAAACTGTACCACGATTTCATTTCGATGGACAGACTTAACTTAGACCTCTCCAAGTACTGTAACTTTCTCCTTAAACCATTGTTGATGCTCTGTATAATTTTCCTTAAATCCTGGTTAAATAATACAGTTCACCACAATTTTCATGAAATCAAGTTAGCGCATCCCTTTCTTCTGTAATCGTGATCACAGACAACTGGTAGAAGGCAATTAAGGATGATTATCATGCAAAAATTATATTGAAGACGACATATTAAAGAAGACAACAAGATAGATGTTAGGCGATGCAACAACATTGGGCCCTCCATAAAGATTTCTTGCACCATTGGAAAAATTTAATGATACAATAGAAGTCTGTTAAGGAAGACGAGTTCCCCTTCCACAGCTCGACATAATAAATATAAAAGAGAGCAAATTGCTAAATAAATAAGTCCGCTGATGTTAATCAACTTAAGTAAATACTTTAAACTTTAGAACATATTTTGATTCCTAACACCAAATAATATCTTGAAGCTTTAGAAGAAGCCATTTCAGAAATTTCCTTTTAGCTCTGCTTTGTCCCCGTCTTTCTGGTGGCTTGTCAATATTGTGTGACAGCTATTGGAATGGAACGCTGTAATTATTATTGTATTTTAGAGAGTGATCGTGAGACAACCGACAAAATTGCGGACCCATTTATTTATTTATTTTTTTTCCAGCTTTTTGGGTTTGGTGGGGCTAAAAAATGTCCACTGATATTTTAATGAAAGCTGATGCAAGTGGATACGGTTTGTTACTCAACAACCCAACGTATGTTTGGCCGTTGTGGAGGAGAATAATGAAATTTAGAACATAGCGCGGGGAAAAGGATTAAATCGTCTAAGGAAAAGTATTGTTGAGTGTATTACGGATCAGTGGGATGAGTGGATTACACGTAGATGCAATATAAACAGTGAAATATTTTAAATTAATTTTTTTAATTTAAATAAAATTAAGTAAAGTATTAGTATAAGGTTTTGAAGATGTATATAAAATACCATAATATTTAATTTATAATATTTTTATTGACTTTTAAAAAATTATTATTATTTTTTTCAATGTAATAATATATGATAATAATATGTTATAGACATACGTACAGATATAAATATATGTGTTTATATACAATTGACTTGCAAAAATTTTAATATAATTAATTTTAACAAATTAATATAGGTAAGATTATTACATTACGATAATAATAGCACATATCAAATTATGATCCAAGGACCTATCGATTATAGATCCACAAGATAACAATTGATCTAAATTAATTCAGTGCTAAAAAAAGTTCACCAATAAATTTAAAATATAAAAAAACTCTCAAAATACTTATAAATTATCTATACATAACATCTAATAAAAGTCCTCATGTAACTTCACTCTATAACTTTTAAATTAATTAATTTTGATTATTAATGCATTGCATAGAGGTATTCACGATTATACATGTCATACATTTAATTTAAATCTTATGTATTAAATTATTCATCCAATGCTGTGGCTTTGATTCAAACCTCAATCGGTGCCACGAAGAAAATTTCAGCTTGGACTATCTTATTAACGGGGTTGGGTTGAGCTTATGGGTTCACAGTTGGAAACATTTATTTTCCAACAACGGCGCTGAGTTGGCATCCACTTAGACCTATATGCTTGGAGATACATGGCTCGCACTTTGCGCACTAACTACTCACAATCTTGTTGCCGCTTGTTGCTTTTTCTCCCTTGCATGGCATTCTGATTTGGTTGAGCATTCGTATTTGAATCTAGGATACTATGTATTGTTAGGAACTGCACTTTAGGATTATATAAAAATAATAGAATTTAATTATAGATATAATTAACTAAATAAAATTTTAATATGTATGAGATAAAATATAAGATTTACGTAGTAAAATTTTAGTATGGTAAGAAAACATTATTGGGGCAAGATATCAAATTTAATTAATTTTAAGATGAAGAGATTACATGCGAATTTGTTGTTTATATTAGATGTAGACTCTATAAAGATAAATATGCTTAATTAGCAAATCACATTTAAGATTCCTCCTACTAAAAATAGAGTGAAAAAATGTCCTTAAAATTTTTCTTGTAAAAATAAAATCTATTAGAAATTATCTTTTTAAAAATAAAATATAGTGGAATTCATTACTGCTTCTCCTGAACGCCCCTCCAACAATAAAAGGGGGCGTTGCCCTGGCATCCCCTTATAGAAATAGGCATATAGTATAGAATTGCAACAATAGGAGGGGGGAGAATAATGTTGAGAGAATGCTAGAGTAGGGAACAACTACATTGAAGGAGAAATCCTTTGATCAGACATATGGTATTAAACTGCAGGAGGCTCACGAATGTTGTTTGAATTATCGAAAATTTGAAAAAGAAGCTGAACTCACTAAGGCATGGGATGTATACTATCATCTTTTCAAATATATAAACAAGCAGCTTCCTAGTCTTCGTACTTTAGAATTGCAGTCTGTCTCTCGAGTTACAGGAGTCGCAGCACTTTGGTCAAATGAGTCTTTGGTAGAGATAGAGAGATCTTAAGGTTGACTTCAGTTTGACCAGGCATCAAAGGTATAGAACGTGGCGGAGAAGGGGAGCCCAGAAGAAATTTTGCAAATTGCTAAATTGCAATTTGTTTATGGATCTTTTGATTCCATAGTTTAGTGATGCGTGCATGATAGGAAATGTACAGTTTAAAAGTCCCACCCATAGCAAAGGTAAGCCACGTGTTAATCCTTGTACAGCAACAGGTTGAATGGGATTCGATGCTCGGAAGGTTCACTGCCTTAGTTAAATCCAAGGCTCTCTTAAGGTACATTTTTTGTATATGTATGACGACTTTGAAGTAGGTGTGACACACTGCAGATTATCAGAAAATAAAACATGGAGCCTCAAATTAGGCCGTCTGTCATTTAGTTTTGCCTTCTTTCTCTAATTAATTTCAGCCGCAGAAACATCGAGTGTCGGAAATATGAAGGTCTACATTATGTTCCTGTAAAAATGCAGCTTCCTTCTTGGTCGTTGGTTGAAAGTTCACCAGGTTTAAAGCTTGGGACCATTGTAGCTGGTGAATGGGTCTGTATTCCTGGCCTTCGAAGATTTCAACATTTAAAAAAATATGCACATTCAGGTAGAGTCCATGTGGAATATTCATAAGGAATGTCAATAATACATCCAAAGATTGAACTATGTATTCATAGGAATATTTCTCTTGGATTGGGGTAGTGTGATAAACACGAGTGGAAAGCACTTGAGAAAGGTCTATGGACTAGCACTATGTCAACTTATGACACCAAAATTATTGATATTAGGATGCCATATCATAGAATACAATCATTGCAGCATATGCACTACAAGGACTTGTTGAAGAAGCCCTTATTCTATTTTAGAATATTTCCAAATGGAATATGGTCTCATGGGCTACAATGGTTGCAGGGTATGCACAAAGCAGGCAAGTAGACAAGGTAGACAAGGATTTGCATATCTTTTAAAGAATGCTCAATAAATATGTTGTGTCATAGAACACAATGATTGTAGGACAAGTGCATAGTGGGCATAGTGTGGAGGCCTTGGAGCTTTTCCAAAAAAATACATCTTACAGATGTCAAGCCAAATTCAGAGACCTTTGCTCTTACTCTATTAGTGTCTGTTAACTTGGCAGCTATGTATCAGGGCAAGGAAGCCCATGATTGTATAATTAGAAATGGACTTCTGTTTGATGTCTTTGTGATGAGTGCCATTATAGACATGTATGACAAATGTGGTAAAATAGTGATTGCACGTATTCTCTTTGACAAATTGCAAAACCAAGATGTGGTTTTATGGATTTCTATGATAGTAGGATATGATGTGCATGGTTTTGGAAAGCAATCCATCGAACTCTTTGAACAAATGCAACACCCTAGAGTGTACCCTAACCATATAACCTTTGTTAGGGTTGTATTTACCTACTACAATGTAGGACTTGTGGAGATATGGGAGAAGGTCCTTCAGCTCTTAAAACACCACAATCTAATGCTTCATCACCTAAGGAGGATAGATCCTATACATTCATGGAATGTTTGTCTCAAAGCTTGAGTATGGAATGCTTTAGACTTTGTTGTAGGGTTGTGGCCATTCATAGTTTGGTTCTGAAGTGGAGATCTGCATGTTGGCTTAGCTTGGTTTCAATACCTGAAGAATTGTTTGGGAATATGGTATCTCATTGTGCACAAAGTATAGATTTTTCAATTGAGGCATCATATAGAGAAAGAATTGGTTTCTGGAAAAAATTTCTTCAGGGTCCCTTGCTAAACTAGAGAGTAGAAATGGAGTTAGGTGATAGTCATGAAATTAAAAGTTTCAAAAATTGTAGATGAGGCTCCAAAGTCCCCGGTAGATTTCATTGGGATATGCAGCTTTTAAAATACAAGTCTTCAAAATGCAAGTTACAAATTATTGTCAACTTTCCCAATCCCACAAGTCAAAGCTAGTGGAAGAAAAGTCCACTCAAGAGGACCTTCAGGTAGAATTCAGGGAGGAATACAATTTTGTATTTTTTTAAATGTGTAAATTATAAATTACACTTGGATCTCCCAAAGCTGCTAGCCAATGTTGGTCAACATGAGGTCTTAGTTCAAAAGAGAACTTTTAACAACAATTACAATTTTACAAATTGCAATTAGAATTCCCATTTCCACTAGTCAATGCTAGTCAACATGAGGTCTTAGTAGAAAAGAGAAATTTCAAGAACAATTATAGTTTTGCAATTTTGTGAATTGCAAGTTGTAGTTCGACTTTCCATTTCCTTGAGGGAACTTTTAAGGGGAATTGTAACCATGAATTGAACTTTGCAACTTTCAAAATCATAAATTATAGTTGAAGTTCCCATTTTATTAAGAATTTTTTTCTGTGGAATTGCAACTGTGAATTGTAATTTATAAATTTACAAATTTCAAAATGCAACTGGAGTTGTAATTCTAATTTTTATGAGCAAACAGTTGTGTGGAAATGTAATTGTGAATTAGAATTTGCAAATTTGCAAATTAAAATTTGCACTTGGAGTTCTCATTTCCTTGAGAGAACATTTGAGAGGAACTGCAATTGCAAATTGAAAACCTATTGCTGAGTTCTAGATTTTCCCAATACAAACAAAATTGCAAAATTGCAAATGAGACCCAAATTTTCAAAAAAAAAAAGAGTTCAAATTTCTAAAAGGGACCAAAATTTCTCCAAAAGGTTAAAAATTGAAAATTAATGCATTGATGCATTAAAAATGTCAAGGCAACTCTAAATGCCAAAAATATGAAAAACAACAATTGTGAAAAAAAGAAATGTGAAAAACGTAAGTTGGAGCCCAAAAGCAAAAAGATAAAAAGAACCTAATTTTTTCATTTTCCATTGTTTTGTTTTTTCAAACACCTCCAAGGGAGAAATATTGTAGGTTTGTATGGCCAAGGTGGGCCATTAAAGGAAAATCGCTCAAATAGTCATGGATTTAGAATATTCACATGAAATGATTACAAAGCAGGGTTGTTCTTTGGCATGCCTAAAAGGAAGGGAAACTATCTATGAAAATTCCATATTTACAAATGAGTGGTGAATGGCATATCAAGGCAATTACACAAGAGGACAAAGATATTCTTTGGATCCAAACATGAATATTCTCCTTCTAGCTTGTGTAAAATGCATTTCCAATCCAAAAATCAAAGGTTTGTTTGAAAATATTCATCAATACTTATAAAAGTACTTACAACAATGAGTTTTCTTACAAGAGAATGAAGATTCTAGGCATGTCAAGAACCATATTCTAGCTTGGATCATCTTGGCGAAAATTTGAGTGTTTTTTACAATTGTGAAATATTTCAAATTGTAACCCACATTCTATGATTACAAAATTGTAAAAAAATTGTATAAAATGGGGGCTTCTCTTTTCTAAGGTTTTTACTAGTCTTTGTTTTCCTAAGTCTAGGCTCTTCAAAATTTTGAGATCTATCATTTTGTGTATGTATTGTCTCGCTTGCTAAGGTGGTTGCATCTGTACAACCATTATCAAGCTTTGAGAGAATTTATAATATGTCTCCCCTATCCAACATGGAGCAAACCCACCATTATTATTCCCATGGAAGCATTCTAGAAAATTGATGTATGTAATGGTTATTTTCAAAGCTAATGAAATTCCTTGTGTTTTTTACTATTTGCTGTTGATTAAGTGTAGTCATATGTTTTGATATATTTTTTGATTAGATAACTTGTTTTGTGATCATTACTAGTTGTCATCTTGGGCTTAGATCTGGTTTATAAATCCCCTTTTACATTGTGTTTCTAAATATATTGTTGAATAAATTTGTAGGACACCCTATGTTTATGAATTCAGTAGGAAAAAGTATTTGAGATTTTAAGTCTAGTGTATGTCTTAGTTTCTCAAGAATCATTTAGGTATTTATATTTCATTAGCACTAATAAATGCAAACCACTCTAGGTATTTCCCTTAGTTTGCATTTGATTTTTCTACATTTTTGTAGAGGAACAATTCATGAATGTTGTAAGAATCCCTACTATTTGAAAACCACTAGCAAACCACTCCATTTTAATAACTATCAAACATGTCTTAGCCATAATACCCTAGAAATAATACACCCTACTAAATATTTTAAGTGTTATTTACTTTCACATGCATAAATCTTTCTTGCTTAATATGTGCCTGTATTTTTTGATTTGAAAACGAACATTATAGTCTCCCATTTATCTCATTTTTGTTGAAATATTACTAAGAATGAAGTTTTCAATCATATCCCTCTCTATCTTCAGTAGCTTATATATGACTTATAACATTTGTTCATTTTATGTGACAAGCCTTCCTGAGTGGAGTGAATAAGTTTGGTTATGTCCTAGTCATATTTGTGTTTCCTTGTGCCAAAAATTCCCATGGAGATTTAATTGCAGTATCACTCCATGTGAGGAAGCTACTCTTAGGTCCTTTCACCTTGGTTTGAGTAGAGACAAAAGTAGCAAGGAGCTAACCATACCCTCTATTGGTATCTCCTAGTTTTTATCTACGTCTGGTCCATCTATGTGCTAAAAACTTACTTAGCTATAACAACATATTTGTGGGTTTACCACTCATGTTTGCCATTTTTCTCAAATATGCAAGGTTATCAAAAGAGGTGTATAACTTAGAACCAAAAGCTCACTGGCACAATTATTAGGGAATGGAGATACACATGTGTCACTTGTGTTGCTAGAGACTCTTGTAGAGAGCTAATTATTAGTTTCATGTTTTAAAATTTATCTATTTATTATATGATTTGACTATCTTTGGTCCATAAACATAACAACACTCAACTATCACTATTTATAGAGCAATCCTTGTCACCTATGTTGTCGATAACTCTTACAGAGTGCTTAAATAATTTAGGGTATATCATGTTCTTTACATTAGAATATTTGATTAAAATAATCTCAACAATATTTTTAGACAAAGTTTGTTTATATTATTTCTTGAGTTTGAAAATTAAGGTTATTTGAATTTGCTTCACTTCTTTGAGCTATGAACAATAGTAGCACTTGACTAGGAAAGTTTTTAGAATTGAGGGATTTGGTAATTGACTTCTGCTATGTTTATTTCAAAGAGATGTTAAAATTGCATATTAGAAGCTGATTTCCCCTTTTGAACATAAATTAAATAATTTATGTATCTTTTCTTTCTATATCATCAATTATCTTCAGGAAAGTATGTTTTCAACATGTATCACAACTAGTTTGTTAACTATTATATTCTAGAATTTTGATTCTAGTGGTGACTCCAACGTTATCCTCTGGTTTCAAGGAAGATCAGTGCCTAGTTTGAATATCTTTGTTAAGTTTCAACTTTGACTATTTTCTTGCTTGTAAAGCTAGAAGGATTGAGATCATCTTTCAAAGGTGACTCATCAAAACAACTTATCTCATTCTTAAGTATTTATGAAAAGGAAGCAGACAAATTTTTAAGTTGATTGAAGGGCAAAGATCAGCTGCTAAGGAATGTTTAGATTTTCCGGATTATGATAAACTTGAAATTTTTTTTTAACTTCCCATTTTTGAGGATTATCATAGCTCTCCTAGTGATTTACAAACTTATATTCCCGCTTACTATCCATCTCCTTATCAAAAAGCTGGATCTTTTCCTAAGTTTGATCCCCCAAGTCCCCCTTTTCCATATGATCTGGAACCTTCCATTAAAACAATCATAAGGCATAGGTATAAAGATGAGGATGATCACTATGCATTCCAAAATTTAGACCTATCAATTTTAATAAAATAGAAGGCTATCCCAATGAAGTCTCGAATGAAGTAAGGAACTACCTTCTTAAATTTGAAGGGAATAATGTAGTGAGTTATGATTAGCACTTGAGGGCTTTCCACATTATCATTGAGGATTATAATTTTGAGCATGGGGATGTTTGCATCAATTTATTTATGCACATGTTAGAAGATGCTTGTGAGTGGTTCAATTCTCTTCCTTGTGGATGTATTTATTCATGATAATAAATGAAGAATGTTTTTAAAATTCAATATGGTGATAATATTAATCCTGGATTTATTTTGCCTAAATTTGAAAACATCAATAAGAACACCATTGAGTGTGTGCAAGACTTTAATACATAGTTGAGTAATACCATGACGTGGTTGCTTTAAAACATTAGGCTTGATGGTACAATGTGATTGATTAAATATTGTCATGCCTTCAACAAGAAGGATGGATATTGATTGAGGAATAAGGCTCCCATGAACCTTTGATTGGCATTAAATATGCCTATTCAAATTGAAAATAACTTAAATTCTATGGGAAATCCCTTGAACAAGTAGGCCAATGTAAAATTTGTTAATCCAGAAGAAATGCAGTCCACTAAGCTAGCCAACCTTGAGTAAAATATTAAAACTTTGGCCTCTATTATCAAATAAATGTCCTATAAGCTATCTAGAGCTAAGAAGGGCCTATATCATGGGTCTAAAAGTCAATTTAGAGTGCCTAATCCAAATCAAACACAAAGTAGGCATTCTTTACACATTAAGTATAATGACAGAGGAAAGATGCCTACACACGATGATAGATATCAGAATAAAGGGGCTGGAAAGGAAGTGCCTAATCCATCAAATTCCAAAGTAAATGCATTCAATTATGAACTTGACATTGATTGGTATGACAAGTGCTTTTTTCCCCATCCTCCATGTGATATCGTTGAACCAATTGATGAAGATGTAGATGATTTTGATTCTACATCTGATGATGATGAGATTTTGATGGTTGATTACCAAGTCTCCTAAATAAAAATGACTACATCCATGGAATTGTTTAGTTCTATGATTGTTGATCAGTTTTTGAGTGTAGTCAAAAAAGGATGTGTCCCAACTCTAAAATTTATTTGTGATGTAAATATGACACATGAATATGAATTGCCAATTTATGATTTTGAATTTTTAAGATTAATGATGATTAAGAGATATGATGGGGGAATTATTTTAGATGAAAATGAAAAACTACTAATTAATGTAACAGTTTCCCAAGAGAAATAATAATACTTAAGAAGCAGGCAACTGGGTGTTGCTCATTAGGACACTATCCCTAAAAATCCAAGGGTAGGGGATGCAAGTAAGGAACTAAATAAAAATAAAACATTCCCTAATGCTTACAATCTATCATATGTTTCACAAATTTCCAAACCAAGAGGTGCTCCATGCAAGAATAGAGTACCAGTAATTTTTAGTTTCATTAAGGTTGTGAATGGTGTTATAAATAACCCACCTTTGAAGACTATTGTTAAATATACAAATCCATTGATCCAAAGTTCAATTTATAAAAGGTATTGAAGAAGATCAAAACTTACACCATTGTGTAGATCTTGTTATTACCTTTCTAATGACATGTAGAATGCTGAAAATAGAGCTCGTATGCTCCTTCTGTAGCTAGTCAAAATTCTAGTCAAATTGGTCAATGTAGGTCAAATTTGCTCAAACTAATAAAATTATCTAAGATGGATTGATTAAAGAATAACTATAATACATATATTACATCAATATCTTTCTAAGGCAATTCATGATTTATAAAATAGAGCCCATATGTACAAGATATCATGCTTCAAAGTTTGAACTAGATAAGTAAATTAAATTTGGGGTTTGAACGAACATCTAGTTGGACGTCAACAAGTGGCATGGTGAGTAGTTGATAAGTGGTGAGAGGAAATTGGACCATGTGGTGGTTCCTCAATCCACCACGTGGCTTTCCAACATCTAATTAATTACCATAGTCCAATTTAGTTTTACATATGTTCCATGTTTCATCCAAATCATGTTACTTTTAATCCACAAATTTCCATGCCAAACCCATAAGCCTCCACAAAATCCATATTCCAACTCACATATACCATGTATCATGCCTATAATGAAATCCCAACATCCATGTGATACCACTGAATGCCCATGAAATTATCGTGAGTCCACCACAATCCCCACAAATCCCATAAGATGCTTGGTAATGCAAATGAATTGGCATGTTGAACCATGAGTCTCATGATATATAAGAATACAAACACCTCACCCACTTACCAATGTAGGACAATGTATTAGCATAAGCCACCAAATCCATGGAAGAGGGAATTAAACACGTGACCTATTAGATAAAAGTGATGAAGCCCAACTGAGTCGGATATGGTTTTGAATGACTATATAAAGCTAAGACATTATATTTAAAATTCATTCGAAGTAGCCAAGAAACCATAGCATAAGAGCTATAAAGCTTGGATGAGTTATAGAGAGATCCAAATTTAGAATTGGGGAAAAGTCCAAAAAGGGACTAATTTTATTTTTATCTAGGGACCAACTTTTCCATTGATCATTTTTCATTTTGAATTTTTTTGAATAAATTGTAATGCCTCTGAAGTAGTTCATTGTGCTAAGGCATAAGGATCTCCTTTTTACTCTTATACCTATTTGAGGCATCTAGAGTGATTAATGGACTTTAAGGTAAACTAGTGAAATATTCTAGATTTTGAGATGGTTCTAGCTATATGCTAAGTATCTAGATTTGAGGCCTTTATTTGCCATTTTTGATGTTTGAAAGTGAGATTTTTGAGTGGAGGACATCTAGAGGTGTGTGTTAAAGAAAGTTAAAAATTTGTTCATGAATTATGATATTATTTTAAGGTTCATAACACTTAGATTCATTTTTTTCTATAAGGGTTGCCTTTTACTTACAAACTTTTTATAATGAATTGGTTCAGCTAGTTAGCAACCCCGAAGATGTAGGCATTTTTGAACTTCGTAATCAACTCTTGTGTAGTGTGGTGTGTATTTTTTTGCATTTCTTTTCTTTAAGTTGATTATTTTATTAAAAAAATTGGTATTTAATTAATTTTATATAAAGAATTCAAAGTAAAAATTTTGCACAAAATTTAGTGCTAGTTTAAGGATCGATTTGGTATCAGAGCGGTTAGTGAGATTGGCTCAATTGTATGTAGATATTGATCTGAAACATCAAGTTTGATATCAAAACTAAATTTACAAAAAAAATTGTGATTTTTTGTTTTCACCAAAATTACTTATTATATTATAATGGATCCAATGCTAGCTCAAATTTAGTTACTACTAAATACAATATCAGTATGATAATGAAGTACCTGTAATCTCAAGAGCAAAGTCAGCAAGTGGTAGAGCAATGATAAGAGCAAAAAATTGAGAGACTCCAATAGAGTATTGATGCATTATGAGGAAAACTATAATAGGAATTTTGATAGAAGAAGAAGATGCATGGAGATTCATATATTTGTGGATTTTGTGCCTACTAATGTCATATTTCCAAGCAATGCTAGAAACTACATCCCAATCAGGCTCTGTTATGGTTCAAGAAGAAAAATGAGCAGAGATGCAAAGCAAAGGGGAAGGTACCTATCAAAAAAGATGCAAGGCATAGTTCTCCTAAGAATCAAGTAACAGATGGAGGATTCATCCAAGAGATGTTGCCAAGCCAGAATACGAAGGTACATTATGGTCATAGAAGTGAATCTTGTAATTCATATACTCCTATCAATGATAATGATTTTATAAGTTTGGTAGCAAATAATGCTTTGATTATCAATGTATCTTTTGATGTACATACTGAAGATAAAAACAAAGAAATCAACTCTTCTAGCTATATTGACAATGTTAGGTAAACTAAATGTACTAACCCTAAACATTCATCAAGTTCATGTGATGATACATTTGAAAATCACATGAAGAGAATAGGCTCTAAGTTGTTTACTAAAATAAGATTCAAAGGAAAATTCCTTAGCGTTAATGGTCAAGGAATTATCTAGCCTATCTAAGTGGCAAAGAGACCACTCCATGTAGGATTAGGATATGGAGGTGAAGGACAATCATCCCAAGAAGCTAACATGAAGGATTACTCAAATAGTAATTTAGAACATCTTGAAGAATTAGAAAAAATAGTCTCCAAAGATGTGATAGTTATATTAGATGAAGAATCTTCAAATGATTTGTCAAGGTATTAAAAAAATAAATACTCAAATGTCTTTTTTGATTATGCCCAAGAATGTTTTAAAAAGGATGGCTAAGAAGACAAAAAAAAAATAGAATTACCTAAGGAAGAAATGAAGTTAGGATTTTAATTCAATGCTAAGGCAAAATTTTTGAAGGAAGATAAGAAGAATCGTCCATAACCCCAGAGTAAGGCTATAATTGCATCTTCATTCAAGAAAAATATAGAGCCTCCTTACATAGAATCTAGTAAGTCAAAACTTGAGATAACATTAACAAAGGAGATGATTGTTAATGAGAAGTTGATAGTCCAAAAATTATCACCCTCAAAAGGTAAGTAACACTTATTCAAAAGAATAATTGCTAAGCATTCTAAGATATATGCTTTTTTTATAGGAATTATTAAAGGAATTTGATATCTGAAGATGTTGTAGAAACCCTAGGTTTAATAACTAAGCCACATTTCCAACCCAATTCTTAGGATAGTATAGATGATGGTAATAATCTACATGTAAATAGCACCTATAATTAGGGTTTACAATTGACAACTTCTTCGATGAAGTTGAAATAGATGTAGTTTCACTAAAATTTAGTGGCATTATCGTAGGTAAACCTTATTTATCTCTGAGAAAGGCAACATTTTCCAAGAAGGAAAATTAGTGTATAATTATTAAATATGAGATAGAATATCTCATGTGAGCACATCGATAGTAACCATTATAGGTGAATGGTGCATTTAGTGTTTGTATACCCATGTATGTTGTAGATAGGAACACTGCAGGGCAATCTGAAGAGTATCAACTATAGCCCGAAAGATAGGTTGTATGTTTTAATCTATATAAAGTGTGTAAACATGAATATAGGCATTTTTTATAAAAGCATAATACCTATATGGGTATTTTTTGTAATCATTATAGTGCTTGTCAAAAGACCCAAGAAGGGCAATGTTCGTAAATTGTGTTGCTAGGAAAAACCCCTAAAAGGACAATTATAAAATGATTATTATTATTATAACACCAAATATCTAAAATATTTTCATATTTTTAGATCTAAAGACCCATCACAATACCTATAGAACTAACTAGAATTTAGAAGATCATTCAAGGTAGAGATGAGAGCTAGATCCATGAAAAGATCCTCACATGGAGTACCACTTCAAGTAGTAGTTTTTTTAGGACAAAAAGCCTTCTTAGTGGGGAGGATTGGTCTAGAGTTAAATTAAAAAGACTAAAAAGTAGACTGAAACCTAAAACATTGCATAGATCTCATTAATACCTTTCTAACAACATGTAGAATGTGGAAAATAGAGCTTGTATGCTCCTTGTGCAACCAGTCAAAATTCTAGTCAAAGTAGTCAAATTTGGTCAATGTTGGTCAAACTATAAAAACTACCCAACATGGAATGATTTGACAATAATTCCAATACATAGACTTTATAGATATCCTTCTTGAATAACTCATGGTTTACAAAATGGACCTCATATACATAAGATATAATGCTTCAAAGATCGAATCAAGCAAGTAAAAAAATTTGGGGTTTGAATGAAACATATAGTTGGACATCGACAAGTGGTGAGAGGAGATTAGATCACATGGTGGGTCTTCAAACTACAATTTGGATTTCCACCATCTAATTAATTACCATAGTCTAATTTCATTTTCCCTATGTTCCATATTCCACCTAAATCATGCCACGTTTAATCCATAAGTTTCTATGCCAAACCCATAAGCCTCCACAAAACCAACATTCTAACTCTCATATACCATGTATCATATCTGTCATGAAATCCCAATGTGCACATGATGCCACTCAATGCCCATTAAATTACCATGATTCCACCACAATCCCCACAACTCCCATGAGATGCTTGGTAATGCTAATGACTTGGCATGTTGAACCATGAGTCTCAAGGTATATAAACATCCAAACACCTCACCCACTTACCAATGGGGGACAACAGATTTGTATAAGCCAACAAAACTATGGAAGAGACAATTGAACCTGTGACCTATGGGATAAAAGTGATAAGGCCCAAATGAGTGGGCTACGGTTTTGAATGGCTATATAAAGTTGAGACATTATATTTGAAATGCATTCGAAGAAGCCAATCAGACATAGAATAAGTTCTAAAAATCTTGGATGAGTTACAAAGAAAGCCCAAGGTAGAATTGGGGAAATTTTCAAAAATGGACTAATATTATTTTTCTCTAGGGATCAACTTTATTCATTTTTCATTTTTAAAACTTATGAATAAATTGGAAAGCCTCAGAAGCAATTCATTGCATTGAGGCATAAGGACCTCCTTTTTTATCTTTCAACTATTTGAGGCATCTACATTGATTTTTGGACTTTGTGGTAAATAAGTGAAATATTCTAGTTTCCATGATGGTTCTATCTATATGTTGAGTGTCTAGATTTGAGTACTTTTGTTTTCAATTTTGATGCTCGAAAGTGAGATTTTTGAGTAGAGGACATCCAGAGGTGTGTTTCAAGAAGGTGAAAAATATGTCTATGGATTCCAAGATTATTCAAAGGTCCATAGCACTTGGATTCATTATTATTCTATAAGGGTTTCCATTTACTTGTAGACATTTTATAATGAATTAATTCAGCTTGTTAGCAAACCCAAAGATGTAGGCATTGTCGAACTTTGTAATCAACTATTGCATAGTGTGGTGTGTATTTTATTTCATTGATTTTCCTTAAGTTGATTATTTTATGGAATAATTTTTGGTATTTAATTAATTATCTATGAAGAATCCAGAGTAAAATTTTTGCACAAAGTTTAGTGATAGTTTATGGATCATCAACCCCAGTCTATTCCACTTCAAAATTTAATTGATTATATCTTAGCTAAAGGTGTTGTCACCCTTCCACCTAATACTTCTCTTCATAATTATTGTGTGTGTGATATGGTACAAGTGTTGAGCCAACTAAAAATCATCATGCCACTTGTTCAGTTATTACAAATACCCAAACATAGGAAGAGGGCATTTCAATATTTAGAATTTAGTGAAAGTTTAGATGCAAATGAAATGAATTCACCCCAAACACCCCCAAATAAAGATGAATAATTAAAAGAGTTTGTTGAACCCAATGTAAAGGTATATTTGGGAACTACATTGGTATAAAATCAGTTGAGTATAGATCCATTTTACATGACCGTACTAATCAATGGTTTGACTATTCACAATTGCATGCTTGATTTAGGAGCATATTGTAATGTGTTTCCCGTAGGTTTCCTAAATGATCTAAGAGTAAAGATTAAATCAGCCTTTGTCAAGTGTTATGCCACAAATTCATGAGAAATATTAGTTCTCGGACAAGTCAAAGGGTTGGTAGTGTAGTTGGTAGTGCATCTAGGTAAATATTTGAATATGGATGTGGTGGTTGTGGACTACCCATCTATGTGGGTGATGTTGCTATCATGAAAATGGGCTTCTAGCATGGGTTGAAGTGTACACATAGACTTGTCTTATGCCACACTTCCATTAGAGGGCAAGATGGTCAGACTTTATAGAGACCCTAAGATGTTGCATGTTATTTAAGACCCAAAATATGCTCTAAATGAAGTGTTTTACATGGATGTGGAATTGGATAAATTCATTTTAAATATTTATGCTATTTAAAAACTTGTTAGTTTTGATGTTATATTTGATAATGAAGGTGATGTTTGGAAAATGTCATTTAATACAACTTTCTCCAGTCTTTGAAATGGAGCTGGGGTTGTCTTCTATGCCCCCAATAATAGGAGTTTCAAGTTTTCTTTTTAGTTGTCTTTGTAGTGCATAAATAATAATTCTGAGCATGAGGCACTTTTGCTTGGTCTATGAATTTCCCACGATCATGAAATTAAAAATTTGATTGTAAAGGGTGATTCTAATCTAGTGGTTAATTAGGTCTACAATGTTTATGCCATAAAAAACAAAAGGTTGAAATAATATTAGAATGCTATTTAGGACTTGCTTGAATTCTTTGATGAATTCAACATTTGTTATCATGATAGGAGTTTCAAATAAGAAGCTGACAAACTTGTAGGATTAGGTGTTCAGTTTGATATTGAAAATATGAACCCTCATTGTCAATATCAAGTGGAGGTAATTTTTAGGCCTTGAATCACAAATAATGTAGATCATTGGTAAGTGTTGGATGATGATGAATAGATTAAGAAGTTTCTAAATTGTGAAGCATAATTTCATGATCATCTCATAGAATTTGAATCCAAGGCTTAGGTTTGTGACGGAGAGTAAACCTTGTTAGGTAATATTATTATTTAGTTAAAGACAATGATGCTCACTAGGGGATTGGTAAGTTTAAAAGCATATTTTGATGGAGTTGATGAAATAGAAACTTGAGAGTCATTTATTTCAAAAGGAATGACTGAGAGTAATTTGGGTTCTTTGGAGAATCCATTGAAGATTTGGCTAGGTAGTCACCTAAGTGCAACTAAAAAAAAAGTTTACATGCAACTGATACAAAAGTACAAAGATAATTTAGCATGGTATTAATATGAATTGAAAGTGTATAGGGAATATTTGTTTCAACATGTCATCCCATTATAGCTTGATAACAAGTCTCTCAAGAAGAAGGAGAAACATATTAACCCTATCTTTCCCACGAAAATGAAAGATGAGTTAAAGAAGTTAAGGTATGCTGGGATTATTCAACCCATCAGATATTTTTCATGGGTGGTGAAATTATTACCTATATATAATAAAAATGGTGACATCCAATTGTGTGTGGATTTTTTAAATTTTGACAAATATTCTTTGAAGGTTAATTACCCACTCCCTAATATGTATAACTTGCTGCAAAGAGTTATTAAATTAGAGTTGTTATCCACACTAGACAATTTCTCAAAGAATAAATGGGATGTGGTTAAGGAATTTGAGATACCCAAACTATATTTATAATGTCTTTGGGTATGTATGTTTATATGAGGATGCCTTTTGGGTTAATGAATGCTAGTGCAACATTTTGACTAGCTATAGACATTGCATTTGTAGGGGTAATTAACATGTTTATAGCTATGTATCAAGATGACATTGCAATGTAGTTTAGGACTCTAAAGTAATATTTAGAGCATCTATAGAAAGTTTTGATTAGATTCATAGATTTCATAATTTCACTTAATCTTAAAAAGTTTCACTTCAGAGTGTAAAAGGCCATGTTATTGGGTGTACACAAAGTGGACAGGTAGATGACGCTTTTGATATTTTTGAAAGAATGTCCAATAAAGATACGTCATGGAACATAATGATTATAGGACAAGAACATAATGGGCATAGTGTAAAGGCCTTGGAACTTTTCAAACAAATACAACTTATAAATGTCAAGCCAAATTTAGATACCTTTGCTCTTACTCTATCAACATGTGCTAACATGACATTTATGAACTAGGGAAAGGAACTCCATGATTATATATTTATAAATGGAATTTTGTTTGATTTATTTTTAATGATTTCCCTTTTAGACATGTATGCCAAATCTAGGAAAATAGTGACTACACAAATTCTCTCTAACAAATTGTAAAATCAAGACATGGTTTTATGGATAGCTATGATTCTAGGATATGTTGTTCATGGTTTTGGAAAGTAAACCTTGCAACTCTTTCAACAAATTGAACACATTAGAGGGTACCCTGATTGTATAGCCTTTGTTAGGGTCCTATTTTCATACTACCATGTAGGCCTTGTTGACAAATGGGAAGAGTTAATTCATCTCTCAAAACACCACAATCTGATGCTTCATCAAATAAGAAGGATAGTTCTTGGACATTCATGGAAAGTTTATCTCAAAGCTTGAGTTTGGAAATATTTAGACTTTTTTGTAGGTTTATGGCCATTCAGAGTTTAGTTTTTAAATTGTAATCTATATATTTGATTATCTTGGTTTCAAATATTTTATAATTATTTGGGAATGTAGTATCTCATTGTGCACAAAGTTAATATTTTTGAGTTCAGTCTTCATATAAAGAAAGACTTGTCTTCTATATAAATATCATAGAGGGTTCCTCACTAAATTAGGTGGTAGAAATGGAGTTAGGTGAAAGTCAAGAAATTGCAAGATTCAAAAATTGCAAATGAGGCTCCAAAGATCATGGGAGATATTAGTGGGAGATGCATCTTATTAAATGTAAACTACAAATTACAGTCAACACTCCCAATCTTGTAGGTCAAAGATAGAGGAAGAAAAGTCAACTAAAGAGGAGCTTCCAAGAGAATTCAAGGAGGAATGTAATTTTGAAATTTTACAAATGTGTAAATTATAAATTACACTTGGGTCTCTCTAACCCACCAGTCAATGCTAGTCAACATGAGGTGGTAGTGCAAAAGGGAAATTTCAAGGCTAATTAAAATTTTCTAATTTTTCTAACTACAAATTGTAGTTAGAATTCTTATTTTCACAAGTCAATGCTGGTCAACATGATGTCCTAGTGGAAAAGGTAACTTTTAAGGCCAATTATAGTTTTGTAATTTTGAAAATTATATTTGGAGTTCCCATTTTCTTGATGGTTCTTTTAAGGGGAACTATAACTATGAATTACAATTTGTAAATTATAAATTGGAGTTGGAGTTGTCATTTCCCTAAGAGAAATTTTGAGGGGAATTTCAATTGTGAATTATAATTTAAATAGTTATCAAAATAACTTAGGGTTAATAACATTCAATACAAAGGTAATATATAATGTTATAATAAAAAAACTAATTCATTTAATGAAATATGTAATATAACTTAGAAAAAATACATTAATCTAGATATATGAGTAATAACATAATCTATAGTGAGTAATTTGACATCTAGATCTTGATTTGTTAGTGAAAAAATTACATCCCTTATCTTGAATAGGAAAACTCTAATAAAAACCATAAAAATAATAAAAATATTTGATGATCCTTTAATCACATATTGTTGGGCATTTTAGTGGTATAGTCTGACAAAAATACAATGTAGTAGATGAAGTAACAATAAATATGATTAAAATAAATTGTGGTATAAAATAAAGGTCCCATATAATGTAAAATATCTTAAAATAATAAACTAATCATAAAATCATGAATCACATGCAAAACATTTCTTGGACATGACAAAAATATAAACATTTGAACAATTATTTTTTAAAATTAATGTGTGATTAATAATTAACAAAAGGTTGTTAGAGATGTGTCAGGCTTTCTACATTAAATTCAACCAAACATGAACCACATAATATTTTATGATCAATTTTTAATTTTATATGCATTTTTATTTTTTCATCATATACATGTTATTTTATATATTGGCGAGATTATGCAGGAATGTATGGTTGCCTTTCCACCTAAAATGTTAAGAGATTTAATCCTAAATATTTTGTGTTAAAGACCCAAGGGGATTTTTTTTGGTCAAATAATATTTATATGGACACTCCTAGTGGTTTTTCACATTTGACATTGATTTGGTTAGAAAGTAGTTGATTTTTAAGAAGTGATAATCTATAATGTATGCATTAAAATATGGAAAAGAGTCATCAAGATGTGAGTTGGTTATGACCCAGGTATTTGTATTTAATTCCATTTTTAAATTAAATAAGAGAATAATATTATATAAAAATATGAAACACAAATACACCAAGTAAAAAAGTTTGATAATTAATTCCCATTTCTCAAGGATAAATTACTAGTTGGAACCATTTTTTTAGTTATGAAATTTGTTAAAAAATAACACACTAAGACCATATAACAAAGTTTAATCCTAGTAATATAATTTAATTCAAGTCTAAATATTATTGTATATTAAATTAAACATACACATGATATCATAGAGGACAATATATATATATATAGGGATTACAATCTTTTTATGACTGATGTCAATTTAAATTATCTATATTTCTTACAAGGTTCTTATGAAATATTTAGTATAAATATTAATGTAATATAAATCATATTCAACATAGAATACATTTTGATAAATAGTTATGCATGATAATTTAAGTATTATGAAATGTTTTACTTGTTAATCAAGATGAATAAGAGAGTGGGATTCAAAATTTTTAGAGATTATTTTAAGCTAGGCATGGAAAAGGGAAACATGATGATGCCGGTGTGTGTTTAAAAATAGCGTGGAAAGAACAAGGATGGTGATTACTTGATTTATGTTAAAATTTATATGAATTGATGTAATTAAATAAATTCTAATGGATCAGATAAATATTATTATTTCTAAATATTATTTTGGTCAATAAAACAAAAAACAGGGTAATGTATAAAGATTACAATACAATACCTAGATCAAGTGGTTTTCACACAATCAAAATCTAAAATTATAGTGCATGGACTATTTATAATAGATCTATGATATTATTTTATTCAATATTTATAGAATTTAATTATAATAAATGTGAGTCAAAATATATTTTTTATGAATGGTATTGTAGCCACATTATGCCTATAGATTTTACAAATTCATTCAAACCACTAGGGGATCATTAAATGACATAAACTATTAAATATTACCACATCTTGGATCTTGTGCAACCATGTATAATTTATTTATAATTTAAATTCATCTTTAAACATTATCAATATTTTACTTTTTTCCTACATGGCCTTAATAATTTATTACACTTAAAATACAAGGAAAGTTTTCACTAAAATTGCACTTGAGTAAAATGATGAAACAAATATTATTAGTTATTATGTTATCTATAATTGAAAAAAAAACCTACAATTATCATAAATGGGCAATACCTAGTTTATCCAACTAGACCTATGTTGGTTACATGAACTTGGATTTATATAAAATTTCATGAAAAGTAAATAAATCGCTATTTGATGGCTTCAAAATGAATAATGTGATACTTCATTATTAAAAATTTATAATTACTACAAATATTAAAATTTTCACTTTCCATGTAAAGTGTCACAATAAAATTTGGTGTAAATTTCATGAATACAAGCATGAATCAACTATATAAACACATAAAAATAGTGTTGATCTTTAAGGTGCATTGGATAGAATTGATATAGTCAGCATTTAAGGAAACATACATTTTAAATTAATAAATATAAATTATATGATTTAATATATTTTAATTTATATTTATTTTTTTATTATTTATTTACTCTTTTTTTGAAATCATTACTAAAAAAAATCATGTTGGTTAGTGGTACCAAAAGAGTTTTGACATTCACATTGTTGGTGTCATGAGTAGATAGGATTATATTATTCAAGTAAAGAGAATAATAGAAAAAAATAAAAAGAAATTGTATGATTTTTTTACTCTTTACAAGGGAGAGATAATCCTCTTGGATGCTTAATTCACTTATCTATGCCACCATAAACGCTTACAATTCATATCTAGTATTCCTGGTTTTATTACAACACTTGTCCAAAGTTCATTCCATTTTTTCCTTATTTATGAGAATTTTATACTAAGGGATGATTCCAACCACATGAATATTATGATTTTACTAGGAAATGAAACATAAATAAATTTCATTCATTATTTTATCACCCATCAAGATGTGTCTACAAATATAATGTTGATGTGGGTTTTATGCACACCCCAGAAACCTTATGAGTTAGCCTCTAATGTTTTAGGATATATGAATGAAGATTCACTCCAAGGAATGAGTTGTGGGATTTTAATTTTTTTTTAACAGCCTATTGGTCGAATAATGGTGAATGAAGTAGATTATTTACCATAGATGGTTTGGATATTTATGAATATAAATCTACTAGAGAATGGTGGATAGGTGAGGGATATAACCTAAAATACGTCTAAAAAAAATAAAATCAAAAAGAGGAAAGATATATATTAAAGGAAGGCTTGTGGGTCAAGAAAAATGGAACCTTTCTATACTGACACTTGAATTAAAGATTAGGTAAGTAATCATAAAACAATGTTTGATGCAAGATGATAAGATCAAGAATCAAGATTTGTCCACTGAGATCAAATATAAAACTTTCCTTATAATTTTCTATTAATTTAAATAGCCAAAATTCTCCTCCCTTTAAGACTTGGATGATATAAGTATATATAATTGTGAGGTATGTAAGGCCTCATCTCTCAATAGAATTATAAAAATACATGATTAGAAAGAGAACCATGTGTTAATCCTCATTCAAGGCATGCTTGTGCAATGATGATATCCCAAAATTAGAGTTCTTTAACTAAAATACAATATATACATGTAGAGTAAATTAGGAACATGTCTTTCCAACTTAGCCAAACATGAAAATAAATATTTATAATTTCAAGGTTGTTGATGGGGCACTGTTGGAAGAAGAAAAATATGGGATAATAATTTTAGAATATGAATTAGATGAAACTATAATTATAGCTTGAGGTACAACTAAAACTAGCACTATCACTACAAATACACCTTAATTTATAATGAATGTAGTTATAGCAATGTAAAATGGAAGTGGCACATACACGAGCCTCGTATATGTTTCTACTAGTGTGAAATTTGTATCCTAAGTACCCTAAGGTGGTGCAAGTGTTACCCCTACTGCTAAATCTAGTTTCTTGGCTACTTCTATATGTTGATATAATGCATGGCTCAACCAAAAGTCAATGTCAATAATCTCAAAATAAAGTAAATGTTTACTTGGAGCTTGTCGATTAACTTCTTATGCATACCTAATGCATATTTATTCTCCCTATAAAGTATTTTAGTTCCTATAATTCGACCTCTAAAAAAATTATCAAGCTACATAATCTCATCATTTGTCTTATAGGTCATGTCTTCAATCCCTTCTCGAAAGTTATCAATTACTCCTCATTGAATATTTCCAAAAATTTGATTAGGCACTAATTAATCTATGGGAGTACTTAATTGAGTGATTATCATATGAGTTAAAAATAGAGACTACCTCTCTCTATTGATTTGAAAATTGATGTGTTATAGATCGCATCTCTTGATGCCATTTAAATAAGTTGTCTATCTTAGCAATAACAAAATTCTGGGCCCATACAACCTTAGAAGTTGTTATTAAAATAAAATGAGAATAATCCTTATTTTTTGTTGATTGGATTATAATTTAAAGTTTACCATCAATATCATTTGATTTATTGACTAAACAAATGATAAGACATAGTATTAGCAGACCTTATTAAATTAATGGTGTCATGTAGATTTTGAGTTGCCTCCTACACATTATTTATAATCTCTTTTGGAGTTTGAATGGTGCTTATTTTTGGTGGCCTCTGAATAGGTTGATCATAACTTTTGAACATTTATTTTATCACCCATCTAGTATCATCTATAAAAATGAAAGGGTATTTTCTGTATCTATCTGAGTTTGAAGGATTTAGATTTCTTCTCTTTTTCAGAGAGAATATGTATTCTCTCTATTATAAATCAACATGTTGTCCTTATTTAACCATAATCTTTATTTTCACCTTTCTCGAGGTCTTTCTATGTGAATCAAAAGGAAATGATATTACTGGTCATATGAAAAATAGTAGATCAAGCCTTATTTCCTCTTCATGTTGTAATTACTTTATCCATATAGGAATTTCCAATGCAACATATTGATCCATTGGATCTACTTCATTTGCAGGAATAGATGAAGACAATTTCTTGTGAATAATCATGGGCATGGGGGAAGATGTCCCAAATACAAGGAAAGGAAGAATAACTTTCATCCAAATAGTGAAAAGTTTTTGGGATAGTTTAGAATTTATGTATTTTTTCTTCATTACTACTCTATACATTGACAATTGTAAGAGATTTTACTCATGAAGTTTGGATAAAGGGAATTACAAATTGTGTAGGAAACCTAGGAGGGTGGATTGTCTAGCAAAAATAGAAGTAGACACTAAGTTTTTGGAATGTACCCTCTTTGATGACTCTAGGAAATGAGGAATAGTTCCACTAAAGAATGAATAAGTTGTTGGGGTGCTAAGTAAATTCTATAACTAATATTTCAATGATGTATATGTAACCCTAATAAGATTAAAAATAGTAATAGGACCCATGGTATAAAATTGGACTATGATAGATAAAATTATAATTGTAACTACGTGAGGCTTATTCATTTATCCCAAAGATTTCAAATAATGAATAGTACTTATCATATTAACTGTAACATCAAGAATTGCAGAAATTATCATACAATGAGAAATAGGTGAACTTACAACCTGAGGAGAGATAGGTATGGCACCGACTGCTATGGTTGTCACTGTATTAACTTGTGGAGAAAAGATTATAGGTGTAGTTGATGATGCCACCTACACTATAGTATTTAGTTTAGACTCTACATCTTCACTTCAATCCCTCTCTTAAATTAACAATAGTTTTGTAGCTATCGAGTCAACATTTGCCTAGTCAACCTCTTCATATTCTACTAATATTTCAGTCCTGCTGAATTGAGTACTTCCTCTATTCATCCATCCATCTTCTTCATCAAATTCATTTGTCTCATCCGATGACTCTATTTCGTTAATGTCAAACAAGGACACCTACTCTTATTTCGTTCCCGATATTTTGTTTTGTTCTTCAGTTTTATTAGTGCTCGAATTTGCATCAGGAATCTAAAACATTTGCTGAGAAATGAATGCATCCAAAGAATGGTGAATCCCATGTGAAGGCAACAGCACTAAATATAGTAGGGTTTCAAATTATACAGTTGAGCATCCTATGTGGAAGGATGTAAGCCCACGTAGACGTGAACCACCTACAGCAATGATGCCATCATAGAATCTGCCTAAGTGGACATGTTTTGAAAACCAGCTCCATGCCAATGAAGTCTACCACATGGAAGGAAGGCAATGGAATAAAACAAAATTAAAGTTTTGATTTGCTACAGGGGCGCATGGGAACTTGGCAGAACTATGGACGTTTACTGGAGTTTGATAATTGTAATTGGAAGCATAAAGTTCTGCAAAGAGGATTAGTGGTCGAAATGCAATTGCAAAAAGCGTAAAGAAGTCCACCGGGGAGCTGTGCGGGTAAAGCACCATGCTATATGCAATTTGACAATGCGCAAATTACTTGTGGCTTTACCCATCCTGTGGAAGAAAGAAACTTGGCGTAAGCTTTATTTTTTACTGTAGTTTGACAAGACAGGACAAAATGTAACGTGGTAGTTGGCAGAAAGGGGAAACGGAGAAGCAATTGACAATTTATTCAACTTGAAAATTGTATGATAGGCTGCGAATCCCTTGGACTTCAAAGAAAGTTACAAAAAAAAATAAAAAATCTTGACAAGTAAGCCTTCTGCAGGTTGAATGGCGACCAAGGATAGTTGCCTGGGAGTGGATAATGGCTCAAGAGGCTTTGAGGCATCCATTTTTTAAAGCCAAAGGAGATTATCAGCAGTGCAGAAAATTAGGGCGAAGTTCGTCGTGGGGATCGCATTGAGAAATATCCACAGGTGTTTGGAATGAGTGGAAACAAAATAAAATCAATGTGCCCAAATTATATGTGGATATATTTAAATTGTATATTTTTTCGATGATAGAATCTCCCGGTCTGTTGGTCATAGTATTTCCCGAGTCAAGTGATGAATAAATAGCATGAGGTGGTCTCGATTATTATTCTCTGAGATTCAAATCCGTCACTTTACATAGAGATGAACCTAAGCTAAGCCAAGCAGAAGCCCTACAGAGGTGGAGGATATTATATTGCATGGGATATTTCAAATGACTTTAGGACCTAGAAGTGATCATGTACCCCTTCCTATATATTTAGAGCAGCCAGCTGTTGAAGTAATGAGTGACGGAAAAACCCTACTTTTGTGTATCGACATAATGGAAATAATTTTGATACGATAGTATATCCAGTCTTAACTTTGAGCCACCTTTCAAGTATCTGATTGAGTGCTATAAGAGATCACAAGAAGAGATACGGAAAATACCTTCTATGAGGGTGAAAAATTGAGTGTTAAAATGGAGATATTGCAAAGAAGGCAAACTTATTGGTCGTTTCCTATAGTAGAATTATTTTAAAAAGCCTAGATATGTTTCCTCGGGCTGTTTCTTGAAAAGCCATCTCCATTGAATATATTTATCTCCAGAGTTTCTACTGGTTTTGATACATTTGGTGGGAGCAATGCTCTCATCATTACTGCCCTTAGTGGTTTTCTGAAGGATTTTTCAGGGTGTTTGAGGAAGATAGTTTAGATCTTATTTTGAGGCAGCATTATGACCATTTGAAGTTAGCTGTACGCAAAGTGGCCTCACCTCTACAAAGTTGTTAGGTTCCTTTGGCAGTCCTTAAAATTCTGATTGAAATTCCCATTTATGTAAAAGCCCTTGTGAATGACCGTTATTGGATTCCTAGAGGTGATCACGTGGATGGACAATTTATTAAAGTTTATTGCATACTAGGTCCCTTCTTCCATATAAGTGTTTTCCCTGATTATGTCATCTTCACTAGATATCAAATTCAAATTCATTGTGTAAATAGGGATAGATTTCTGAGTTGAGGCATCAAATTGAGAAAAATCTTGGTTTATGGTGAAATCTTCTACTGGGTACTTTGCTGGACCAAGTTGCAAGAATGGAGTTAGGGTAAAAATCAAGGAATTACAAATTTCAAAAATCATAGAAGAAGCTCCAAAAGTCATTGGGAGATTTGTGTGTGAGATTTTTTTTTAAAAATGCAAGTCTCAGAAATGTAGTTGCAAATTACGGTCAACTCTCCCAATCTTCTAGTAAAAGCAAGTGGACAAATTTAACTCAATAGGAGCTTGAAGGAGGTGTTGAGCAGAAAATGCAATTTTGCAATTTTTCACTTGTGCAAAATTCCAAATTGAACTTGTGTCTCCCAAACCCTTAAGGAAATGCTAATCAACATTAGGTCAATTTGTAAATGGGAACTTTCAATGCCAATTACAATTTTGTAATTTTTCAAAATTGCAATTTGCGGTTGGAGTTCCTGTTTCCCTAAGGGTTCTAGTGCAAATGGGAACTTTCAAGGCTATTAAAAATGATGAAAATTTTTAAATTGTAAATTTCCACTGAAGTTCACATTTCTCTAAAGAACCCTTTCAGTGAAATGGTAACTCCAACTATAATTTACAATTTTGTATTTTTGCAAATTGTAAATAGCAGCTGGAGTCCCATTTCCCAAAAGAAAGCTTTTCCGGAAAACATGAACTCCAACTCTAATTTGTAATTTTGCAAATTTACAAATTGTAAATTGTAACTGGAGTTACCATATCCCTAAGGGGACTTTCAAGGGAAACTACATCTACCAATTAAAATTTTGCAATTTGTAAATTAAAAAATTATTATTGAGTTCTAGATTTCCCTAATATAAAGTAATTGTAAGATTGGAATTGGGACCTAGATTTTCCTAGAACAAGAAAAATTGAAAATTTGTGAAAGGGGCCATAACTTCCTCAAAATGTCAAAAAGGTGAAAATAAATGCTTTTTGCATTTAAAATGTTAAGTTAACCCTAAAAAGCAAATTTGAAAAAAAAATGTGAAAATTGTAAAGTGCGTAAAGTCAAATTAGAGCCAAAAAGAAAAAAGGTAAAGTAACCCAAGTTTTGCATTTTCATTTGATTTTCTTGTTTAAACGCTCAATGGGAGAAATATTGTAGGTATGGAAATTCAAGGTGAACCACTCCAAAGAATACTTTTCAAATAGCCATGCATTTAGGGTATTCAAAAGCTATCATTACAAGAGCAAGGTTGTTCTTTGGCATGCATATAAGGAAGGGTAGTTGTCCAAAAGTTTCCAAATGTGCTACTGATTGGTCAAAGGGCATGTCGACGTAGTTGGACAAGAATACAAAGGGCTTGTTTGGTTTCAAGGTGAATATTCTCCTTCCAGCTCATGTAAAATGCATCTCCAATCAAGAAATCAAATTTTTTATTATAAAAATTCATCATTCCTTATAGAGGAAGTTAGAACAATGATTTTTATTGCAAATGAATGAAGATTCTAGGCATATCAATGAATATTTTTCATTTGGGAGCATTTTGGCAAAACATGAAGTGCTATTTTATAATTTTATAATATTGCAAATTACAACCCACATTCTTTGATTGAAAAAGGGTTGTAAAATGTATAAATATAGGACATATAATCTATTCTAAGGTTTTTGTTGTTGGTTGTTCATTCCCTCTAAGTCTAGGTTCTTTAAATTTTTAGGATCAATTAATGTGTGTATGTATAATCTCCCTTGCTACGGTAGTTGCAGCTGTACAACCATTATCAAGGTTTGAGAGCATATTTATGTCTCCCTTTTCAAAAGAGGAAACTCACCATACTTTTCCCCATGGCAGCATTATGTAAAATCGATGTGTAAGATTATATTTCTAAATTTAATGAGAATACTTGTGGTTTTTGCACTTTCCTTTTCATGAAGTGCGGTATGATGCTTTCTAAATATTGTTGATTGGATATTTGGTTCAATGTTTACTACTGGTTATCATTTTGAGCATATATCTATATTATAAAACCCTTTCTACTTTATGTTTGGAAATATGTTGTTGAATAATTCTTTTAGACACCCTAGGTTTATGGATTCAATTTGAAAATGTACAAGACATTTTATTTTCAGTGTATGTTTTAGGATTTCAATGTCATTTGGGTATTTGCATTTCATTAGCACTAGAAAAACAAAACCACTCCTAATATTTCCATTAGATTGCATTTGTGTTTTTCTACATATTTGTAAGAAACAATGTTCAAAATATTACAAGATCCCATTTTGTTTGAAAACCACCAGTGTACCACACCCTTTTTTAGAAACTATCTATCTATCCTACCTTGTTTTACCCTAAAAATAATACATCATTTTCATATTTTAAGTGTTATATGCCTTTCAGATGCATAAAATAATTCTTATATAACATGTATTTGCATAATGTACTTTAAATACCTACATTGTAGTCTTCTATTCAACCCCTTGTTGTTCAAAATTTATTTTTAAATGAAGTTTTCAAGCATATACCCATCTATCTTTAGTAGCTTGTATGTGATCTAGAGCATTTATTTATCCCATGTGATAACCCTTATCAGGTGGAGTGAATAAGTTTGGTTTTGACCTAGTAATTTTTATATTTATTTTTGCGAAAAATACCCATCGAGGTTGAATTATAGAATCACTCCATGTGAGCAAGCTACCCCTTAGGTCCTCTCACCTTGGTTGAGAAAGAGCTAGAAATAACAAGGTGCTAACCATACTCTCTATTGGTGCCTCTTAGTCATTATCTGCATTTGGTCCATTATTGATGCCAAATCCTTACTTGGGTATAATGAAATATCAAATGGTTTTTCACATTTGTTTACCATTTTTTAAGTGTGTAAGGCCAAAAAAAGAGGTGTACAACTAGGAACTAGCAATCAAATGGTGCCATTACCAAGGACCAAATTTTTGTTACCCATATTTCTACGGAATCTTGTAGAAAGCTAAAATCATTTAAGTTTTAAAAGTTTTGTATGGTGGAATATTTTAAGAAAGTATTCTTAGTTATATTTTCAGATATATTTATTCTTATTCTTTCATGAGATTGAAAATTGATGTTATTTTAGTTTGCTTCAATACTTCAAGTTGTAAACAACTTTGGCACTCCATTGTGAAGTTACCATAAATTTCAAATATTTGAAAATTTAAATTTTACTACATTTTATGCAAAGCGTTGTTAAAATTGTATGTTGGAAGGTGATTTCCCCTTTTAAAGATTATTGTAAAAAATTTAGTGTGTTTGTGGTATTATCTCATCAATAGAATTTAGCAAAGTATGTTTCCAACATGTGTCACAATCAGTTCATTAATTGTTATATTCTATAATTTTTATTCTAGTGGTGACTCTAATTTTATCAATTGGTTTCAAAAAAGATTAGTCCTTATTTTGAATATTTTAATTTTCAGCTTTGAATGTTCTTTATTTTGCTTGTAAAACTAGAAGGATTGATGTCATCTTTCAAAGGTGACTCATTAAAACAACTTGTATCACTCAGAAGTTTTCATCAAATATGAAGGAGACATGTTTAGAGGCCAAATGAGGGGAAATTTTCAGCTGGTAAAGAGTGTTTGAGCTGTCAAGATTCTAGTAGATCTAAACTTTTATGTGTTAAAATTACTATTGATGAATATTTTCATAGTTCATCTAACTATTCTAAATCATATAGTCCAATTTACTATCAAAGAGATGTCATACCAATTGGTAAGGACTGAGAAGGGCCTACCCTATGTGTCTACAAGTCAAGAGAGATCTATGAATCTAAATCAAGAATAATGGAAGACTACTTTCTACATTAGATAAAATGATAGATAAAAGAGGCTTGAAAGTGAATATAGAAATCAGAATGGAGGGGTTGTAAAAGAAGTCCATGATCTATTCAATGCCAAAGTGAATTTTTTAAATTATGATTTTCACATTGATTGGTGTGACAAGTACTTCCTCCCACATCCCCATGTGATACTAATTAACTAAGTGATGAAGATGCATATGATCCTAAATATGTGTCTAATGATGATGATGATGATGATGATGATGATGATGATGATGATGATGATGATGATGATGATGATGATGATGATATTTTGATGGTTGATTGTTAATTCTCCCAAGGTAGAATGTCTTCCTCATGTAATTAATGAGTGTTACTACTATTGATAAGTTTATGAGTGCAGTCAAAAATGTATGTATCCTAACTTCTAAATTTGATTTTAATAATTATATGGCATAATTAAATGAGTCACCGAATCATGATGTAATTGAAGATCTGAACTATGATCTAAATGAAATATTTTATATGGATGCATAATTGGATAGCCTCATTGGAAAGTTGGATGTTGTTGAGCAACCAACTATTCTTGATGTTTGGTTTGATAAAATAGTGTTTTTCCAAAAATACCATTAGAAGGAGATGGGGTTGTATTCTATGCCCCCAATGGTGAATATTTTAAGTTATGTTTCAAGTAGTACTTCAAGTGAATTAATGACATTACTGATAATGAGGCACACTTGATTGGTACTTACCTAATTGCAAATGAGAAACAAGTTTCTTTAAAGCTACTAAAAAGGTACCAAGATATTTTGGCTTGGAATTATCCATATTTGAGATCATATAAAGCATCTTTATTTCAAAATGTTATCCCATTGCAGCCTAAAAATAATATATTTAGGCATTTGTAGAGATTTATTTACTTCATCTTAGCCACCATTATGCTAGAAAAGTTGAACAAGTTAAGGGATGACAAGATTTCTGAGCCGCCAGTTAATGGTAAACATTTGAAACATCTCCTCGACTGAGTCCATGACTATGTATAGTATTATATAGTCTTGTTTCCCCTCTTCTTTGGGCCTTGATTTTATATTTCCTTTCATTATTTTGTCTTGTTTTTATTTTCAAAATATCCTAATATATTTTCATCAATCTACCTCATTTTATTGATCTTACATGGGTGTTTTTAATGAATTGACTAAGTGTTGACTCCGTGGCATAATGGATTGGCACCTTGTCTTATGTTCTAGTATTTTTTCAAACCCAGAGGTGGTCTACATCCTCAAGTGACAACCAAAGTTGGTTCTCAAATTTTCACCTATAAATTATGACATTTTCTAAGAAATCAATGCATTGAAAGAATGGTGAAATCCACATGAAGGTAACAACATTAAACATAGAAAGATTTCAAATTATATAGTTGAGCATCCTACTTAGAAGGATGTAGTCTGTGTAGACATGAACAACCTAACTCATCCATGACATCAAGTAACCTATCTACATGGACATGTTTTAAAATGTAGATCCATGATAATGAAGCCTTCCACATGGAAGGAAGGTAATGGAATGAAATAAAATTAATTTTTTTTGCTATAGGGAGGCATGAGAACTTGGGAGAGCTATGGATATTGACTATAGTTTGACATTGAAATTGGTACCAAATTTTTTTATTGAATGATCAAGGGTTGAAATGAAATTACAAAAAGGGTAAAGAAGTATGCCAGTGAGTTGTGTGGTAAAAGTAACATGATATATACAATTTGACAATGTGCAAATTGCTCATGAATTTTTGAATCTCATAAATTAAAAGAAATTGGTAGAAAATTTATTGTTGACTATAGTTTGACCACATAGGACAAAAAAAATGTGGTATTTAGTGGAAAGGAGAAATAGAGAATCAGTTTACAATTTCTTCAACATGAAAATTGCATGATGGGATCCATATCCTGTGAACATGAAAGAAGGTTTAAAAATTTTTAAATCTTGACAAGTGCACCTTTTGCAAGTTAAACAGTGACCAAAGAAAGTTGTGTGGGAGTAGATGATAGCTCCAGAGGCTTTAAGGCATCCATTTTTCTAACCTAAAAGAGATTATCAGTAGTGAATAAAAATTGGGTTAATCATCGTGAGGATCACATAGAAAAATTTCCACACATGTTTGGAATGAGTGGAAATAAAATATAATCAATGTGCCCAAATTATATGTGGATCTTTTTAAATTGTATACTATTTTTATCATAGAATATCCCCATCTATCGATCATAATATTTCCCTGAGTTGTGAGTTGAATAAATAGCATCAAGTATACTCTATTTGTTATTCTTAGAAATTCAGATTCGATGCTTTAAATGGAAATGGTACAAGCTAAGCCAAATAGAAGCCTTGTAAAGGTGTACAATATTATAATTCAAATGACTTTAGGATCTACAAGTGATAATGTATCCTTGCCTATATATTTAGAGAAAGCATCTATAAAAGTATTGAGTGAGGGACAACCCTTAATTTTTTGTGTGGACACAATGGAAATAATTTTGATAAGATCGACTATCTACTCCTAAACTTGATCCACCTTTCAAGTATCTAGTTTAGTGTTATATGATAGCATGGGAAGAGATATTGAAAATCCATTCTATAAGGGTAAAAAAATTAGTGTTAAAATGAACATATTTCAAAGAAGGAAAAAGTTTTGGATATTTCCTATAATAGAATTGTTTTGAGTAACATAAATATGTTTACTCAGGTGGTTCTTCAAAAGCCATCTTCATTAGATTTTTTAATTTCAAAAGTTTCTATTAGTTTTGATACATTTGGTGGGAGCAATACCCTCAAAGCTACTTCCCCTACTGGTTTTTCAGAGGTTTTTTTAGGTATTTTGAGGATGATAATTTAGATATTATTTTAAAGCATGTTTATAATGATCTAAAGTTACATATGCACAAAGTGGCCTCACCTATGCAAATTTATTAGGTTCATTTGGAAATCATTTAGACTCTAATTGAAATTATTATTTATGTGAAATCTCTTGTAAATTGCAAAAAAGCTATTGAGTTTCATATTCACCTAATGCAAAGGAATTGAAAGATTGCACATGAGACCCAGATTTCCCTAGAATAAGGAAAATTACAAATTTCCCAAAGGAACCATAACTTCCCCAAAATGTCAGAAAGTCAAAATTTATGGATTTATACATTAAAAATGTATATTAACCCTAAAAAGCAAATTTTAAAAACTCAAATGTGAAAATAGCAAAGTGTGAAAAGGCAAGTTGGAGCCAAAATGTAAAAATATAAAATAACCTATGTTTTACATTTTCATTTGATTTACATGTTCAAACAATGCATGGGAGAAATATTATAGGTCTATAAATTCAAATGGCCATGCACTTAGGGTGTTTAGAAACCATCATTTAAAGAGAAAGGATGTCATTTGGCCTTCATATAAGAAATGTTAGTTGTCCATAAGATTATAACTATAATAATGAGTGGTTAAAGATCATCTCCATGTAGTTACATAAAAAAATAAAGGGTTTGATTATATCGAATGTGATTATATCGAAGGTGAATATTGTCCTTTCAACTCATGTAAAATGTATATCTAGATAAGAAATCAATGTTTTTGTTAGAAATATTCAACTTTACTTGTAAAGAAAGTTAGAACAATGCTTTTTATTACAAATGGATGAAGACTCTAGGCATGGTAGGGAATATTTTATAGATGGGAGCATCTTGGCAAAACTTAAAGGGCTATTTTATAATTTTTAAATATTTTAAATTCTAACCCACATTATCAAATTGAAAACTGGTTGAAAATGTATAAATAGATGGATTCTACTCTATTCTAAGGTTATTTTTGTTGGGTTTTTATTCTTTCTAAGTCTAAGTCCTTCAATGTTTTGTGATCAATTGTTGTGTGTATGTATTCTCTCCCTTGCTAAGGTGGTTACAATTATACAACCATTATCAAGATTTAAGATCATGCTTATGTCTCACTTGTCAAAAAATCAAACACACCATGCTTGTCCCCATGGAAACATTCTAAAAACTTTTTGTGTAAGATTTTATTTTCAAAGTTACTGAGGATACTTGTGGTTTTTATTCTTTTTTTTTATGAAGTGCAGTAATATGTCTTGAAAATATATTTGATTTTATATTTGGTTCAATATTTACTTCTACTTATAATTTTGAGAATAGAAATAGATTAAAAAAATCTTTCTCCTTTATATTTGGAAAAATTTTCTAAATAACTCTTTAGGGCACCCTAGGTTTATAGATTAAATGTGAAAAACTATATGATATTCTAGTTTCAATGTATGTTCTTAGGCTTCATAAGCATTTGGGTATTTACATTTCATTGGTACCAATAAATTCAAACCACCCTAGTATTTCCATTATATTGTATTTCAGTTTTTCTACATCTTTGCAAAGGAATAATGTCATGAATATTGAAATATCCCCTACTATTTGGAAACCACCAACACACCATAGCATTTTTTACAAACTATATAACTATCCTATCTTGTTTTACCCTAAAAATAATACATCCTTTGCATATGTTTGGTGTTCTTTACCTTGCAGATGCATAAAATATTGTTTATATAATATGTGTTTCCATCTTAAGATCTAAAGACCAGTATTACAATCTTTTATCCACCCTTTTATTTAAAATTTATTTTGAAATGAATTTTACAATAATATATCGATATATCTTTAGTATCTTATATGTGACCTAGGGCTCATTTGTTTAACCCATGTGACAACCCTCTCTAGTTGGAGTGAATGTGTTTTGTTGCGCCTTGATCATATTTGTGTCTCTTTATACACAAAATCCCAATCAAGGTTGAATTTTAGAATCACACCATGTGAGAAAGATACCCCTTAGGTCCTTTCACCTTGGTTTAGTCAGATCTAGAAGTAGCAGAGAGCTGACCATAACCTTTATTGGTTCTTCTCAGTCATTATCTACATTCATTCCGTTCTTGATGCCAAACCCTTCCTCGGCTATAGCGATGTATCAATTGGTTTTTCATCTTTGTTAAAAAATTTATCAAGTGTGCAAGGTAGAGTAAAAGAGGTGTATAAATAGGAACCAACAACTATCATAAATAGCAATAGGGTCTTACCTTATCCTACCCTTTCTTATTTCTTCACTTTCCTTTAAAACTTGTTCTTATTTCTCTTCTACCTCTACCTTCTATGATGAAACACAAGGAGTATTATGCTTCCTTTTATACATAATTTTTGGTTTGATAGCAATATATATTGTCCACATAGATGGTGGAATGGGAGATCAAGGGATTATCATAGAAATAAATTGTAATGGAGTGGGGAAAATGGTGACCACTAGAACAATGACAAGTGGTGAATATGGCTACCCAAGAGACTAGTGCATTATTTTTTATGGTGTTTCTATCATAATAGGTGGTGATTTCAGATAAAAAAACATAGAAACATGAGACATGAAGGAATGAACGCTTAAATTTTGAGCTATATTCAAAGGGGGAAGAGGTAACATGTAAAAAATATAGTTGTTGTAGCATGAGTTACATGTCTCTCTTTAGTATTTATTAGTGGAGGACAAGTAGAAATGACAATGTATGCATGGAATCTTGTAGGAGTCTCCATTTTTTCTTCAATATTTAATTACCTATATGGGCTATCCCACTCTTGTATATCCACTTTAGTATGAGTGGTAGGTCTATGGACATGTTTGGATATCCATTATTCCTTGTCAATTCTCTTAGCATCATCCTCAATGATAATGTGTTTTTATTCAATATTTTTTTCTATAATCATTGACATTTTTATGTTGTGAATTCTTATATACTCCTTAGTGTCATCCTATATATTCATGAAGACATTATCATGAGTATAAGATTTTTTCCCATTACAAATTTTCACCTTCTTATCAAATTTGTTGATATTTTATCTAATAGTTTTCTTAGGGTGCCAATATTTGAATGGTGCCTAGTTAAATACATAATGTGTCCTCATTATTATAATTAATTAGAGGTGTTATCACCTTATATATTGCCTTATATTGATGCTAAGAGGGTTTGGATGGATAGATACTTGATTAGCTTTCTTAGTTAAACATTTAGATTGTCAACCAATTGATCAATAATTTCCTACTTAGTGAATTTATTATGTTCAGTTTGGGTCAAGAAATTTTTTTTGCTTCTTAGTACCGACAATATTGATTATAGTGCACTTGGGATATACCTAGTAGTCATTCATATTTATAATTCTCTTGTTTATAGAATCAAATATCCTATGCATGTTATTCTCATATATGGATTGATATACAATATGGTAAAAGGTCTTAATCAACCATTTCAAATGATTTATAAAATTTTGCACATGTAGAACATTAAATTAATAAAAAATTATATTCTTCAGGTACTCTAAAAATGGTTTCCAAAGTTCTTCATCTAATCAATGCATAGTCACAGTCACAACATCTACCTTATAAGACATCATATATAAAATACCATATGGTAAGCTCCCTACATCTAGGATTTTTATAATTAATTTAGAGATGATAATATCCCCCAAGGCCATAATTTTGTTGGAGGTTTGAATAATGTCCAATAAAGGGACCAATATCTGATTGACATAAGTAACGATTGAGAAACCATATATCTTATTCAATAGGACCATGGCCATTCTCATCCTAGGTCTAAATATTGTAATGGGGATAGTCAAATTAGGTCCCTAAATGTAAATTTTCATGGGTTTCCATCACATTATTACAAATTATTGATGATGTTTTTGTCAAGGAGCCATGAATTCACCATATCTACCTAAACCTTATTCATGGTATAGGACATACGTAATACCTTTCAAAATCATTCCCACTTGTATATAATTAAGGAATTCTACTCAGCCTAGAGTTTAATATTTTTCATTAGACTTTCACATTCATTAATAAATAAAATATTAGGTCAATTCATGGTAACACCTATGGTTGATCTAAAACATTGATGATAATGACTACTTTTATTTTTACAAATTCATCTTTGTAACTTTATGTGAAATTTTGAAACAATGATTGATAGGTATGAATACAATGTTATATCAGTGTATTTAGTAGACCATACAATAAAATATATATAAGTAATTAGAATTAAATATGAGGAAGCCATTGAAACTCTATTCTAAAAATGTATGTATTATGAAAAACCTATAAACTCTTGGTAGTAATGAAATTATGGGTTCTAATCTACACTTAGGCTCTAAATTTTCAATGTGTACTTGAGAATTATAAGGCAATGTGATTGGATTGAATGATAACTTAATTATAAATTTTTAAATGTTCTATTCATGATAATTGAATGTATTAATTCAACAATTCATGTGAATTAACTACAACAATATATCTTTCTTCATTAATTATTTAATCTTTTTCTTTAAATTTTAAAAAGCTAGTTTATGTGGATTTTGTTTCCACTGTAGTCATATAAAATGTGAAAATTGGTAACTTGAGCATGGATAAAGATAGCCAAGCCTTATGTCCTTCTTTCTTGATTTTTAGACCCTCTCAAGCTTATTTTCACTAATTCTTAGTCAGTTATGTCCTTTCAAACTTGACCCCAACTGAACCAGGACCCTCTCTTCATGACTAATCCAAACCCTTAGGTCTCATATACCTAGGATAATAGAACCAAATTTGGATAGTAGTGTCACACCCTAGGGTCTCACCTTTTCAACACTCTTATCCATTCACATTTCTATGCCAAGTTACCATTTTTGCCTAATTCTTCTTATCCATTATGTCATCCTAGTCTAGCTTCATCTAACCCATGACAAATAGATTCATATAAAATCACATTAAAAGATTATTTGGAAAGGGTTGGAAAATATCAATCAATCAAGAAAGAAAGAATACAAGCAATATTGCTAAAGCAATATTCCCTATTCTTTGTATAGAGCTAACCTCTTCACTTTCAAGCTAAATCAAGTCTTCAAACTAGTCCCTAACCATCTCAAGCATACCCAATTTTAGAATTTCTTGCATTTCATTCACTATTGCACCAAGCACTCTTAAAGGGAGAACTACATATGGCTTGATCCCTCCTTAGAGTATTGGTATCTAGGTAGTGTGTCGACATATGGGGTGTGAATCATGTCCAATACATCTTACACACACTAACCCCTTTTCTCCATTTTCCAAATTTTCTAGTAATTTCATAAAAGATGCAAGTACAAGGAGAATCATATCTATAGGGAACTCTATTTACAATAAGGACCTAAAAATAGGTACACAAGATCAAACCAAGTAAGTGAATAAAACGCAAAAAGCTTAGATCTTGAGGACAACACCACTAATGAAGGATTACAACACTCAAGCCTAATGTGTCCAATTTCTATGATCCTATCTAATCAACAAAAGAATTTTAGGAACCTATTTTTGATAGTGTCCCAGTCTTGCATGCAAAATTAAAAACCCTATCTTAGTCAAAACAGTCCAAAATAATCTAAGTTTGATTTTCTCTCTCTCACTTCTATTTTTAGAAAAGGTATAATTGTAATTCAATTTCATAAATAAGTGCCTTTAATTAGGAATATTATTTGTTTATTTATCCTACTCAATTTTTTTTGTTAAAAAGGAATAAAAATCCATTATACAAAAAACTAAAATATCATTTGCTGAACCTGAATTACTTTGAATTTTGCATAAAAACCCTAGGCTAAATTCCTAGTTGATTTTCTCCATTAATTTCTAAATTTTTTATTGAATATTAAAATCATAAATTCCTCTAAAATTATAACATTTTGTACTAAATTTTAAAATAATTTTATTTCAAACCCTAGTTGTATCAAATAGCTCCTAGTAATTTTCCAATAATTTTTCATTCTCTAAATTTTTAGTTGCATATTAAGATAAAAAATTTACTTCAAATTTCAAACATTCGTAGTAATTTTTATAAAACTATTTTTATAAAAACCCTAGTTACATCAACTAGCTCCTAGTAATTTTCCAATCATTTTCTAAATTTTTATTTGCATATTAAGATTAAAAAAATCACTTCAAATTTTAAAAATTCACACTAATTTTCAAAAAATTATTTTTCTCGAAACCCTACTTGCATCTAGTATGTTCCATTAAATTAAGCACTTTCCAATAAATTTCTAAATTTATTCTTGAATACTCAACTCAAAAATTCAATTTCAATTTCAAAAATCCATAGTATTTTGTAAAAATATTTTAAAAAAATCCCTAGTTACATATACTAGCTCTTATTTTGCTTCTTGAGTTATCACCTTAATCTTATAATCAAATAGAAAAAAAGATGCTCATTTATTTACAATATTTGATTACATTTATTGAAAATAATAAGGAAACTATAATGGGCCCTATCATGTACATGAATGATGAAGACTATCATATGTTAGTACAAAGCTTCATTCTTTGCATTTCATGATTGTTTTTCATTATATGGGATGATATTAAGCAAGATATTCTTATACATGTTAATACATAGTTTGCATCACCTCCCTTGCATCCTCCACCTAATGCTGAGTCATGTTGCATGGTCTATTTTTGTCTTCCCTTGGTCACTACCCTCATGAAAGAGACCAATTGATACCCTTTTTCCCTCCACCGCCTTGACCCATTGATTATCTTCTCTCTCCTCGCATAAATACTACTCCTATATAGATAGTAGATAATGTGGTTAGATCAATTACTTAACATTCTGCTATACCTCCTCTAGCTAGCTAGGAACCCTATCACCCTTATATTCATACCCATTCCAAGCCCAACCCACCTACATAGGCAGATTTACACAATGCATATGACATTGTTGATTAGATGAAAAGCACTCCAACTAACATTTTTCATTTTGGAACTACATCAAAAATCTATTGTATTCAAAGACATTCTTTATCAGTCACTCACTGAAACTTTCATGCCAATTAATTCAAAACCTTCTTATTTTGCATCAGTGGTCAACACTTTAAAAACTATAGAATATGTAATTTATTTTGATAGTGACGACATGTGTTTACAAATAATTATTGATTAAAATTTGCCACTATTCATAGAAGTTCAAGCCAAAACTAGTTTAGTCAAGAGAGTTCTTATTCGTAGTGATTTCAAATTGAATATACATAATATCACATTCTTACAGGCCATGGGCATAGATTTGGCATCCATGTAAAAATCATTTATGAACATTTCAAGGTTTGATGATATACCCCATAAGATATTAGGAACTATTACTTTAGATATCATGATGGAAAAAAAAACCCTCTCTATATAGTTTTAGATCATGCTAGGTCTTCTACACTATAATATTTTACTTGGATAACCATGAATACATACTATGGGGGCCATTCCTTATACTCTCCATTGATATATTAAATTTATCCATGATGGATATATATACATATGTCTAGCAAACAACCAATGATTTAGGAATTATTAAACTACAGAGTCATCTTCAAATATTTTAGTACATGAGAGACCATATGTCACAGTATAGCAACCACCTTGTAGCATTTCTCTTGATCAGATATATACATATCAAGTTGAAGGGAATAACAATTCTCACACTCCACTTATATTCGCACCTTTAACTCTAGATATTGTGTCTGTCATAATATCTTTAGCTATCCTAGCTACTCCATTAGTCACACTTCCAACACATGTTATGCATTCACCATCATCGATAGTATTACCAACATTTCTTGTTGATTCAATAGTTACTCCACTAGTTACAAGTACCTTTGTAGTAGTACCATCTTATACTATTATAGATGATGAGAATTTTATATCATAACTACCCATTTTGGTAAATTTAGAGATACCATATGTACATGATGTTGATATAGATTCATAGGCCTATTTAGATGATGATACAATACTCACACTCATAGACGATAATTTGTGTGGATTGTGCTTTACACTAGTTGGCCTAGAAGAGTATCGAGATGAATCTAGAGATCTCATACCACATCCTACAACACTTTTAGCATCTTTCACTACACTCATAGGATATACACACACTCACATCTATATTCAGACCACTTGGTAGATATAGTTCACATGGTTATCTCTATGGATATTGAGTCTATTATTTAGATTTAGGTAGGTAACACATAACATTAGGCATAGTTTATGTAAAAAATACTAATTAACTATGAATTGATCACATTATTGATAATAAAACACAAATATATCATCAGATTATCACATCAAGATGGTCATCCATTTTATACTTTTCATAGGATTATAAGCCATGATACAAAATCATGTACAACATTACAATAGGTATTAGATAAATTGTAAGATTGATCCATTATTTAGATTATAGCACGATCAAAAACACTAGCTCCACCATTTCCACTTAAGTCATCTACTAAAAAGACTAAATGCCCTAGAGTAGAGTGATCATTTCCACCAGCAAAGCAACCTTTAGTTCACCTTTGGCACGATAACACCATAAACACAAAATATGTAACATATGATGATACTTATGATGATGATCTCAAGGCATTTGATTATGGCCATAACTCTTTCCTCCATTTCCATCCCCAGTTGGCTCCATCCTTGGATCCCTTTCCTCTTCCAGCCTAGACTTTTTATTATCATGTACATACTACTTTATTTACATTCTTGTACATAGTTTCTTTTTAGCATTGCTTGTATATAATCTCTTCTGCTTGATTGTACATAGGTAATAAATTTCAAAATACAAAAATATTATATTATTTCAAAATTCCAAAAACATTCAAATATAATAAAACACTAAAATGGTTTTGATTATATACATCATCCATGTTTTAAATTGTTATTACTATTCTAGAACATACATTTATTGTTTCATGCTATTGTATGTTGATTTATCTACATTGCCATGGTTTACTTGATATTTTTTGAGTGGCATAGTGATATCCATCTCTTTGATTACTTCACTCTACACTTTGAGGGGGCATTCTAAATTTTCATTCAAGACACACTTTGATAGACATACCCACTAGGGGCATATTCCACATGACTACACCATCCAAGTTATGTCATTCCTACACTACACACTCCAAGTTATGATGTTGATGTACATTACTTACTAGATTACATAGATTACTATATCGACATTTCACTACTAACTAGAACTTATGTATCTCTTAGCATATACCTAGTCTTGTACTAAACATTTCTTGCATACTTTCACTCTTGATTTGATTAGTTAGATGTGATTTTATTGTTATAGTTACTACATGTTTTCTCTTCTTGCTTAGCATAACTTACTAGATTACATTTACAATTCTTTCTTGTCTCTTGTATGTGCCATAGTACACTTTCCAATGTCCTTATATTCTATTCATGTGTTTGCCTTATGACATTTGCCAATGTCCTCTGCCTGTACTCCTCTACATGATTGTGGCTTCCATACCAACTTGGTTATTTCAATTTTATGTGTATGTGGCATTTGAACATGAATTGTATGTTTATTTTCTAGTTTGAGTGATATGTGCTCATGTCCCTTATTTTCTTGGCCCCTTAGACACCATTTTATGCATCTTACTTCTTACTTTGTGTGTTTGTTGCTTGATTGATTTCAATTGCTTGTAATGCCATGATCCATATCATGTATTTTTCTTGTTTTCTCAGATGCCATGATGGACATGATGCTCCATCCCTCTAATTAACAACTAATTAAACTAAAAAGTAACACTTTGAATTATAGCTTAGTATATTACACATGCTAATAATTTTTTTATATCTATCTAGGCATAACCCTATTGATCTAACAATATACCACATAAAACCATGTTATATATTGAGATATATTATTGATTATCATTATTATATCATGTATATTTCTAGATTAACACACTTGTAGAGATTCTTATTCTAAGAAAAATATTTTCAAGGTACCTATTCATACCCTCAAAAGAGGGAGTAATAAATAAGGATTTTTATATAGATATCAGAGCTCCTATCTGTCAAAAAATCTAGTTTTAGAATAACCAAAACAAAAACTAGTCATCAAACAACCCAAAATAGACTATGTAGATAGTCAAAAATATAGAACAATGATAAATTTAAGCCTAAGACAACAACACCAAGGTTTTACTATAGTTTTTGACACTAGGGTGCCCTATTTTTGGCACTCATATCGAAATAATATAAAAACTAGGTTTTCAAAAAGTAGGAAAAAAGGTAGGTTCAACTATAGTTTTCCATAATCAGACTAATTCAAATCAATAGTTTTTAGTATAGTTTTCTCAAAGAATACAGATATAGGGGGCATCATGCAAGAAATGACTGGTCATCAATTCCAATTTTAGATATGGTAGTGGGTATAACTTCCAGATCATAATCCATGTTTTAGACATTAGTGATAAGGGTAGATTACATAACACTTTTGCTTCTTTTCTTTCAGTTTTCAACATTACCTAGGCATTCTCAGTAATTGGTTTCCTTATTCCATCTATATGTGGTTATCATCATTTTGGAGTGGCTTTCATACAAGCTTAATCTCCATATTTTTTGAGTTGGCCAACATTGCCTTAGTTTCCATCACATATTCGACTATCCACACCACATTGTTAGATTTATAGAACATTCATGGTATTTAAGATCCATCTAATATGACATAATTATTCATAATTATAGAATTTTATATATCCAATTCATTGGTAAATGATATAGCCAAAGGATTAGATAGCCTTTATATTCTTGAACCACCTATTCGAAGGGATTGGACACACAGTCCAAACATTGATTATCATATGCATGATCATCTAGCTTTACTTAGTAGGTGATGATGGAGCTAAAAGGATAGCCTTTAAATTCATGAGATACTTTTTATGGAATTGATAATTTAGATCCGTTTTTAATATAAATTTTTGTATAGAATCATCCAACACATTTAGCATTACCCAGTATCATGATAGGTTTTGTATTGGTTTATGTACCTGATGAGGTGTATTCATTCATTTATCTTCATCTCTCTTACTCAATTCTATTTTCTCTTGTTTTATATTCCATATAATCATAATTTATCTACTCTTTGTTTTGATTTCATAGATTCACACTTACACAACATGTTCTCTATTCACTATCCAACATTATTTAACATCACAAGCTTCATAGGTTTCACCATTTTAGGGACGTTTAGGTACACTTTATATTTTCCTTTATCCTTGTATTTTGCTTTGCTTCATCACTACAATAAAGGGGGGAAATTTTAGTCATATAAAATGCAAGAATTGATAACTTGATCATGACTAAACACACCCAACACTTAGGTCACTCTTGCTTATTCTCTAGACCCTCTAAATCTTGTTTTCATTGATTCCCAGTCATTCTTAGCCTTATAAACTTGACCCTAGAAGAGCCAGGACCCTCTCTTCATGACTAATCCATCCCACTATGTCTCATCTACCAAGTAAAATAGTGCCAAAGTTGGACAATATCATTGGACCCTATGGTGTCCCCTTTTCAATGTTCCTATCCAATCACATTTCGAGCCTAGGTTACCATTTTTCCCTAATTCCTCTTGTCTATTATGTTGGATTAGTCCAATTTCATATAACTTATGATTAATAGATCCCTATAAAATTGTATTCAAATAAAATTTCAAAAGGGTTGACAAATATCATTCAAGAAAGCAAAAATTCAGGAAATACCACTCAAGTAATCTTTCATATTCTCTACATACAACCAGCCTATACGCTTTCAAGCTAAATTAAGTTTTCAAACCAATCCCTAGCCATATTTAGCACACCCAATTTTAGAATTTATTTAATTTCATTTACTATTTCACCAATCACTCTTAAAGTGAGAACTACATATGGTTTTATCCCTACTCGAAGTATTGGTATGTAAGAAGCCTACCCACACATGGGGTGTGAATAATGTCTAATGCATCTTACACACACTAACCCCATTTCTCAATTTTCCCTATTTTCTCTTAATTGTATTGAATATATAAGTACATGAATAATCAGCTCTACAAAGATCTCTATTAATGATAAGGACCTAAAAATTTATACACAGGCTCATACTATACAAACAAACGAAACCCAAAAATCTTAGAACCTAAAGATAATAGCATCGAGGAAGGACTACAGTTCTAGAGCCTAGGGTGTTTAGTTATTTTGCTCCTATCCAATCAAGAATAAAATTTCTACAACCTATTTACAATAGTGTCCCAATCCTAGATGCAAAATTATAATCCTTATCTCAGTTAGAATAGCCTAGAATAAGCTAGGTTTGATTTTATCACTCACTACTATTTTTAGAAAAAGTTTAATTGTAATTAAATTTAACAAACTAGTGTATTTAATTATGCATATTATTTAATAATTTATCCTATTCAAATTCTTTTATTAAATAGGAATGGACTCCATTATTCCCAAAAATAATAAATCAACCACATGGCTTCTTATGATTTTTCCCAAATTCTTATTAATCTCAATGTGATGGACATTTGATTTCAAAAATTTTAGGGTTAAAATTGGTTTAATATTTATTTTATTATGTGTTTGTGAAGGGCATGTGTATGTGTATCGTTATTCCATAGATGGTCAAGTTATGGCTTACTTTAGCTTACCCATTTGGTTGTAGGTTAGTAGGATGGTGAAACTTGGAAAAATCATGATGATACACTTTCATAAGATTATTGGTATAAATAAATATATTAACATAACCTATATCTTAGTGGTATGATGATAAGTGGATGGATCTCAGAGATCTACTTACTCATGATTATCTATATAAATAACTTTATTGGCATCACCTATGAGTTAGTTGGTGATGACACATGGATGGATCTTACTAATCCACTTACATGTAATTTTTGTATAAACACCAATGATGATGTCACCTCCAAGTTAGTGTGATGGTGACACATGTAAAATTATTGGTAATCTAATTTCCAATGATTATCCTTACAAATACCACTGCTAATGTCACCTATAGGTTATCAATATGGTGACATGTGTAAAACACTCAATACTCCACTTATCAAAGATTATATATATAAATTACTCTACTAATGTCACATATAATTTATTTGGATGGTGACACATGGATATCTCTCAATGATACACTTGGGATTGTCCATATAAATACCTTTTCTAACATCACCTCTAGGTTAGAAAAATTGTGACACATGGATAGATCTGAATGATCAACTGACCTTAGTTTTTTTTGTATAATAACTTATATTTACATCATATCTAGGTTAATAATATGGTGACACATCGATGGATCTTAGTGGTCACATTATCTAGTGACACATATTATTTGCTTGCGATATAGATGACTAAAATGATTTTATATGGAAAGAGTAAAAGAGATAATAGATGTTTTCAAATAACTATTAAGTAATAAATGACTTTTATAAAACATTGCATAGGGTAATAACGAATTATAAACATAACACATCATCCCAGTTAGATGTTTAAATCATAAATCATACATGTTCATAAACACAGTGACATAGGAAAATCGAAGGTGAAACTTAAATCACATAATATGGCTTATACATATCTTTGATTCTACTTAAAACATATTGCAATGTCAAAATAGACATTTGTTAATCATATTCATAAAATAATAAAAACAAAGAGCATCAATTAAACACCTCCTAGCATAATATTAATTAAACTCCTCATATATTTATATTTCACATGAACTTGATTATGAATATTTGATAAAATGTGGCTCCTTATTTGAAATTTAAAATGGGGTCTCTGTCTTAGGGCACAAGATATAGTTTATCAATTAGGCTATCCAGTCAAAATATGTGTGTTATAGTAACTATGTTTTAGTCCATGAAGTGTTATTTAGATATGATAAAAAACATACATCTATTTATTACTCATTATTATTTTAAAATTATAATCTTATGACTTCTCATAACACTTCACCATGCAACCTTAGGAGTTGACAATTCATCTCTACCCTCATAGTTTTCATACAACACATATACAAAGTTTATTCAATTTTTTCCCTTAAATAATAAAATTATACTCATTTATTTATTAAGATGAATGAAATTTTTTAATCTAGGAGGTAACAGTGCATATAAAAAGGTCATTCATGTGTTTATATGCCTATCTTGATGTGTCTTTTCAGATGTTTCTCAATTTAGCAAGTGATTCAAAATATGAGTGACCTACTAAATAAAGCATAGCCTATAAAGAGAGATTTGTCTAAGAGATGAAAAATGTCACCATTTCTTTCTCATATTCATTGGTAGATAATCCTCCAAATGCTAATCGTACAAATCCCATATGTAACTATAATTGCTAATAGTTCATCTATACACATCATGATTATCTCATATTGCTTGTGTAAATTTACTTATATTTTTCCCATAAGGATGAGAAGATTATCTTAAGGGATGCATTTATCTAAGTGAAAGTTTTGATTTTATGGGCTGAATAAATTTCGAATGAATTCATTCATACATTTAATTATAGTGTACATGTGTCTTTGAAGATGTGTTTTTGATTGGATTAGCAATTAAAAATATGACACACTTCTAGTCCCTAAAGCAATAATTAGTGTGAGATAAAGCATGTCACTATTTATATCTCATATCAAGTGACACAATATTGATTTGGGGATGATCAAATTAGCTTTTCATGCACCTATTATAGCTAAATATTTATGCCTACCCCTTAAAGTCAATGCAAAATTCATATTCAAATATTGGTATACTTCTCCACTTAATGATAATAATATTCTCTTAATGGAAACATTTAGTTGTATGAAAATTACAACTTTGAGTACCAATGAAACATGGAAAAATTTAAATCCTATATTTATACACACATCCTAAAGTGTCCATGAATATGGTTCATTTATTTGGATAATGAGTCAACAGATAGTTTAAATAGTGACCAACTTTTAGTCTCTAAAATGATATTTAGATGATAGAGAAAATTTTATACATTATCTCTCTTACTGATAAGAATAATATATTTTAGTGGTGATATAATGACTCCCCCATGAATATTTATGATTTTATAGTTTATCCCTATCCCTCACGATTCTCCTCCAATGCTTGAAAATGATTTGTTCTATTTTTGCACTTACGGATGTGAAGAATCTCTTTATGGACATGTCTATTCACTTAAATATTTCAACTTTGGGGATCAATGAATCACATATGAAGTCTATTTATACATTTATATTTTCATATTTATTTGTATGAGAAGATGATTTTTTATTATGTCAATGAGTTAAGAGATACACTAGCTACTAAAAAACTTTCGGTCTCTTAATACATATTTAGTTCTAGGAAAGATATGACACTACTCCCCTCATCTTGAGTAACACACACTCCTATATGGGGTTCTCATATGACACTTTCGTGAAAAAACATTATCTGAGATTTTATCCCTACCTTTCACCTTTTTCTTGCAATGCCTATTTAAAATTTATTCATTTTTCCCCTTAGTGATGAGAATATTCTTTTAATGTATACAACTCTATATAATAAAAATTTGACTCTAGGCATTTACAGAACATGGATGAATGATATTATTATATTTATATTATCATATATATGTATTCAAATAATTATCTCTTATATTGGGCTTGCAAGTCAAAAATAACGTAAATTTTTGACCAAAATTTGATCCCTAAAATAAGATCTATTTACAAGATAAAATCCATCATTATTTCTCTCTCATCCTTAATGGAATATAATTATAAAATAAGTTCTCAAATAAACTTCAAGTTAAAATTTAGGATATAATGATTTATCAATACCCATCGTATTTTATGTACAATACCTGTGAAAAGTTTCATTCATTTTTAAACTCAAAGATGAGAAGATTTTCATAAGGGATGCATCTGAATAAGTGATAATTTGGAATTTAGGGATCAAAGGATAAGTATCGAAGGACATTATAACATTTATAATTCTATTTCAAAGTGTTTTCAAAGACAATTTCTTGATTTAGCTAGCGAGTCAAGAGATACATGATCAAATGACCAAATTTTTTTTCTTAAATTTATATTTAACTATGATAAAAAAATAAAACATTTGAATTTCAAATGTATCCTTAGTGGCATATAATGTTATATTCAGTACTCAAAACTATAGGAACTAATGGTTCATACCTTATCCTCATGGTTCAACTACAACACCTACGTAAATATCATTCTATTTTTACACATAGGGTAAAAAATATTCTCTTAAGAGATGTGCCTAACTTTCTATAGAGTTTGACTCTATGGCCCTAAAGAGATTGGATAAACATTCCTATGTTTATAATCTCATTCAAAAATGTCTATGAATATATCTCTTTTATTGGATTTATAAGTAAATATATATTCAAACTAATGTCATTATTTTATCCCATAAAGAGAGATTTAACTATGAGAGAAAATATGCCATGATTTATCCCTTGTTTATAGTGACTTAGATGACTCTCCTATGCATTATATGATTTGAGTATTTAATACTACTCCTCATGATTTTCTTCAAAATCTTGATGATAGTTCTTTAAATTTTTTCCCCTAGGGATGATAACATTATCTTAATGGATGCATCAAGCTAAGTATAACTTTTGACTCTAGGGCCAAATTAGTGTATGGACAAATATCGTTCTTATATTTATATACCAACATAGACTTTTTTGCAAATATGGTTCATTGATTTTGGTATTAGGTCAAAAGATACATGAATTACTTAAAAATATTTGCTCCCTAATGTGATTTTAGATAAAAATTAATCTTTCATTAAATTATGAGAGATGATGGTTAATCTGTACCCCTCATAGTTTTCTTGAAATACATTTGAACAATTTGGACTCTTTTTCCACTTACTGAAAATAGTGTTCTCTTAAGGTACACATATAAATTCATGAATATTGACATTAAGGCCTAATAGAGAACTAATGAAGGCTATAATTATGTTTACGCATCCATGCTGACATATACACATAGATAGTTAATCAATTACACTAATGAGTTGAGACATATGTGACCTACTGACCATATTTTGATCACTAAAGTGAGATTTTCCTATAAGATAATACATGTTATAATTTATCCCTAATCTTGAGTGGTAAATAATACTCATGGGTGTGATTATATGACTTTCTCATGTAATTATAGGATCTTATGTTTAATTCATACCCCTCATGGTTTGCATGCAAATCCTCAAAAAAATTTGTTTCATTTTTTCACTTAAGGACAAGAATATTACCTTAAGGGATGCATATGGATTCCCTAAATTTTTATTGTTTGCATAGAGTAATTCTAATCATATGTTTATACACCCATTTCCACATGTCTAAACATATGTTAAAAAATTTGGACCAACATGTCAAGAGATACATGTCATGTTAGCCAACTTTTGGTCCTCAAAGATAGATTTGGATATGAGAGAAAACATGACACCATTTATCCTTTGTCCTAAGTGTAAATTAAACTTTTGTGGTGGGCCTTCAGGATGGGGTTTTATTATCAAAGCTCTTACCTATGAAATTTTAGGAGCTTCACATTTTTCCATACTTCTCATGGTTATCCTATAATTCCTATGAAACTTTTGTTACATTTTTTACCTTAGGGATAAGAAAAATATCTTAAGGTATGCCTATGCATTCATGAGAATTTATAATCTAGGGATTAATAAAGAATTTAAGAATATTATTACTAAATTTATAAATCCACCTAGATATATCCAATAAGATGGTTCATTTATTGATCTAGCCAATTGAAACAAATGTGATCTACTTACCATTTATTTGTCCCTAAAGTGAGATTTTTATGTGATAGAAAATTTAAATATAGTTATCCCTCATCTCGAGTATCCAATAATAGTCTAGGGTTGATAATATGAATGCCATGCATAATAATATCATGTAAAAGTTTGTCCTTTCCCTCATAGTTTTATCTATTTATCCACCTAGGGACAAAAATATTATATTAGGGACATGTACAGTTTCCTACATTTTTTTGCTAGAGTGCCTAACAGATAGATAAATAAGACTATTCATATGATTATACACCCATTTGAATGCATATTCAAAGATAGTGTTTTCATTAGGATAATAATTAAAGAGATACATGACATGTTGACCAAATTTTTATCTCTAAAGAGATTTGATTGTGATAGAAAAAATGTTTCAATTAATCCATCATCGAAGCTAGATGAGAATACTTTAGCAGATGCTAAAATAAATCTATTTTACAAATATATGATATAATATTTCATCTGTAACACTCACCATTCTCTCAAAACACTTATGAAAAGTTATTTCCATCTTTCCCTTTAAGATGAGAAGATTTTATTAAGGAATGTATTCGGTTGTTTGATACATTTGACTCCATGCCCTGATAGAGCAAGCAAAAAGGTAAATATTTCATTTAAACACCCATATATATCTATCCATAATTTTTTTTATATTAGTATATTGATTCAAAATATATGAAACCTAATAACCAAATTTTTGTCACTAAAGTGAAATTTTTATTTGAGAAAAAACACTTTTCCATTCCTCCCTCATATTAAGTGATATATAGACCTCTAAGTGGTGCTAAAAAGGATTTTATCTTGAAACTATAATATTTTATGACTCATCCTTACCTGTCATGGTTCCCTAAAATGCATGCACAAATTTATGACCATTTTTCACTTAGGAAAAATAATTAAATGGATGTGTCCAACTACCTAAAAACATTTCCTCTGAGGCCCAAACTACAAAATAATAACATTGTTCATGAGCCTATAAACCTATCCAAATGTATCCACATATATGCTTTATTGATTAGACTAATGATTGAATAGATAACATGTCATAATTTATCCCTCACCTATAGTGTATTAATCCCCAAGAGAGTGAAGAAATAGCTCTCTTGAGCAACTATATGAGATGATAATCTATCCCTACCTTGCACAATTCACTTATAATGCCTACAAAAACTATAGTCCATTTTTACCTAAGGGAATAGACTATTATATTAATGAGCATGTCTGACCTCCTTTAAATTTCAAATTTCAATCCTAGTAGATGACATAAGAAGGCCATTACTATATTTATACTCATACCCAAACATGTGTACGAAGAAAGTTCATCAATTGGGCGTTAGAGTTAAGAGATAAGAAAAATAATAACTATTTTTTGGTTTGTAAATGGAGATCAGGTTATGATAAAAAAAATTATACCATTTCCCCCTCATATTTAGTCACATAAACATTAGGCTTTGATGGTTTGATCCTATTGTTCATGGTTCCCATGCAATGACTATATAAAGTTTGGTATATTTTTCCCCATACTCAAGATAATATTTTTTAATGGACACATAAAAATGCATAAATTTTTTGGCTCTAAGGCCTAACATATGGAATAATAAGGCTATTCATGAATTTCTACACCTATTAAGGTGAATCTGAGAAGATGGTTCATCAACTGACTAGCAATTTAAGAGATAAAAAACCTATTATAAATATTTTGTTCCCTAAAGTGATACATTTATTTGAGGTAAAAAATGTTATCATAATTCCCTCATCACAAGTGAAATAAATTATTTTATGATTGCTTAAGGGACTCAATCATAGAACTATAGGAGACGATGATTTATCCCTACCCCTCACTATTCATTGGTGATGCCTATGTAAATTTAGGTCTATTTTTACACTTAGTCAATGGAAGATTATATTAACATATGCATACATACGCCTTAAAAATTATACTCTTTGTCCTAATGGATATATAAATAAAGACATTCTTTCATTTATAAACTCATTCTAATGCATCTATGAAGATGGTCTATTGACTAGGCTAGTGAGTCAAGAAATATATGACCTACTAGCTAAACTTGTTTCCTTAAAAGAATATTTTTCTATGAGATCAAACGTGTTTTAATTTATCCCTCATCCTAATGGCTAAAAACCCTCCATATGATTCTCAATGTACTCGTGCATGCAATTATAGGAATATTTTATTTTTTCTTACACCCTAAGGTTCACCTACAATTAGTACACAAAGTTCAATATATTTTTATAGATATATATGAGAGTATTATCATAAGGGACATGATTATTCACTAAAAAAATTATACTTAGGGGTCCTACGGATGTTATAATAAGGCCATTATTGAATTTAAAGTCCCATATCAATGTGACCTACTGACTAAATTTTAGTCCTTAAAGTGACATTAGGTAGTGAAATAAAAAGTAATGGTATTTATACCTATTATTAAGTTTCATGAAATAATCATTTTATGCTTACAATAATATTACATGTAATTATAATATTATATGTTTTTCCTTAATCCTCACCATTCTATTATAACTCATGTATATATTTTTTTATCCATCTTTCCACTTAGGGAAGAGAAGATTATATTAAAGGATGCATCTAAATGCATTAAAATATTAACCTGGGGGAAAAAACTTATTATATAAGGCTATTACTATGTTAATACAATCATAAAATTCCATTTTATAAAAAAATTCATCAACTCACCTAGCAAATATTTTTGACCTACTGAGCAAATTTTCATTCCTCAAGTGATGTTTGGATATAAATTGAAATATGTAATTATTTTTCCATCACCCAAAGTGGTATAAAATAATTAAAGCTGATCATAGGACTCACCCATGAAATTTTAAGAGTTTATTATATGTCCCTACACCTCAAGGTTCACCTACAATGCCTATGTAATGTTGGGTTTATATTTCCTCTTAGGGTCAAGAGTATTATCTTAAGGGATGCATCCAAAAAATTCAAATTTGAGGCTTAATAGATGAAATAATAAGTTTATTATTATTTTTATATTCTAATCCAGATGTGTTAGTTAAAATAGTTCATTGATTTGGCTAGTGGGACACGAGATGCATGAACTTCTAGCTAAATTTTGGTTCCTAAATTGATTTTTGGTAGTGAAAAAAAATATGTATCTATTTATCCATTTTAATAAGTGATATAAAATAATATAATGGTTGATTATTTGACTCCTACATACAAATTTAGTGTTTCATTATTCATCACTACCACTCAGTGTTCATCTATAATACCTTCATAAAGTTTAATCTATTTTGAAGTTGAGAATGATAATTTTAAATTAAGGGATACATCCAAAAACCTACAAATTTAAGCTATTGGGACCAAAAAAATTAAACAAAAATCATTTATATAATTTATACTCCCATTAAAATGTTTTTATGAAGACTATTTATCAATTAGGATAATGAGTCAAGATATACATGACCTACTAACGAACATTTAGTCCATAAAGTAAGATTTGGACGCAATAGATAAATTATCATCATTTCTAACTTATATTGAGTTTTATATAATACTATAAATATTATTAGATAAATTTGGCATGTAATTTTAGGAGTTGATGGATCATCCCTACCACTCATAGTTTTCATTCAACACCTAGAAAATGTTTTGTCGATTTTTCCTATCAGGGATGAGAAGATTATCTTAATAGATGCATCTATCCACATGATATTTGTTAATCTAAAGATTAAATATTATTTAAAAAAGACATTATTGCATTTATATTCACATATAGATGTGTTTATGAACATATTTCATTTAGTAGGCTAACTAGTTAAGAGATATGTGACCAACAAACAAAATTATTGTTCCAAAAGTAATATTTAGTTATGATATAAAATTTGATGTGAATTCTCATTTATACCCCTCATAGCTCACTTACAACACCTGCACAAATTTTGATCCATTTTTCCAATTAGGGACAAGAATATTATCCTAAGAAATGCATTTGGTGGCATGAAAATTTCAAATTTTGTACCTAGTATATGACATAATAAGGCTGTTCCTATGATTATACACATTTATTTATGAAATTTACAATATGGTTCATCAATTGGGCTATCAATTCAAGAGATATGTGAACTACTAGAAAAAATTTCATCCCTAAAATAAGATTTTGATTAAAGACAAAACATATCACTATTTATCCCTAATCTCAATTATTATAAATAATACATTGTGTGCTCATATGACTCTCCTTTCTAATTATAGATGTTGATTGTTTATCCATATCTCTCATGGTTTGTCTACAATGCATGTGTGAAAATTGGTATATTTTTTCACTTGGTGATGAGAAATTTTTCTTAACGTAATCATCTAGTATAATTAAAATATCAACTACAAGGCTTAATATGTTATATAATAATATAATTCATACGTTTATATGCTCATATGATATGTCTTTTAAGATAGTTCCTCAAATGGGATCTAAAGTCAAAATATACCTAAGGTTCTAACCATAGTTTTATCTCTACAGAGAGATTTCATTATGATTAAAAACATTCTTGAATTTATCATCATCCCAAGTTGAAAACAATACATTTAAATGTATTCATAGGACTCCCACATAAAATTTTAGGTGCTAATAGTTCCTCCGTATGCCTCACAGCTTACATGAAATTTCTACGTAATGTTAATTTTATTTTTCCAAATAGAGACAAGAATTTTATCTTAAGGTATGTGTCTATCTATGTAAAAAACTAAAATTTAGGGCCTAAAGGACAATTAAATAATTTATTCCTAAACTTATATTCTCATCTTGATGCATTTGTGAATATAATTCATCAAGTGGGCTATAGATTCTAGATATACATGAGCTATTGTTCAAGTATAATTTCCTAATCTGAGATTTGGATGAAATAAAAAACATGTTTCCATTTCTCCCACATCCCTAGTGGTAAAAAATTATCTATTTGATGTTCATATAACTCACCCACAAAACTATAATAAGTGATGGTCACTCCCTACCCATCACAGTTCACCTACAACAATTGTGCAAAGATTAGCCTATTTGTCAACTTAGTGATGAGAAGATTATATTAAGGGACACATTAGATAACTTAAAACTTTATCATCTTATGATAAATTAATAATTTAAAATTAATATTCTTTCATATATATTACCATCTAGTTGTGTTTACAAATATAGTTCATTAATTTAGATAGCAAGTCAAGATATATGTCACCTAATAATAGGTTTTGATCTTTAAATCAAGATGTTATTGAGAGAGATAATGTGACTCCATTTATATCACATCCATATTATAAAACAAAAAATATTTGTGCAATGACTTTAGGACATATACATGAAATTTTAAGAGCTTAAGGTTCATTCCTACCATTCAAGGTTTGCCTAAAATTCCTAAATACTGTTCAGTACATTTTTCAAATTATGGATGAGAATATTGATTAAGGGATGCATTTAGATTCCCATAAATTTTAAATTCAAGTCTCATAATTTGTAATATTTATTTCATTCATGTGTTTATATTCCCATGTAGATGTGTTTGTAAGTATGGTTTGTTGACTAGGTTATATGTTCAAGAGATACTTGACCTAGTGATTGATGTTTGATCCCTAAAGTGAGGTTTGGATGTGATATAAAATATGTTTCTATTTATCCCTAATCATAAATTTAGTATAATACTCTAGCGGTGATTAAGGTCCTTTATGATGAAATTATAGGATATAAAAGTTTTTCCATGCCCCTCATGATTTGCCTAAAATTCTTAAAGAATGTTCATTTACTTTTCCACTAAGGGTAAAGAACATTCCCTTAAATTACATAGTATACCACCTAAAATAATAAAAAATGGGTACCAAATAATGAAAAACATTGTAGTCAACAATTTTAAAATGAAAATCAAAAGAGGAAACCCAAAAATAATGTTAGAGAGTGCTTTATTTCAGTCAGACACATAAATTATTTAGGAAGGGTAGGAAAGTTAATTAATAAATAATATAATAAATATGAAATGGTTATCATAATAATCACTATGAAACTCTATTATATGGGGTGGACACATTTTAGTAACCACATTTTCTAGTTATTATATTTTTATATAATATGATCATAAACTAAATCATTTATTTTTATACCTTGATTTTAAATGGCATGCAAATTCCTATAACACAATGTTGCAAGATGACTATAATTTTTATTAGAAGATAAATGGAAAAAACTGAAATTATAGAAATATATATATATATATATATATCACATACACCAAAAATATTTTTTTTAGGCAATAAATAGCTGCATAAACCTTCTACTTGTTTCTTAGACAATAGATACAAATGTTGTTCCCCATATCTGACACAAATATGCAATGTAAGATTTTACTCATTATTAAACAATTTATATCCCATAAAACCTATCCTTGCCCTATATTTTATATTGTATATATTTTATTTCCAAACTAGAGTTCATTTCATTGGAACCCTATTCCCAGTCTATGTATAAATTAATTCTAAGATGAATAGGTATATAATCATAAAATCATACCAAATGTTTCCAACATTAATAGGTTAAAATGATATATTTTGATACTCAATTCATGTGAAATATTTATCTTTTTTATTCAAAATAAATAAAAAATTTCATAAAGCATGCAATGATAATTAGGATTTACAAATCAATTGAAAATTGGGAAATATTACGACATGATATTTATTTATATCTATGTGTGTCAACATGTGGATTAATAAAAAATTAAGATTAATAGAATCATAAACATGAGTTATAAATGACATTATTTTATTTATATTTCCATAAAATCATGTTTGTAAAGATAGCTCATCTATTGGGATAGTAAATTAAGAGATATGTAACCAACTAACCAATGCTTGGTCTCTAAAGTGACTATTTTATATAAGAGATAACATGTACCCAGTTATACCTATAACTAAATGGTAGATAATCCTCATGGTGTTTATCAAAATACTAATCTTTCATGTTTTAGGATTTGAACATTTATCTCTACCCCTAATAGTTCACCGACAATGCATATGAAAATTTCATTTTATTTTTCAAACTATGTACAAAAAGATTATTTTAAGAGACATAAATGTCTGCCTAAAATTTTTAACCCTATGGCCAAAAGAAGAGAAATATAAGTCAATTATTGTGTTTATACGACCATAAAGACATGTCAAAAAATATGGTATGCTATTTAGTTTAGTGATTCGAGAGATACACAACCTAATAACCAATGTTTGGTCTCTAAATAGATATTTAGATGTGAGAGAAAATACACCAAAATTTATCCCTTATAATTATTATAAAATAATTATTTAGATAGTGTTCATAGGATTCTATTAAGAAACAATATGATTTTATATTTAATGCCTTCCCCTAATAGTTCCCATATATTTCCTAAGCAAGGTTTAGTCAACTTTTCTAATTAGGCACAAGGATATTATCTTAAGCGACACATATAGACAGCGAAATATTTTTACTCTATGTATCCATTAAATTAATTATTATGTTTATATTCCCATTCAGACATGTCCACAAAAATATTTTGTTGATTAGGTTAATTAGGTAAGAGATACATGACCTAATGACCAATGTATTATATATAATGAGATATTTTGATATGAGAAAGAAAATACTACTACTTATTCCTCATCATTAATGTTACAAAATACTATGTGGATGTTTAAATGACTCTCTTTTATAATTTTAGGAGATGAAGGTTTGTTTCTACCACTCACGATTCACTTTCAATACATGTGCTAATTTTGGTTTATTTTTGTGCTCAGGGATGAGAAGATTATCTGAAATAAAATATACATTCACCTAAAAAAATTTAATATAGTGACTAGAAAGTCAAGGAGGAAGGATATGAAGATAGCATCTCTTTCACCACTGGGATCAAATATTTCAACTGAAGTGTCAAAAAAATTGAATTGATGTTGGGGTTGCCCAGGCATGATGTTTTACACTTAATTATATAGACTTATATAATCATAATTCTATTAAGATTTCCAATCGCATTGTGAAGGCCTTAGAGTTGTTAACCATAAAATAGATTCAAATTATTAATGATTCAAAAGTTAAATGTTGTACTCATGGACCATTTGATTCAAATGGGCATTACATTTAAAATGGTTTATAAGAAAGAAAAATTTAGTCTAGAACAACTTGTTGTTATTGTTGGAGTGATGGAATAACTCATGTAGAGGATAAGAGCACTAGATATATATTACCAAATAAAGTGATACTAAAAAATTCTAAGATAATTCCTAGAATTTTAAATGAATTATGACCAATTGTCAAGGGTAGATATCCATTTATTGATTATAGTATTGCCATTGTACTTTATGTTATAAAACACACCACAAAAATCAAGGCTCAAAATTCTTTCATCTTGCTTATTTGTAAATGTCCCTGTCTACAAGGGAATGAAGATTTTCGTTAGTGAATGTTGAAGTTTTGAATGCATTGTGTAAAGAGAAAAATATTTTTGAGTTAAGGCATGAAGTTGAGAAAGAGTTGGTTCCTAAGAACCTTCTATAGGTTACTTTGTTGAACAAAGTAGTAGGAATAGAGATAGGGAAAAAAGTCAAAAAAATTCAAGTTTAAAGTATTACCGAAGAAAAATTGAAATTCCCTGAGATATTTATGTGGGAGAAATAATTTTCAATATGTAAATTGAAAATTGGGGAAAAATCTCCCATACCTGTTAGTCAAAGCAAGAGGAGAAGTCAACTCAAGAGGAGATTCAAGAAGAAATGTAAATTTTCAATTTTAAAAATGTACAAATTATAAATTGCACTTGGATCTCCCAAACTCACTAGTCAACATTGGTAAACTTGAGCTCATAGTGAAAATGGGAACTTTCAAGGGCAATCACAATTTTGTAATTTTTCAAATTGCATATTGTATTTGGAGTTCCCATTTCCTTGAGGGTCCTAGTGTAAATGGGAACTTTTAAGGCTATTTGTAATTTTACAAATTTTAAATTGCAAATTGTAGTTAGAGTTCCCATTTACTTGAGGGAACTTTTAGGTGTAATTAAAACTATGAATTACAATTTATAAATTTACAAATTCAAAATGTAGTTGGAGTTCCCATTTCCCTAATGGAATTTTTTAGGGAAATGGGAACTCCAACTACAATTTGTAATTTTAAAAATTACAAATTATAATTAGAGTTCTCATTTCCTTGAGGGACTTTTTGTGGTGAATTGAAACTGTGAATTTAAATTTACAAATTTGCAAATTGTAAATTGTAGTTGTAGTTCCCATTTCCCTAAGGGAAATTTTTAGGGGAATTTCAATTTCAAATTGCAATATTGTAATTCACAAATTGCAAATTTATTTGTGACTTATATATTTCCTTAATACAAACAAATGGTAAATAGGATCTAGATTTCCCCAAAACAAAGGAAATTACAATTTTGCAAAAGGGACTAGAATTTCCCCTAAAGGCTTAAAAATGAAAGTAATGCATTTAAGCCTTAAAATTTTTGGAGGCAAGCATAAAAAGTAAGTTTGAAAGAAGTAAATGTAAAAAATATAAAGTGTGAAAAGGTAAGTTTGAGCCAAAAAGCAAAAGGGTAAAAATTCCTAAGTTTTGTATTTTCCATTGTTTTACTTATTAAAACACTCCATTAAAGAAATATTACAGGTTTGAACATTGAAGGTGAGCCAATAAAAATAAGGTTTTTCAAGTGGGCATGGATTTGTGGTGTTCAAAATCCATAATTACAAGGGAAGACTGGTCATTGCCATGCATAGAAGGAATGACAACTGTCAAGAAGATTCTTAATTTATAAATGACTGGTCGAAGGCATCTCTATGTAGTTGCACAAGAGGAAAAAAGATATTGATTAGTTCCAAAGGAAAATAATCTCTTTACAAGTAGTGTAAAATGCATTTCTAACCAAGAAATCAAAAGATTGTTTTACATTTTTCATCATTACTAGTAGAGGAAGTTGAAACAATGATTTTTCATGTAAAGGGATGAAGATTCCAGGCATAATGAAGAGTATGTTCTAGCTAGGAGCATCTTGGTGTATCTTTGGGGTGTTGTTTGTAATTTTTTATTATTACCAATTTCTACCCACATTCCTAACTTATAAAAAGTGGGGAAAATCTATAAATAGAGGGCTCATCCTTTATTCTAAGGTGGTTATTGGTCTTTATTTTTCTTATGTCTATGATCTTTCAAAAAAAATGGGATTTATTATGGTGTGTGCATTTTGTCTCCATTGCTAAGGTGGTTGTAGTTTTAAAACCACTATCAAGGTTTGGGATCATTTGTAATAAGTCTCCCCTATTCAACATGAAGCAAACTCACCATGCTTGTCCCCATGGAAATGTTTTGAAACATTGATGTATGTAAGGTTTTCTTTCAAGATAATGGATAATACTTGTGGTTTATTTCCCTTTCCTATTGATGAAATACAATGATATGTTTTTCAAGTTTATCTGATTGGATGTCTTGTTTTATGATCATTAATAGTTGTCATATTGGACATATATTTATGTTATAAACCCCTTTCTAGATACTGATTTGGAAATATGCTTTTAAATACATCTTAAGGGTACTTTAGCTTTATGGATTTAAAAGGGAAAAGTATTTGAAATATTAGTTGCAGTGTATGATTTAGTGTTTCAAGAATCATTTGGATATTTGAGTTATATTGGTACCAATGGATGTAAATCACTCTTGGTAGTTCCCATAGCTTATATTTATTTTTTTCTTCATGTTTACAATAAGTGATGTCATCAATGTCAAAAATAATCCCTCTTTTATGAAAACCACCAGTACACTACCACTTTCTTATAATTATCTAACTTGTCTTCGCCATCTTACCCTACAAATAATAAACCCTCATTAATATTTCAAGTGTTATTTACCTGTAGATGCATAAATATTGCATATACAAAATGTTATTTTATTTTGTGATTTGAAGATAGCATTACAAACTCTCATTTGACCCCTATTGTTGAAAATATTTAATGAAGGTTGGAAACACATCCATATTTGTCTTCAGTAGCTTGTGTTTGACTTAGTGCATTTATGCATTCTATGTGATAACTTGTTATGGGTAGATTGTTTAGCTTTGGTTATGCCTTGGTTAGACGTACATTTGAGTGCCAAAAAACCCCGTAGAGATTGAATTTTAGAATTCCTCCATGTAAACAAGCTACTCCTTAAGTCCTCTCCCCTTATTTCAAGAAAATATAGAAGTAATAGTGAGATGACTGTACCCTCTACTAGTACCTCCCAGTCATTTTTTACATTTGGCCCATGTTGATGTTAAACCCTTCCCCATTTATAATGACATATTAGCATGTTTTTCATCCACATTTCCCACTTTTATCAAGTGTGAAATGCTAATTAAAATAGGTGTATAATAAGGAACCAACACTCTATTAGTGCCATTATCAAGTATTAAATTGAACTCCTAGTCACTTGTGTTATCAGAGAGTCTTGTAGAGAGCTATTGTAACTTTGAGTTTGGAAATGATCTCCACCAATATTTGATGTAAGTAATTAATGTTACATTTTTATAAAAGTTTATTCATATTATTTCCTGTGATTGAAATTTGAGATTATATGAGTATTATTTTTTATCTTGGCCATCATCAAGCTCAATACTCTACTAGGGATGTGACACAAAATAAGAGACTTGATAAATTGACATATGCTGAATTTATTACAAGGAGCTATGAATTTTTCATGTTTTTTAGAGGTTTCCATATGTTGAATATGAATATTGAAATTATATTGTATTTTCTTTCATACATCATCACTAACTTTAGAAAGATATGGTTTCAATATGTATCACTGCAAGTTTGTAAATAGTTATATTCTAGAATCTTTCTTAAATATTATGATGGCTTTCACATGAAGTTTGGATACCACTTGAGGGACAAGGTTCCTACAAACCTATGGTTGACATTCAATATGTCCATCCAAATTGAAAATAACATAAAGGATGTGGGTGAGCCCATGAACAAGTGGGCTCAAGTACAATTGGTTAATCCATAGAAAACATAGTCCCCTAAGATAACTAACATTGAGGAAATAATTAATAATTTAGCCTCTGTTATCAAATAAATGCCATATAAGTTAGCTAGAGCTAAGAAAAGGCTACCTCATGGGTTTATAAGCTAAGAGAGAGCTAAAAATCTAAGTCAAGCACAAGGTAGGCTTGATTTCCATAATCAAGACAATGATAGAGGGAAAGGGCCTACACATGATGATAGAAATCAAAATAGAAGTGTCAAAAAATAAGTCTATGATCTATTAAATGACAAAGTGAATGTTGTGAATTATGATTTTGACATTGATTGGTGTGACAAGTGCTTCCTTATCCATCCCCCATGTGATACTACTAAACCAAGTGAAGAATATGTGGATGATCCTAAGTCTACATCTAATGATGATGATGATGAGATTCTGATGGTTGATTGTCAATTCTCCGAAAGTAGAATACCTTCCTCCATTGAATTGTTAAGTTTTACTACTATTGATGAGTTTTGGAGTGCAGTAAATAAGGCATGTGTCCCAACTTCTAGATTTTCTTGTGATGTTAATATGACACAAGAATATGAGTTACCCAATTGTGGTGTAATTTAATATCCAAAGTGTCCTCCCAATAACTTTGTAGTACATGGATGTGAAATTGGACAACTTTGTTTGGAATGTGGATGTTGTTGAACAACTAATTTTTAATGATGCTTAATTTGAAAATGAGGATGTTATTTTGAGAATGTCACTAGATGAAGTTGGGCTTGTATTCTATGCTCCCAATAATAAATCTCCTTAGTTTTCTTTCAAGTTACCTTTTGAGTCAACTAATGACATTAATAAATTTGAATCACTCTTGTTTGCTACTCACATGATTGTAGTTAAGAAACAAGTTTATTTACAACTATTGAATAAGTACCAAGATCTTTTGGCTTGGTCTAATCTAGATTTGATATCATATAGAAAGGAATTTTTTCAATATGTCATCCCATTACAGCTTAGTGGAAATACCTTCAGTCATGTGCATAAATTTATTAAATTCATATTGGCCATCGAGTTGATAGAAAAGTTTAAGAAATTAAGGGATGACAAGTTTCTAGAGCTACTAGTGGATGGTAGACATTTGAATCATTTCCTGGATTGAGCCCATAATTATTTACAATATTGTATAGTGTATAGTCTTGCTATTTTATTATTTCTATTTTCCCTCTACTTTAGACTTTATTTCTATAGTTACTTTCATTTTTTTTTTGTGTATTCATTTTTAAATCCTCTTGATCTTTTTTACATATCTACCTTATTTTATTGATCATCTAAGGGTGTTTATTGATAATTTCTAATGTTTTAACTCCATGGCCCAATGAATTGGCACTTGGTCCTGTGTTTTAGGGTTACTTGTACACATGCATGGGGTGTAAATCCATGATAAAGTGTCAATATTTATTCCTAGATACATTGGGTACCTTAGTAAGTGGACCATGGTAGAAAATATAAGCCCACATGGTAGAGGTAGAAGCTAAATGAATACATCCAAGTGTTAAGGATAGTTAGAGATTCCACATGGGGGTCTTTACGCCTATGTGGCATCAAAGAGAGACACAAATCATTGTTTCTAATTCCACACCATCAAACCCTTACCATATTGAAAGAGGGTAAGGAAATAAAGCAATGTTTTAATAAAAACAAAGCCTATAAGAACAATGTGTGGAATAAAGGGAAAGGCATGACGTGTGGTGTAAATTGATACATTGAATGTAATTTGATAAATTTATTGAATTTTTAATTTGACATAAGAGTTATATAAGGGTTTCATGGGGGTAAAATCGATTATAAATGAAGTGGAAGGATACCACGATGACATTAGTCTATGAAAATATATTTCCGAAAAGTAATTACTAAAAATACAATGTGTAAGTTGCACTCCCATCCTTGAAACCAATGGTGGCAAAGGAGACAATGTGGGAGAGAAGACAAGCAAAACATAATTCTAACCATTGATTGAAAATTTGACTTGTTTCTAAATTTAAATTTGTTTCTATGGTTATGGATCCCATAGAAAGGTAATGAATGAAAAATTTGGTAGAGAATGGGAACACAAAATTCTATTTAAAAAATTACTAAATTATAATTTATATATGCCACTCCAAATGTCATAGATTGAAGATAATTAAATAGGTAGGAAAAATTAAAAGGAGAAAGGAAATCAAATACCCAACTCGATGTTGTGAAATGCATGCATCACTATTTAAATGACGTGACTTAGATTACTCCTTTTAAATGGGGAGAAGGCCATACAAAGTATGCCAAAAATAAGCATAATGACAAGGACTTGAAATTATTATTCCTAAATATACTTTTTGGCTTAAAACTAAACTCATTCACCATTACATGTGTCCTTCCACTCTATGTCAACTCAGTGGTTTTACATAAGGGGAAAAAGATCTTAAATATATCATTAGAAATGGATTTTAGTTAACCATATTTGTAGGGAATGCCCATGTAGACATATATGCAAAATGTGGGAATATACAGATAACTAGTAATGTCTTTGATAAACTATCTCAGGATAATTTTGTAGTATATAACACAATGATTTATGGTTATGCTACGTATGTATAGAGTGAATTTGTACTTACACTCTTTAATGGAATGGAAAAAGAAACTATAAAACTAGATCAAATCTCTTTCATTAGTGCTATATTTTCATGGATCTATGCCACACTTATTCAAAAAGGATTGGTTCTTATTTGATGATTCAAGATTATCCTACTCAACCCATAATGAAGCACTATACCTATGTGGTTGATCTCCTTGGCTATATTAGGCATCTTGAGGAGGCACGCCATTTTATCATCAAAATTCTAATAAGGGGTGTCTACTAGGTGTTTATAGGCTTAGCCTAATGATGTTATGAATATAAAAGCTCACTCACCATCATGCTCAAATATTTGATCTGAAGTGTCAAAAAATTGTAATTTATATTGGGGTTGTCCAGGAATTATACTTTACACTTAAATATATAGACTTAGACAGTCTTGATTTTTTTAAGATTGCCAATGGAAATATGAAGGCCTTAGATTTGTTAACCATGAAACATATTCAAATTCATAATGATTAAAAAATTAAACATGGCACTCATAAGACATCTAATTCAAATGGGTATTATCTTCAAAATGGTTTACAGGAAAGAAAAATTCAATCTGGAATAGGTTTTTATTGTTGCTAGAAGGATGGAATATATAGTGTAGAGGATGAGAAAATTGGATATAGATTACCAAACAAAATGATATTATAAATTACTAAGATAATTCCTAGAAGTTTAAATTAATTATGACCATTTGTCAAAGGTATACATCCATTTGTTGAACATAGTCTTGTTGTTGTACTTGATGTTATAAAACACACAATAAAAATTAGGGTTCAAAATGCTATCAATATTACTTATTTGTAAATGTGTATGTATTTAGGGAAATGAATATTTTCATTGGTGAATGCTCAAGATCCAAAAGAATTAAGAAAATATAAAAATATTTTTGAGTTGAGGCATCAAGTTGAGGAAGATTTAATTTCTAAGAATATTCAACAAGGTACCTTGATGAACCAGTAATAGGAATAGAGTTATCAAAAAAAATAAAAAAATTTAAAGTGTAAACAAATGGAGAAAAAGTTTCAAAATTCCCTAGGAGATTTGTGTGGGAGAAGTAATTTTCAAAGTTGAAATTACAAATTGTGGTTAACTCTCGTGATCCTGCCAATCAAAGCAAGTTGAAATAGTCAACTAAAGAGGAGCTTCAAGGAGAATTCAAGGAGCAATGCAATTTTGGACATGTGCAAATTAAAAAATTTAGTTGGATATTCTAAACCCACCAATCAATACCCATCAACATGAGCTCATAGTGTAAATGGGAGATTTTATGGCCAATTGCAATTTTACAATTTTACAAATTGCAAAGTACAATTGGAGTTCTCATTTCCCTAATGGTCCTAATGCAAATGGTAAATTTCAAGGCCATTTGTAATTTTAAAAATTTTCAAATTAAAATTTTCATTTGGAGTTCCCATTTGTCTTAGGGAAATTTGATGGGGTGGGGTGGGTGGTGTAGTGTCAGCTATAAATTACTATTTGTAAATTTATAAATAGCAAATTATAGTTGGAGATCCCATTTCCCTAAGGGATTTTTTTAGGTAAATGGGAACTCCAAATGAAAATTTTAATTTTGTAGTTTTTAAAATTAAAAAATGTAGTTAGACTTCAATTTTCTCTGAGGGAACTTTTGTGGGGAATCGCAACTATGAATTACAATTTACAAATGTGTAAATTACAAATTGTTGTTGGAGATCCCATTTCCCTACGTGAACTTTTAAGGGAAACTATGATTGTTAATTAAAATTTTACAATTTGAAAAGTACAAAACTACTATTGGTTTTTTGATTTTCCTAATACAAAGAAATTACAAAATTGTAAATGGGACCTAGATTTCACCAAAACAAAGGAAAATTATAAATTTGCAAAAGGGACTAGAATTTGCCCAATAGGAAAAAATGTGAAAATTAATGCACTTATGAATTCAATTTTTTTGAGGCAACACTAAAAAATAAATTTAAAAATTCAAATTTCAAAAATACAAAGTTTGAAAAGGTAAGTTGGAGCCAAAAAGAAAAAAGGTAAAAAAGACATATGTTTTGCATTTTCCTTGTTTTGCTTCTTCGAACACTCCATGAGAGAAATATTGCAAGTCTGTAAGTTCAAGGTGGGCCATTCCAAAGAATATTTTTTAAATGGCCATGCATTATGGGTGTTCAAAAGCCATCATTACAAGGTAAGGTTGTTCTTTGGCATCTAGAGAAGGAAGGGCAGTTGTCAAGAAGATTTTAGGCTTGTAAATGAGTGGTCAAAGAAACCCTAGATAGTTTCACAAGAGGAAAAATGATATTGTTTGGCTCTAAATGAAAATATTATTTTTATAGCTAGTGTAATATTCATTTCGAGCCCATAAATCAAATATTTTTTTGAAAATATTCATCATTAATTTTATAGGTAGTTGCAACAATGATTTTTCATGCAAAGGGATGAAGATTTCAGGTATTATGAAGAGTATATTTTAGTTGGGAGCATGTTCATGGAACTTTTGGGAAATATTTTCAATTTATTAATATTTCAAATTTATACCCACATTCTTTAATTACAAAAAATTGTAAAAAATGTATAAATAGAGGGCTTGTCCTCTATTATAAGTTGGTGGTTGGTCTTTATTTTTCCTATGTCTAGGATCTTTAAAAAAAAAATTGGGATTGTTTGTTGTGTTTGTATTTTATCTCTCCCACTAAGGTGGTTGTAGTTGAATAACAATTAGAAAACTCTTAGAGAATTTTTAATAAGTCTCCCCTATCCAACATGGAGAAAATTAACTATGCTTATCCCCATGCAAAAATTTTGAAACACTGATGTATGTAAGTTTTTATTGCAATATAATGGAAAATACTTATGGGTTTTTACTCTTTTAAGTTGATAAAATACAATGATATGTTTTGTGCATTCATCTGATTTAATATCTTATTTTATACTCATTACTGGTTGTCATATTACACATAGATCTAGGTTGTAAACCCCTTGCTACATAGTGATTTGATAATATGTTATTGAATACCTCTTAAGGGCACACCAAGTATATTGATTTAATAGGTAAAAATATTTGAAATCCTAGTTGTAGTGTATAATTTAGGTTTTCAAAAATCATTTTGGTATTTGCATTGTATTGTCACCAATAGATGTAAATCACTCCTACTAGTTCCCAAAGCTTGCATTTTAGTTTTTTCTCATCTTTAAAATAAGTAGTGTCATGAACGTTGAAATAATCCTTATTTTTTGAACAGCACCATAACGCCACCACTTTCTTATAGCTATCTAACTTGTCCTACCAATCTTACCCTTTAAATAATACACCCTACTAAATATTTCAATTGATATTTGCATGCAGATGCATAGATATTAAATATATAAAATTTGTATATATTTTGTGATTTGAAACCAAAATTACAATCTCCCATTTGACCCATATTTTTAAAAATTTATTTAGAATCAAGGTTGCAAGCACATCCCTATCTACCTTTAGTGGCTTGTGTTTAACTTGTGCCTTTGTGCATTTCATGTGACAACCCTTCATAGGTAGAGTTTTAAAATTTGGTTATGCCTTGATTAGACCTATGTTTTTGTGCCAAAAAGCCCCAAGGAGATTGAATTGTATAATTCCTTCATGTGAGGATGTTGCCCCTTAGGTCATCTCACCTTGGTTTAAGTAGAGGTAGAATTAGTAGGGAACTGACCACACCCTCTGTCAGTGCCTCCCAATCATTGTATGTGTTTGGTTAATCTTAATTATAAATCCTTCCTTGGCTAGAATGACATATCAATAGGTTAATCATACATATCTTCCATTTTTCTCAAGTGTGTAAGGCCGAGAAAAATAGGTTTACAATAGGGAACCAGCATAATGTATATCATATTTATGTAAAGTGATTATAACCATATCAAATAAAGAAATCCTATGAAAGAGATTAATTCTTGGAGGATAAAACATTATGATGTATAAAACATTATTAAATTATATATTATTTATTGAAATATATTTTATATATTTACTTTCCTTATTAATCACATACTACAAAAATAATTTAAAATAAAATAAAATAACACACAAGAAGAAAACATAGAAGCAAAGAAAGAGACATATGAAAAAGTAGCAAAGGAGAAACATATAACTATACAATAACTAAATATTAAAAAAATTAAAATTAAATAATTAATATAAAGAAGGATGTTTTTATAAGCAAAAGATAAAAGAATGAACATAAAATTATTAAATGTTAAGACTCCAGGTTACACCCTAGCTAAAATGAGGAGTGTTCAAGTCCTACCCTCAAACCTAAACTAACATTGGAATGGTCTCTGGCTATGGGTATCATATATCTAAACCAGACATCTAGGATTTTTGAATGAGGCTAGCTCCTGTTATACATCATTATGGACATTTGCTTCTAAAACCTAAATCTAGTTGGGATGAAACGGGAGAAGGAGTTGCAAAAGTAAAAGGTATTCTAGCATCAGGTGAGGCACCATGAATATTTTCAATCCACTCATACTTGAGCCTCTAAAACACTAGTGATTCAAAAATAAATAGTGAGATCTATGAATCCAAATGCCTATCATACATCAACATTTCATGAAGAGGCTCAATGAGTGATCAAAACCTAAGGGGGATGATGCATAGGCTTACTTCAAAGAACTAATCTAGTTAACATGTCCACTATTGGCTTTAGTTAAATGACATCAAACATTAAACATAAAATGGTTAACCAGATAATTGGCAAGGGAGAAAGCTCTACCACTTATACAAAATAGAACTGACATGAACACACTAGTATAATATCATGAAATATGAAAACATACATTTTATCTATCTCAAGAGGTTACAAGTCTCAAACTTGAGAGAGTCAAGTCATGCCCAAGAGAGGGATGCAAAATAATAGCTTGAAGGCTATAAATATAAGATAAGGGAAGCAAGAGAGAGGGAACTTTGATGCTCAAAGAGGGAGTAAAGATAATATAAATCTATTTTAAATGAGGTTACAACTTCCTCTACAAATACCATCTCTCCACCTCTAGATTCTAAGTCTACTTACAATGATTATGAGGATCAAATCCTTGAGTCCTGATACTAACAATCATGCCTTGTCTTGGGTGCTGGAAAACATATTTTGTTTATGATGGGTACCCTTGAATTAATTTCATATTCATTCTTTTTCTATATTTGGATCATATTTTCCACCTATAGTTATAATACCAATGTTGGTTTTCCTACAGTCTTTACAACAAAACAGACCCATGGATCATTTCACACCTTATATATTATAATAGGTCAAAAAAAACTATTATATCTCAGTAGGAATTGAGAATTCAATATACATAAATCCTTTTCTATCTTAACAAACTAGTTACAATAAATAACCCTGTAAGCTCTAACTTATCAAACCAAATATCAATATAAACTCCAATGACACTCCCTTATGCTCCCCATGCTTAACTATATCATAAAAAATTCTCCATAACATTCAAATGAACTTTAATGGCATCAAGAAAGCCCTATAATACCATTCTTTCCATGTTCAAAAATGTATTCTCAACCCCTATAAAAAAATACTGGCTCAACTTATCTCTAATTGGCTATAAAAATCCAACTTGGCTCATTGATACATTAACTCTCATTCACTCTATCAAATCTTCCAAATATGAATAAATCTGAGCCCTTAGATCTACCTTTGAATTTTCAACCTTATGCCTATTGGTGCTACATGGTAAATGTGTATTAATCTACAAGATCTTACTCTCAGTTTTGAGCTTCATGTGCTTGTGCCATGCATCAACCCATCGAGCTCTCTGACTGTTTAAATCATTTTACACCATTCAATTGAGATGTACAATCTAGTGAAAACTTGTTATATTGATGGGACCCATTATTCAAAAGATAATGGCTACACCATTGTCTTAAAATTGATGTCTTCACTCCCATCATTTGACTTTTGTACAACCATCATTGATGGTCATATGACCATCAAATTTAAGCTCAATAGGATTATCTTTCTTTGTCTTTAAATTTTATGTTGGCATGATTTTCATTCATCATTCCATAGAATTTTATTGACATCCTATAGATTGTAAGGTTTAAACATAGGTATATTTTTACTTGAGCCTTATTTTGACATTTGTGTGAACATCTTAGGTTTTTTGACCAATTTTTAAAGCTTAGGTCTTGAAGCACAAGAATCTTAGAGGCACAAAAAATTAAGGATATACTCATGATAATAGAAGGAGAAACCCCATTTGATGTGATAATACCAAAAGCCTCTCAGGTGGATATATTAAGTTCTCAATTTGACTATTCTATAATTTCTTTTGCATGATGTCCTGGTGACCACTTAGCTCAAATGACTGAGTATGGGAAACCTACAAGAAATACCTAGGAGCCCAAATTTACACATGTATAAGTCCATCTACACTTTAGTGGAGGACCTCAGATTGGGTAACTATAAACTTGGAACCAAGGTGAACAAACGCATGTAGTCACCTTCCTACAAAACATTTTCATGTGTGAGATATAGCTTCATGAATATTCTCGCTCGGCTCTTCTATAACTTTCTTGAAAATGGCTGAGTGTAGGAAAATAAGTAAGAAGTTACTGAGGAGCTAACTTTTGACCTTTTTATCTTTTTATGAACTTTGGAAGAGGACTTGTAACTTGGTGTATATGATCTAGACACAAAAGGGGAGAAACCCATATTAGCAATTTACTTTGATTCATCCACATGTGTGAGATATGGACCACTATTAATTACCTATTTGCACTTTTTACTACCAGATCCCAAAATTCAAGATGAATTAAATTAAAGATTGAATTAACACCATGCACCTCCATACTTGTTCTATGAACTTTTGACACCTTATAGAGGCTCTACAAGTCTAGACCATGATCCAAATGTAAAAAAAATGCATAATAACCTGTATGGTCTGTTCTACTTCACAATCTTGGATCTCTTTATATGTCTTAGACGTATGTGTTCATCAAGCCATGAAAAAGATTCATATGTGGGCCAAAATTGGCAAATAGTAAACATAGAAGATTAATTTACGTTAATAATTGAAAATTTATTGAAAGGGATTACAAAATAGCATAATAGAAATGTAAAATTTAGCTAAGAGAGAAAAATTATAATATTCAACTAAACTATATGTAACAAAATAATAATTTTTATTTAAAAATCATGTTTCACACTAATTGAAATATGGCAGACAGATGAATCATTTCCTAGATTGAGCCCATATTTAAGTACAATATTATATAGTGTATTGTCTTGTTGTTTTATTATTTCTATTATCCCTCTACTTTGGACTTTATTTCTATGTATCCTTTCCCTATTTTTTGTTGTGTGTTCATTTTTAAATTCTCTTGGTATTTTTTAACTAATCTACCTTGTTTTATTGATCTTCTAAGGTGTTTGTTGATAATTTCTAAAGTGTTAACTCCATGGCCCAATGAATTGGCACCTGGACCTATGTTATAGGGTTATATATACACCTGCATGGGGTGTAAATCCATGGGAAAAAGATAATATTTATGCCTAAATATGTTGGGCACCTTAGGAAGGGACCCATGGTAGAAAATATAAGCCCACATGGTAGAGGCAGAAGCTAAATGAATCCATCCAAGTGTTAAGAATTGTTAGAGAATCAACATGGAGGTCCCTAGGCCTATGTGGCATCAAAGAGAGACACACATCGTAGGTTTTAATTTCACACCATCAAACCCCTACCATGTTGAAAGAGCGTACAGAAATAAAATAATCTTTTAATAAAAACAAAACCTTCAAGAACAGTGTGTGGAATAAAGGGAAAGGCATGGCATGTGGTGTAAATTGATACATTGAATGTAATTTGATAAATCTATTTAATTATAAATTTGACATAAGATTTCTACAAGAGGTTCAAGGGGGTAAAATCAACATAAAATCAGGTGTAAGGATACCATGAGGATCTTGGTTTAAGAAAATATATTTCCAAAAAGCACTTACTAAAAATACAATGTGTAAGTTGCACTCCCATCCCTGAAACCAATGGTCATAAAGGAGACAATGTAGGAAAGAAGACAAGCACAATAGATTTCAAACTATTTATTGCAAATTTGAAATTTCTCCAAATTGAAATTTATTTCTATAGTTCTGGATCCCATAAAAAGGCAATGAAGGAAAAATTTGGTAGAGAATAGGAACCCAAAATTAAATTTAAAAAAATGCTAAATTACAATTTTTATATGCAACTCCAAATATCATAGATAGAAGATAAAGAAAGAGATATGAAAATTTAAAAGGAAAAAGGACATCACATACCTATTTGGATAGAATGAAATACATACATCACTATTTATATGACATGACTTAGATTACTCCTTTCAAATGGGGAAGAAGGCGATACAAGGTATGCCCAAAATAAGCACAATGACAAGGCCTATAAATTACTATTCCTAATTCTAATTTTTAGCTTAAAAATAAACTTAGTGACCTTAACATGTGTCCTTCTAGTCTTTATCAACTCAGTGGTTTTGCATAAGGGAAGAAAGATCTTGAATATATCATTAGAAATGGATTTCAATCAAACATATTTGTATTGAACGCCCATGTAGACATGTATGCAAAATGTGGGAATGTAGAGATAGATCATAATGTATTTGATAAACTATCTCAAGCTAATTTTTTATTATGGAACACAATGATTGATGGTTATGCTACGTATGTGTAGAGTGAATGTGCTCTTACACTCTTCAATCGAATGAAAAAAGAAACTATAAAACTAGATCAAATCACTTTCATTGGTTTTTTATTTTCATGGATCCATGTCAGTCTCATTCAAAAAGGCTTGGTTTTTATTTTACGATTCAAGATTATCATACTCAACCCATAATGAAGCACTATGCATATGTGGTTGATCTCCTTAGCCATATTAGGAATCTTGAGGAGGCACACCATTTTATTAGTAAAATGCTAATAAGGGGTGTCTACTAGGTGTTTTGTAGGCTTAGCCTAATGATGTTATGAATATAGAAGCTCATTCACCATCATGCTCAAATATTTTAGTTGAAGCATCAAAAATTTATAATTGATATTGGGTTTATCCAGGCATTATACTTTATAGTTAAATATATAGACTTAGACAATCTTGATTTTTTAAGATTTCTAGTGAAATTATAAAGGCCTTAGATTTTTTAACCATGAAACAGATTCAAAATTTAAACATGGTGCTCATAAGACATCTGATTCAAATGGGTAACATTTTCAAAATGGTTTATAAGAAATAAAATTTGAGTCTAGAATAGCTTGTTATTATTGCTAGAGGGATGGAATATATTGTGTAGAGGATGAGAAAATTGGACATATATTACCAAACAAAATGATATTGTAAATTTAAAAGATAATTCCTATAAACTTAAATGAATTACGACCATTTCTCAAAGGTAGACATCTATTTACTGAACATATCTTGCTGTCGTACTTGATGTTATAAATTACACAATAAAAATTAGGGTTCAAAATGCTATCAATCTTACTTATTTGTAAATGTCCATGTATTTAGGGTAAAGAACATTTTCATTGATGAATTCTGAAGATCCAAATTCATTAAGCAAATAGAAAAATAATTTTGAGATGAGGCATCAAGTTGAGGAAGATTTGATTTCTAAGAATCTTCGTTAGGGTAGCTTCTTGAACTAGGTAAAAGGAATGGAGTTAGCGAGAAAAATAAAAAAATTGAAATTTTAAACAAATGTAGAATAAGATTCAAAAGTCCCTAGGATATTTGTGTTGGAGAATTAATTTTCAAAGTGAAAATTACAAATTGTGGTTAGCTCTCCCAATCCTACCAATCAAACCAAGTTAAAATAGTCAACTCAAGAGGAGCTTCAGGTGGAATTCAATGAGAAATGCAATTTTACAAATGTGAAAATTACAACTTTCACTTCAATCTTCCAATCCCACTAGTCAATGCTAGTCAATATGAGTGCATAGTGCAAATAAGATATTTTAAGGACAATTGCAATTTTATAATTTTCTAAATTGTAAACTATAGTTGGAGTTCCCATTTCCCTAATGGTCCTCGTGCAAATGGGGACTTTCAAAGACATTTCTAATTTTAAAAAATTTCAAATTAAAAATTGAATTTTGAGTTCCCATTTGTCTTAGGTAAATTTGGTGGGGACGGGGGAGCGGGGGGGGGGGGGGGGGGAGGAGGGGGTAGACGGGTAGGGGTAGTGTCAACTATGAATTGCAATATGTAAATTTATAAATAACAAATTATAGTTTGAGATCCCATTTCCCTAAGGGAATTTGTTAGGGAAATAGGAGCTCCAAATGCAATTTTTAATTTTGTAGTTTTGCAAATTAAAAAATGTAGTTAGAGTTTGATTTTACCTGAGGGAAATTACAAATTATAGTTGGAGATCCCATTTCCCTAAGTGAACTTTTAAGGAGAACTATTACTATTAGTTATAATTTTACAATTTTAAAAGTACAAAATTACTATTGGTTTTCGGATTCCTGTAATACAAATAAATGGAAAAATTGTAAATGGGACCCAAATTTCACCAAAACAAAGGAAAATTACAAATTTGCAAAAGGGACTAGAATTTGCCCTATAGGCTAAAATGTGAAATTTAATGAATTTAAGCATTAAATTTTTTTGAGGCAACCCTAAAAAATAAATTTTAAAAAATCAAATGTAAAAAATACAATGTTTGAAAAATCAAGTTGGAGCCAAAAAGAAAAAAGGTAAAAATGACCTAAGTTTTGCATTTTCCATGTTTTGCTTCTTCAAACACTCCATGAGAGAAATATTGCAAGTCTATAAGTTCAAGGTGGGCCATTCTAAAGAAGATTTTAAAAATGGCCATGCATTTTGCGTGTTCAAAAGCCATTATTATAAGGTAAGGTTGTTCTTTGGCATGCATAGAAGGAAGGGAAACTATTAAGAAGATTCTAGGATTGTAAATGAGTGGTCAAAGGCATTTCCAAGTAGTTTCAAAAGAGGAAAAATGATATTGTTTGGCTCTAAAGGTAAATTTTATTTTTATAGCTAGTGTAAAATGCATTTTGAGCCCAGAAATCAAAGGTTTATTTGAAAATATTCATCATTAATTTTAGAGGCAGTTGTAACAATGATTTTTCATGCAAAGGGATGAAGATTTTAGGTATTATGAAGAGTATATTTTAGTTGGGAGCATGTTGGTGAAAGTTTTGGGGGATATTTTGAATTTTTAAAAACTAAAAATGTCTACCCACATTCTTGAATTAGAGAAAGTGGTACAAAAATCTATAAATACAGGGTTTCTCCTCTGTTATAAGGTGGTTGTTTGTCTTTATTTTTCTTATGTCTAGTATCTTTCAAAAAAATTGGGATTTATTGTTGTGTTTTTATTTTATCTCTCTTGATAAGGTGGTTGTAGTTGAACAACAATTAGAAAAAATATAGAGCATTTTTAATAAGTTCCCCCTATCCAACATGGAGAAAACTCACTATGTTTATCCCCATGCCAAAATTTTAAAACACTGATGGATGGAAATTTTTATTTCAACATAATAGAAAATACTCATGGTTTTTAACTCTTTCATGTTGATGAAATAAAATGATATGTTATACATGTTCATCTGATTTGATATCTTATTTTATACTTATTATTGGTTATCATTTTGTGTAGAGATTTAGGTTATAAACACCTTGCTACATAGTGATTTGATAATATGTTGTTGAATACCTCTTAAGGGTACCCCTAGTTTGTGGATTTAATAAAGAAAAGTATTTTAAATCCTATTTGTAGTGTATGATTTAGGGTTTAAAAAATAATTTGGGTATTTGCATTGTATTGGCACCAATAGATGCGAATCACTCCTAGTAGTTCCCATATCTTGCATTTCTATTTTTCTTCATCTTTGCAATAAGTGGTGTCATGAATGTTGAAAGAGTCCTTGTTTGTTGAACACCACTAGAGCAGCACCATTTTATTATAGCTATCTAACTATCCTACCCATCTTATCCTATAAATAATACACCCTACTAAATATTTCAATTGTTATTTTTCCTGTAGATCCATAGATATTAAATATACAAAATTTATATGTATTTTGTGCTTTGAAACCGACATTAAAATCTCCCATTTGACTCCTATTATTAAAATTTTATATATAATGAACATTGCAAGCACATCCTTGTATATCATCAGTGGCTTATGTTTGACTTGTGCCTTTGTGCATTTCATGTGATAACCCTTCGTACGTAGAGTTTTAAAAATTGGTTATGCCTTGCTCATATCTATGTTTATGAGCCAAAAATCCCCATGGAGATTTAATTGTTGAATCCCTTCATGTGAGGAAGCTACTCCTTATGTCATCTCACCTTGGTTTAAGCAGAGGTAGAAGTAGTAGGGAACTAACCATACCCTCTGTTGGTGCCTCTAAATCATTGTATGTGTTTGGTCCATATTTATTCTAAACCTTTACTTAGCTATAAAAACATATAAAAAACTTAATCATCCATGTTTGCCATTTTTCTATAGTGTGCAAGGCTAACAAAAAGAGGTTTACAACTGGAAGCTAGAAAAATGTATATGATATATATATAAAGAAATTATAATAATATAAAATAAAAAAATCCTCTGGAAGAGATTAACTCTTGGAGGATAAAACATTATGATGTTTAATACATTATTAAATGATATATTATTTATTAAAATATATTATATATATTTAATTTCCCTATTACTCACATACTAAAAAAATAATTTAAAATAAAATAAAATAACACACAAGAATAAAACATATAAGCAAAGTAAGAGATAAATAAAAAAATAGAAAAGGAGAAACATATAACTATATAATAACTACATATTAAAAAAATAAAATTAAATAATTAATATAAAGAAGTATGTTTTTATAAGAATAAGATAAAAGAATTAACATAAAATTAGTAAATGGTAGGACTCCAGCTTACACCCTAGCTTAAAGGAGGAGTGTTCAAGTCCTACCCTCAAACCTAAACTAACATGGGAAAGGTCTTTGGCCATCGGTATCCTATATCTACACTAGACATCTAGGATTTTTGAATGAGGCTAGCTCCTTTTATACATCATTTTGTAACTTTTCTTCTAAAACCTAAAATTGGTTGGGGTGAAAAGTGAAAAGGAGTTGCAAAAGTAAATCCTATTCTAGATTCTGGTGATGCACCATGAATATTGTCTATCCATTCGTACTTGAGTCTCTAAAATGCTAGTGAGTCAGAAATAAATAACGAGATCTATGAATCCAAATGCCTATCAAGCATCAACATTTCATGAATACATTCATCAAGTGATCAAACCTAAGGGAGACGATACATAAGCTTAGTTCAAGGCATTAATCGAGTCAACATGTCCACTATTGGCTTCAGTTAAATGACATTAAACATTAAACATAAACAGCATAAGCAAAAAATTAGCAAGGGATAAATGTCTACCACTTATGCAAATTAGAACTAACTTGAACACACTAGTATAATATCATGAAATTTGAAAATATACATATCATTTATCTCAAGAGGTTACAACGCTCAAACGTTGTAGAGTCTAGTCATTCCCAAGACAGGGATGCAAAATCATAGATTGAAGGATATACATATAAGATAAGGGAATCAAGAGAGAGGGAATTTTGATGCTCAAAGAGGGAGTTAAAATAGTTTGAATATACTTGAAAGGAGGTTACAAATTCATCTACAAATACCAGCTCACCACCTCCATACCCTAATTCTACATACCATGCTTAAGAGAATCAAATCATCAAGTCCTAATACTAACTATCATGCCTTGTCTTGCGTAGTGGAGAACATACTTTGTTTATGATTGGAACCCTTGAATTAATTTCTTATTCATTCCTTTTCTATATTTGGATCATATTTCCCACCAATAGTTATAATACCAATCTAAAGACATTTCTTTTCCTATAGTCTTTGTAGCGAAATGGACCCATGGATCATTCAAAACCTTCTATATTATAATAGGTTCAAATAAAACTATTATCTCTCTATGGAGATTGAGAATTCATTATACACAAATCCTTTTTTAACTTAACAAACCAATAACATGAAATAACCCTATAAGCTCTAAGTTATCAAACTAAAGATCAATATAAGCTCCAATGGCACTCCCTTATGTTCCCCATGCTTGAATATATCATATATAATTATCCATGGCATTCAAATGATCTTTAATGGCATCAAGAAAACCCCACAAGACACTTCTTGCCATGTTAAAAAATGGATTCTCAACCCCTATCAAAAATACTAGGCTCACATTCACTCTAATTGGCTATAAGAATCCAACTTGGCTCATTGACACATTGAATCTCATTCACTCTATTGGATCATCCAAAAATTAATAAATGTGAGCCCTCATATCTACCTTTGAATTGTCAACCTTGTCCCTATTGGTGACACTTGGTAAATGTGTATTAATCTACAAGATCTTACTGTCAGTTTTTAGCTTCATATGCTTGTGCCATGTGTCGACCCATCGAGCTCTCTAACTATTCAAATCATTTTACACCATTAGATTGAGATGACAATAGAGTGAAGACTGGTTATCTTGATGGGACCCATTGTTTGAAAGCTAATAGATACTCTATGGTCTAAAAATTGACGTCCTCACTCCCATCATTTGACGTTCATGCAACCATCATTGATGGTCACATGACCATCAAATTTAATCTCAATAGTATTATATTTCTTTGTCTTTATATTTGATGTTGGCATGATCATCATTCCTTGTGCCATATAACTTGATTGACGTCCTATAGGCTGTCAAGTTGAAACATGGGTATATTTTTACTTGAGCCTTATTTTGACATTCATGTGAACATCTTAGCTTTTTTGACCAATTTTTAAAGCTTGGATCCTTAAGTGCAAATATATTAGAGGCACCAAATTTTGATGATATGCTCATGAGGCTAGAAGGAGCAAACCCATTTGATGCAATAATCCTATAATCCTCCTAGGTGGAGATATTATGTTCTCAAGTTGACTATTCTATAATTTATTTTGCATGACATCCTGGTGACAATCGAGCTCAAATGACTAGGTATGAGAAACCTAGAAGAAATACCTAGGGGCCCAAAATTGCACATGTATAACTCCATTTGCACTTCAGTAGAGGACCTCAAACATGGTACATAGAAATTTGGGACCAAGGTGAATAAACCCATGTAGTCACGTTCTTCTGCAACATTTTCACGTGTGAGATATAGCTTCATGAAGATGCTCAATTGACTCTTCTAGAACTTTCTTCAAAATGGCTAAGTATAGGAGAATAAGCAAGAAGTGATTGAGGAGCCAACTTTGGACCTTTGTAACTTTTGATGGACTTTGGTAGAGGACTTGTAACTTGGTGCATATGATCTTGGCACAAAAGAGGAGAAACCCATATGACCAATTTACTCTAATTCATCCACATGCATGAGATATGGCCCCCATCTAATTGTTTATTTGCACTTTTTACCACTAGATCTAAAAAGTCAAGATGAATGCAATTAATGATCAAATAAACTCCATGCACTTCCATACTTGTTCCAAGAACTTTCGACACCTTATAGATGCTCTATAACTCTAGACCATGATCCAAATGTCAAAAAATGCATGATAACCTATATGGTCTCTTCTACTTTGCAATCTTGGACCCCTTTCTGAGTCTTGGATCTACGTGTTCATCAAGACATGAAAAAGCTTCATATGTGTGTCAAAATTGGGCAACAGTAAATATAGAAGATTAATTTAACTTAATAATTGAAAAATGATTGGAAGGGATTACAAACTAGCATAATAGAAATGTAAAATTTAACTAAGAGAGAACAATTATAATATTCGACTAAACTATATTCAAGAAAATAATATTTTTTATTTGAAAATCATGTTTGAAACTAATTGTAAATGATAACGAGAAATAAATAATAGGATATTTATAGGGAGGAAGATGCCTAGTTTAATGGTGGCTAATAGGATTTGTTCAAGAATCATGGATATTTACAAATTTATCCCTCCTAGAAAATCCAAAGGTTCAATGAATATGGAGGAATATAGGATTGCTCTCAACTAGTAGATTGAAGGTCATGTAAAAAAAGTAAGTGATCGAAGGGTTGAAGGAAAGAGACTAGAGAAGTGGTTGGGTCCATCTCTTGGATGGGTGAAACTCAATTTTGATATGGTTTCCAGGAGGAATCATGGTACTTCAAGAAGGGGAGGGATTCTTAGGAATGATAAAGGAAACAAAGTTGCAAATTATGCAAAAGGAATGGGCTTCCAAACTAAGATTTGTGCTGAAGATCTTACTAATTTATGGGGATTGAGATTAGTGAAGGAACGGAGTATTGAAAATTTGTTACTTGAAGGTGATTCACTTAGGGGATTGATGTTCATGTCAATTTTTAAGTATCACATAGTATGTTGATTGGTCTGAATGGTACATTTACCCTTAGTACCTCTTGTGGTTGGTCTTTGTGGGGTTTGTTGCACTTTTAGTTTATTGTTCATTATCTAATTTCTCTAACTAGTTTAATTCTTTAATGTTTTCATTAATTAATCTCTCATCTAATACTTTATCTTCCTCCACTTTATTTTTTAAATCTATAGTACGGTTACTAACACTTATTTTTGAATCACCTTTCTCCTGAAGGTCAATATCTCTTCCAAACTCTGGCTTCTCCGATATATTATTTGTAAATCATTCCTCCTAATCAATTCTTCTTGAAATTATTTCATTTTTTTAAAATTTCTTCCCTTGATTCCAGTATATAACTAAGATATTATATTTTATTAATATTATCCTCATAACCTATTATTATATTTGATAGCCCTCTTCCTCTTTAAGCCAAAATACTCTCCACTATTTGTATTCATGCACAATGTTTTTAATAGTTTGGGTGTTCCAAAAAGTGCAGTTATATCTTAGAATCCACAATATATGCGCTTCAAAACTTTTTACAGTGTATGATATAATATTTTGCTTGTTTTAGTTATTTCACTAGCCTCATTTTCACTTTTTTGGTGTGAATACTAACTCGTCTACTTTTGGTAGAGGGAAAGTATGTAAGATTTCTATATTATAACTTCAATTGGTGGAGGTCGTATTGGTTTCATCCATTATCTCATTTATTCTTAACAATCTTTCTTTTCTTTCTTTGTTATGCATATATTTCCTAATTTTTGACTTCATTCTTTCATCGTCCATCTGTTGTCTTATCTCTTTATTTGTCATTTTCTCCTAATTGTCTTAATCTATCCTCTTAGTAATATATCTTGTTTCTTAATTAACCTAATCTCAACTTCATACTTTCCTAGCCCCATACATCTCATTTAACCTCCCCAAAAAAAATAGACTAGATATTTTGATTGGTCGCATTTTTTTATGATCCCCCTTCTTTCCACCTGCAACCGCTTAGGTATCTGTTCGCTAAAGGAACCGATTACCTTCTCTTAGCATCTCGTGATCCACAAGTAGATTGAACATTAGGATCAGTACTGTATTCAATAAATTTTTTCTTGCATCTTTATAAAACTCTACTATATTTGTGTAGAATTATGTCCAACCTAGTATATCAAAAATTATGAGAAATGTGTTGAGTGTAGTCTTGAACAAGTAATACATAGCCTGAGTTAAACGTTTTTGAAGATATTGGATTAATCAATATTTTTTGCATCCCACTTTATCGGTTTCTTAACGTGGACTCTACAACCTTCTATATGTTTTGCTTTCCGTAGTACGAAAGGCCACAGACATCCTACGAATGTAACATAGAATTATTCTTCATGCGGTTGAAAGAAAGATGAATTTATCACAGGTAAGGATTCACCCTTTCTTTTAGTTTCCAAGGGGCAAAACATTGGTGTTGGGTTACACCATGCTTCTATTTATGTTAATGTTGTCTTGTATAAATCCAAAGTAAACTCTCCCCGCGACATTATATAACTAAAGTCCATCTTTCTCGTTTATTTTTCCCTTGTGCTCCTTTGGGTAGTTAAATTGAAGATTGAAATTTCAAAACCATTATTTGGGTGGTTTGTAAAGACTGAAATTTTCTGTTTCAGTTTGAAGAAAATACATAGACAATAAAGAGATGAAAACAAAATATTGGCAGTTGTTAAAGGAGGGCGGTGGTAAGAAAATACCTATGCTCTTAGTTTCCTCACCTTCGTTTGTCTCCCTTCATTCTTCACTGTTTTCTGAATGAAGTACATTATCCTGGGCTAAAGATAGTAAGTGTTATATTATTTATTGATATCTATGACTTATTTTTGGAACAATATTAATTATAATTGAATATTACGTAGAGTTGACTCCAAGTCAGGTCCTTTAACTAAAGAATGTCAAGGGACTTACAATATCCCTTGTTAATATCCATCTTCAGGTTGTATTTAAGCCTTTTCTGTTTCTGGTATTAGTGCTTTTAGTTAAAATTGTAGATCCTGAAGATTTCATTTTATTAGTTATTTTTAGTCGAATTAACCCAAATGTACTGATCTACCAGGAATAAGGAAATATATGGTAAGTACATAATATTAATCTCTTCTTAAAAAAAGAGGCTATTGTTTCGTGGAGTAACGCTCAGGCTAGGTTTACGAAAATATTTTCTAAACACATCATTGTTCATCCCCAACATTCATTAAAGATTTTGCTGATATTTTGTACCTTTATATGTAAAGAATTAAAGACTCGAATACCAATTGTATTCTATAATTTCATTGGAATATTATGAATTATTATATTTTTAGATTCTAAATTACAGTCTATAAATTGAAGAGACTGAATTGTTTCTCATGCCAGGAGAAACAACTACCACCAGTATGAAATGCATTTCCTTGGAAAAGTTATTTGTGATTGTAAGACACCGATATTACTTAGGTTATCAGAAGCAGATAGAGAGTAAGATAGAGCTAAAATAATCAATTTTTATAATATGGAGAATACATGCCTGAAGGAGATATGACTGTTGTTGCCAACATTCTCTGTTCTCCAGCATTTCCCTGTACTGCTTACATTTGCTAGTAGTCTTTTCAACGGTGTAGGTAGAGCTTATAAATGCGTTTTCTCAAAAAAAAGCCCTTGCTTCCTTAGAAATAATATCTCATCTACCTTTTGGAGAATTGAATTGGGTTATGAATGGATTTCTGGGACTGTTTATTTGGATATATAGTTAACTAAACGAAGTGTACCTATCAACGACTTACTCTAAGCTATTACCAGGGGCACATGGAAAGAATTAAATTTATAATTATTAATTAAAAGTGCACACACAAGACCATATGTTCAAGAGACGGCTAGTCTGTCAAGTGCACTATGAAGTTTGTGCCAAATATTAGTTCTGTAAGCATTGAAAGCTGTCGTAAATAATAGCAACTATCGTGAATGGTGGGTGCTTACATCGCAGTTTCTTGCCTTTATTTTAATATTCTAAGCCCATTGTGTATCGTTTCATGAATGCTTCAAACTTATTCTATGCAACCCATACCTTAATTTATAATCCATCATAACAATTATTCGGATAAACTTACCATCGCGAAGGAAAAGAGGTCAATATTACTCTTGACCATAACAATTTTTTAGCATTTATTTTCTTATTTTACACTTTTATTCCCTCTAAATTTTAGCATTAATTCAATTGGAATTCAATAAATCTCTGTTAGTGTGATTTTAAATTAGGTGCCTTATATACCACTAAAATGTGCATTTTAAAATTTTATTGTTAGTATTATTTTTATAACTATATGAATAATTGTGAAAGAATGGGTAAGTGGTTTGCATTTTTCATACCTTTTTTTTTATTAAGGGTTTTTATAATTTTTATTATCATAACCTTTCATCTTTTCTCATCCTAAATACTGATGGTTTTCTTGCTAGAATTAAATTAATAATGCAAAGAAATTTATTTAAACACTTTTTAAAATAGAACTCACAAAGAAGGACCATAATGGGTAATCAACATAAGGGTTTATAATCCACTTGAGTTAGTGTCATATGTGCAAAGACCAACAATGAGTGAAGATTAATTCAAAAATTCTAGTAAGGCCTATGATAACTTGAGGGCCATTATAGGGTGATGAATAAGGAGTTGGGGCTTGTCCAAATTCACATTATATGTGAAATTTTTTAAAAAGACAAGGATTATGTCAAAATCTATTAAAATACCATTACAAAATAGGAGGGTATTATATTCTAAAAGAACAAAAATAAATCTAGATAACATATATTACTAAAACTGCATACACATATCATGGTCTATTATTATTTAATCAATGATTCAATTAATATAATTATAGCATGTCTAGATACTTTACACAAAAACATGTTTATGGAGAGATAAAATCTAATATGAAAAGTAGACTTCCATATGCACACCATAGTTACACTAGCATTACTGAAGAGATGGAACTTTATCTAAATATTTATGGGTTATTTATAACAAAGCTATTTAAAACATGTGCATAAATCACAAAAAATATAGGGTTGTTCACAGTAATAGATTGTTATAAAAGTTTATCTGAATAATAATATAAGATGTGCATTAATGGAGGTTGCCTGAATTAATAGGTGACCAGATTGTAAAAACATAATGAATTACAATCATTCAAATTACATCTCAAAGCATCGATGAAACATAAAATACCCTTATTAATAACCTTATAATAATAAAATATATGTAATAACAAAACTATGACTAGCATAACTGCCGAGCATTAGGAATCTCAAAATACAAACCATTACATCCCCCTCTCCTTATAGATACTTCCTCCGAAAAGTCATCAAACTATGAAATGATATTGCTTTACAATAGAAAAAGATACTAAAATTTGTCTAACTATCCAACATCATCAACTATGACATTCATGTCATTTTGAGATATTATAAAATTGAAAATGAGAATTGGATCAATCGAATAGGAATAAGTGATGTAGGCTCCCTTCATTTGATAATAATAACTAGTCCTAGGCACAAGATAATAGTAAATTATAAGGAAGAAATTATAAATTTACCTTGAGGAACCCTTTAAATTTTTTGTTATTCAAATAGAAAGTACGATACCCTAAGGAGAGGAGATTTTGAATGTTTGGTCCTTCAAATAACACTAACACAATAGCCTTTACAACTATATAGTGATAATGATTAGCATCTTAAAAATCATTAATTATCACCCAAAAAATGATCTAAAAATTTTCATTAATAATAATTAATAAGCCAACGAAAACAGACCATGTAAACAAAAATAAGTTGTAATCTAGTATATGTTCATAGTTAAATCGTTCTAAATTACAGAAAATAACCATTAAGGAAAAATGTGATGCATTTAAGATAAAGCTATCACTCTAATTTCCTTGACATGATTCGTGATGGTGACATAATTCCTGACGTAGGCAAAGAAACATGGCCCATTATTTCAATTAGAATTATAATTTGTGACAATGTTAGATAGATCAATTTAAAACATCAAAACATGGTTCAAAATAAATACCCATGGTAAAAAAAATGTTATGGTTTCAACTACCTTACAAGAAATTGTTCTTTACTCTAAAGGTAAAATTTGATGTTACTGCAATTGATTCCAAATGTAAAACAACAATATACCCACAATAATTCCATTACATGAGACTTTTTTTTAAATTAATATAGTCACGGTAATAATTTTATAATTTTTTTTCCATTACAAGAACTAATTGTGTTGTAGGAGATAATGTTGAAATTACCATGAAGGCATAATTTTCATTTTCATGTTAAGAGATAAAAATAAATTACATTAGAAAATAATGTGATTCCATAGGTATAAAGGAGTAGTTATAAACTAGTAGTTACCCCCATAGTGCAAAAAATGCTAGAGGTTATAAAAAGTTAGTTCATATTCAGTTTACTGTAACAATAAAGTTATTATTCACTAGGCATGAGGCACTCTCTATCAAGAGTATTTAATCTTTGAAGACCTAGAAAAAAATGTCTTGTGTTTTTCTCTGCCTAATACTAACCAACCCCACCTCCATGAAGCAATTGAGTGTCGATATAATGAGAATGAAAAATAATGTATTTCTTTTTCCATAACTTCTTTTTGTAAAACTGCAATGGTTGTGGACATGTAGTGGCATTAATAATTTATATTGACAGGTAACACATGTATTTTGTAATGGCATCTAGCATATTTTCTCCATTATAGGCATCAATGTCAAAAGATAACATGTCATATTCTTTTCCAAAGGATAATTCCATCATCTATCTCGATTCAACATTTGAGTTCCCTTCAGAGATTGTGAAGGGTTCTAATCTAATGAGGTCAGGTCTATCAGTTATAATATTTCTTCCCCCTTGTTTATGGTATTTCCATTGAGATAGATAACTCTGATGCTCAATCAATTAAATGCTTATGATATTGGCTTTAAAGTCTCAAGTCTTTTTGTTTGTTTGTTTTTTTTTTAAATTTCAATTTTTTTTATTATGGTTGGATGAAACATAATGAAGGGGTGGTTCTTATTGGTGGAGACATGTTCGAGAGCATGCTCTATGTAGATGTCATATTCATGAAAGTACATACATTAATACTCCACTTACACAAGGCTTGGATTTTCATACAGAAGACACAAGGAAAACACCCTCACCACTGATGGTAAGTAGAAGCACATAGCCAATGTCACGTGTAGTGAAACATAAAAGTGTTGTCATCACTACATTTACATACATAATAGTAGTTGAGTTGATTTGATTATATTTTACTTTTGTAGGTATTGGGGGAATTAGAAGAATCCATGTCCATGAATGGTACCCATGGCATCAAGCATGGAAAAGGTGTTTGAGTCTGAGGAGTTAGAGGTCAATGGCCCTCACGTCACTCTGATATAGGCCATGGCCATGGGAATGGGAAATGATACCTAAACCACTCTTATTAATTAGTCTTATGATATGTTATTCAATGTGTATAGTCTTTAAGGCTTCTCCTACTTTGCCTCCACAATGAAAATGTTTCTCATTGAGTCCATCATTTTTGAGGAGGCCACCTCTATCTAGGTTACCTATTTCCACTTCACCACTTAGGCATGTTCATCAATAATTAATAATAATTGTTAGCTATAAAATGATTGTAAATGCATATTCATCTTTTTCATCCCTTGTGAGATGATTCTACAAGTATTCCCCCACCATATAAGACTCTGACTAATGAATATTTTAGTGTATGTATCTTATTCTCCATTCTTAATAAATAAAGGAATCAAATATAATTTATTATAAATATTTTAATAAATATAAGTATGTATGACAACTGTAAATAAATATTTGTGAATTGACAAGACTATCATTATTTTACATGACCTCCTAGACTAATATTTATACCCAAATACAAGCTAATTAAGATGCTAAACCTGAAGCACATTATGTGTAAAATAAAACAAACACTCTTTTATTATCTCTCACCAATTGTGATTTTCAATGATCATGATATTATCTCCAAATTCTAATGATTACATCACATCTATTTAAGAATGGTCATGACCCACAATATTTCCATTGTATTGTCCTAATCAGGATGGCATTTTAGCAACTATACACAACTCATAATTTCATATACATAGCTAGAAAGTTCAATAATATGGAAAATAAAGAGTAATAAAATAAAGAGATCGAGCTTATATTAGAAAGAATTGATAAACTCTATGGTTTCGGAGATGTTTAAGAAGGAATTTCACTCCCCACCATTATTGTTGTGGGAAATCAATCCTATTGAAAGTTGGGCATTTTTAAATCATTGTCTAGAATAAATATACCTTGAGGATAAAGTAGCTACGGTAAAGGATTACCAAAAATGGGCTTTTCTGTGTGTAATGTGAACAATAATGCACTTATCAGTGCCCTTTATAGGGAGAGAAAATTGGATGAGGCTCATAAAATCCTAGATGATGAGATAGCCACTAGATTTACTCCTTCTAAACATATGTTTATTGACCTTTATCAAATCATTTGAGAAAACTTAGAAATTAGATGAAATACAATAGATCATTAATGCATCATTTAAAAGACATCATTTCTAAAGTGATCCTGCATGGGTCACATTCATTCCTATTCTTTTTAATGTTGGTAAAGTTGATGAGAATTTTTGGGTCCCCAAAAAAATGAAGAGTAAGAATATACTTTTGAACAAAAACACTTATTCTGAATTAATATGGCCCTTTTGTGTCAAAAAAAATTCATAAATGGATTCCAATTTGTTGTTTGACATGAAGGAATATGGTCACTATCTAAGATGATACATATTCAGATCTATGATTAAGGTTTTATGTGAAATAGACCACTCAGATCAGGTTATTTAATTGTTAGAGAAGGCACTAATTGAGCCATTAGTTTAGTGCTTAAAATGTTTCTCTCATGTTTTGAACATGTGACCTGCTACAAACCAAAAATATTTCTATTGGATAAACATGAAGACAACTACTTGAGAAAATAATATGCCTCAGGTAGCCTTATGTATCCATACAATGATGCATATACCATATGATTATTGGAACCTCCCAAAGCAGCCTTTCTTCTAACACCATTAACGTTATTTCCATATCAAGTTCTATTCTTTCCTTTTCTTTAACTCAACCCAAGAGAAACACCACCACCAATATTTTTACGTCATATATATCAAATCAAGTGGAACCACATTCCATTTTAGTTAAAGATTTCAATGGACTCGTAAATCCCATCAACACTTTCCAAAGACTATAAATATACATTTATCTCCATGTCTAGATAGGACATAAATATATTTTGTATATGTACTATCGTCATGCTTCATTTTATGATTATAATCCACCTCATGTATGTTTTTTATGTTTAATAATCAATGGGTTCATGTGCTACCAAACCGCCCTTCACCACTACCTCCCTAAACTAGCATTGTTCAAAACAAGGTTGTTAACATTGGAATATGCTATTTATCATTATGTATGATGAATCTTGGGCATTCTCCAACTATATAAACCTTTGAATAAATTATGATCCTAGCTCATGTCTCCCACTATCTACCCTGACCGGATCTTCTTATCTTATAGTCCCAAAGGCCCTTGGTGGGCACACTCTCTCCCATTCAGGCTCTCTACAAACATAACATCCAACACAAAAAGGTTAAAAATAGAGGATGATGTTATGGATACTATACTTTTATTATCACCCATTTGTTTGGATGGTTGGGTGTGGGAAGGTGGTTTTCCCATCTTTCTGAAGGTATCATTACCATGGTTTTGTAGAGAACTTTATATGGTAATATGTCCTTGGAATTGATAAAAATTTTAATTTTTTAGAGGGAATTTATATAGTGAGTGAACATATGATCATTCTTTTAGGAGGTTGATGTAGAAGTGATCTCTAGGTCTATTTATAGCAAGGGTAAATATGTCATATAAAATGGTGATGAACATCTCCAAGACATATAAAATTAGTAGTATTGTAACATCTACAGCTTCTTGTGGACTCATTTGTATGACTCTTAGGTCAATCTTAATGATGGTCCCATTGGGGATAATCTCCATTAAATGGTCCTCATCACTAATATAGTTAGAATATATATTATACTAACTATGAAGAAGTAATGCTTATTTTCACTCACCAACTTATATATACATAAGAAGAGGTTATAACAAAGTTAAATTCATTTAAAATTATATATGTTCATAATTTAGTTAATTAATTTATTTATAAAGTATTATTTTTCATTTGAATTATTAGCATTCAAAAAACATCTTCACATTATTGTCATAATCTTGAATGAATTTGTACTATATGATGATGAGTGATCAATGATTGAAAAAAGTAATTATTGTGATTGATGAACATATAACTTGTGCTTGATCTCATTTTATTTTTAATAAATTATAAATCTAAAACATAAATGGTATAAACTACTTAATTAAATAATTAATTTAAATTAAATTTTAAAAAAATGATTTTCTAAATTATTTAATTTGTAATGTTTTAATTCTAATTTATGATTGTATTTACTATAAATAAATAAAAATAATTCAACTATCTAAAATGAATAAACAAATAGTTATATTCATTAAACTAAAAAATAAATAATAAATATTTATGAATAATAAATTAACTCAAAAGGAAATAAGTAAAAATAAAGTCAACATTAAATTATATCCTAACCCTTGAATGAGAAGAACCTTAACAATCAACTAAATTATAAACCCTAAAATTTATGAAACTTACAAAAGTTCTTACTTGATGTCATTTTGTCATTTCCATCCTAGGTTTGGAGTTCTGTGTCTTAGAATGTAGAGGGAGATGGAGGATGGAAAATCTATGTGATTCCTCCTCCCTTATATGCCTTTAAATTTTAAGCAATATATGCCTTGGGTTTGGAGGTTTTTCTTAGAATGTGGCTTCCTTTATTTTAAAAAAACACATTTCCATGATTTAATATCATCCTAATTAGTGAATTTAGAGAGTTCTAGTTTACCATAATTATTTTGTTATTTCGTATTTTATTAATATTATAACAACCTTAATCATTATTTTTTTTCAATTTTTAAACAACCTTAATCATTTTATGTCTCTATTTTTTTTTTCTAATTCCATTATGGCAGCCATATAGGTTACGCATAGGAGAGTTAGTGGATTAAGGAAAGGCTTAACATTTTTATTTCAAGTTCTAAATATATCTATTTATTTATTTTACTTTATTATTTAGTTTTGGTTTTTTATAAGTATTTATATAAGGACATATATTGGGGATGTTTGTATCTTTAGACTACACACACACACACACACACACACACACACACACACACACACACACACACACAGAGTTTGGTGGTAATTTAAGTGATATCACAATTGTGTTTTTGAAAGCTCATGGTTGCAAGACTTGCAATCCTAGTTGTATGGACTCCACAAAGATATATTAAGCAGGATTGTTATTCAATAGTGATGGAAAATTTGTCATCGATATCATGTAACCTTATTTTATCTTTAAATAATATTCTTATCATATATTTTAAGTAATATTCAACAATTTCAATGCTATTAAATTTGGTAATTTATTATGGGAAGCTGATTTTATGTGGTAAGCCTTTATTATTTGTATTAATGTATTTTTTAACAGGTTAGTGTTTTTACCCTACATGATATTTTAGTCATGTAACATACCTTACTATTATTTCAAACTCCCCATACATCCTCTCTTAAGTCTCATTATCTAAGGCTATTTCTACCTCTTTGTGTTCTAGTAGTATTTTCCCCTCATTGTTAGGTTTATGGTCATCTTTGAGTTTTGTAATTTTCTTTAGTGTGTATAGATTGATGAGGTTACCAATGTCACATTCCTCCTAGTTTATCCACAAATATTTTAACCATATGGATCCCATTCTTATTTCTAAGGGAAAATTGACTACCAAACAATTTCCTTCATATTTAATATCTTTCTTCTCATATTTCAATGTAACATTACATTCAAATAACCATTATAAGTTTAATAAGGACACATATTTTATATCATACATATCAATCACTTCAAAATATACTTTTCTTTTTATCCCTCATAAGTTAACTTGAACATCTCTTAGCGTAGCAAATGACAAGTGGTGTGCCATCATCAATTAAATTATCATATGTTATGACATGTAGTTGTTGTTTATTGAGTATCTTTGATGTGTTTCATGATAAACATTTTTATTTGATCCAAGATCCAAAAATACCTTTCTTACATCATGAATGTATATTTTGATATTTAGTAAATTATAGTTTTTATTCGACATATTTTCATTATAAATACATTCTTTATAGTTTTATTTTTATTTTTTTCAATCCTTTATACTCTATGTTATCGTTGTTATTTATTCCAATATTTATAGAAGTGGGTTAACTTAGTTAGGTATATCTTTAATCTAAATAATTTATTGATTTCTATTATATCGATAATATCATCCTCATCAAAATAGATCATTTTTTGTTGATCCTTGTATTATTTTTATTGAGTTATTTTTATTTTTATCTGTGATATAAAGTCATGCTCATTAATATTCAATTTTTCCCTATCAAATTCTAGTCTTGATTCATATTCTCAATCAATAGATAATTCTCTTACTTTACTTGTTTTTACATTCCTTTATGAATGGTTACTGAGCCAGTCTAGGTTTTTAATCATTTTTGACAATATTGAGAGCCTTCTTCCATGGACTCTCTCTGTTATTTTTTGTTTTTTTGTTTTTGGTTCAAAAATAAATGGGTGCTTTTATGTTTCTTAGTCATCATCTATAACTTTATCATCACCTATGTCACAATGAAATTCATTACACTACCCTTTACATCATGTCCCTTTGATCATTTTCATTAAGTGTTTTCCACATTTTTTTGTTGGATATTATTACTAATTCCTTAGTATTTATTCTAAAATTATTATATAATTGTGCCACCTAAGGTCATGAGAATGATTCATGTATTACTTTATCATGGCTAAATGCATAGTCTATTTATGGTTATCCAATGTAGTTTCAACAAATATGCCTCTCCTTTCTACATTTTTATATGTTGGTTGGGATATCTCTTAACCATACCTTCAGTTATAGCTCTGATCATAATTTTGATTATATCCTCTTCCCCCCTGGTAGTTCACCTATCATCTCTAGCATCCTCCCCTATATTTTTCCTAGAAGATTACCCTATAGCCCTTTTCATTATTGTTGCAATATTACTTTTGGGTGTTTTAGGATTGAAAATCATTAGTTTCCAGAGGTTTTTAGTATTTTTTACTAGAGTGTTGTATATTAGGGTTACTAATAGCTAATTATGGTGGTGACATTTTTTGAATTGCTTATGTTATTCCCATATTAGTATTTTAGACATATGTTAGTGTGTGTATGGCAAATTATTTATGTCTATAGTGACTAAAACACATCAAATTTTTTCAATATATCAATTCTTTCATAGAGGGAGCCACATTATACATTTGGCATAAGTATTGACAATGTTTATATACTCGATAAATTTCACGTTACATCTTGTCACCATATATTACATGTTAAATGGTAGGAGACATTCTTAGATTTATCTACATCGATATTATATCTATCACTATATTCACTATGTCATTATGGGTAAATTATGTCCTAAAATTCCCTTCTTCCCAAAAGTGGTACACCATATTCTTGCTCATGGTGGGTTATACATGATTTCTTGCAAACCAAACTCATCACCTTTCATTTATATTTATTTTTTTAGCCTAATTTATTATGATTCTAATATTTTTTTTTCCTAAATCATGTTTTTAGTAATCTATCTATGTCATGTCTCCATGAATAAACTTTTAACTATGAATCCATCTCCAAAATTTCTAGGAATGTATTAAAAATGTTCCCATCTATATTATGTCAGAGATATGGGATCAATAAAGATTTAAACCATTCAATAACATTTTTTTATGGTTACTCTAATTTTATATCCATCTATTTAAACCTTTTATCATTCTTTTACCATCATGTTTTCCTTCTTTATCAACTCTCTCATTTTAATGACATTCTCAACCCAAATGCTAGGATAGTGAAAATCTCATTATATATGTCAGACCATGTAGTTCCATGGTAAGAATAATTTTTCACATACCATTTAAGTGCATTACTTTGAAGTGATCTATTGAATCCATATAGGATCACCCTCTCATCACTAATATTGTGAATCCTATATATGATTTCAATACAAACAAGTGTTCTTTTGAATCCTTCCTATCATTGACAAATAGTGGAAACTTCATCCCATTTTGTGTGATTTTAATTTATTTAGTTGGTGTATGAATTTCACTAGTAGTATTATTACTGCCACTAATGGGATTGCCTAATGTAATTCATCCTTTTATACACATTATTTTTGTTTTTAGATTTTTAGTTGTTTAATTAAATTCTAGTTACATCCAATATATTTTTTAAATATTATTTTAATTTTATTATTCATTACACTTCCACTTAATTTCCAAGAAATTATCTTCTATTCTCAATATCTTCATTAGAATGTTTATATTTATCTTATACTTATTTTCCAATTTATATTTATCTTCATCTAAGGGATTGATATTCATGTTAATTATGAAGTATCACATGGTATGGTGATTTGTAGGAATGGTACATTTAACTTTAGGACCTATTGTGGTTGGGGTTTGTGGCATTTTTTTCACTTTGAGTTTCTTATTCATTATCTTATTTCTATAACTAGTTTTATTCTTAAACATTTTCATTAATTAATGTCTCATCTAATAGTTTATATTCCTCCTTATATTTATTTTTTATATCTATAGTATGACTAATAACTTTTTTTTTTTGAATCACCTTTCTCCTTAAGGTCAATATCTCATCCAACCTCTATTTTCTACTCTATATTATTTGTAAAACATTCCTCTTGATCAATTCCTTTTGGAATTCATTTAAATTTTCTGAATTTAGTCCCTTGGTTCTGGTATATATCTAACTTATCATTTATTAATAATCTTATCCTCTATCTTATTATTATATTATATATCTCTCTTCCTATTTGGGCCAAACTACTCTCCACCAATTTGTGTTTGCATACAATGTTTTGAATTGTTTGGGTGTTACAAAAAGTGTGCATAAATCTATGAATCCTTGAAATATGTTATACATAACTTTTTTTAGTGTATGATATAATATCTAATTTTTTCTAGTCTTTCAATATCCTCATCTGCACCTTCCTATGTTGTGAATACTAACTTGTCTACTTGTGGTAAAGGGATAAAATATAGGTTCAGTGGTGAAGGATATATTGGTTTCATCCATTCTCTTAGTTATTATTAACAATATTTCTTCTCTTTCTTTGTGATGAAGATCTTTCCTAACTTTTGAAATAATTATTCCATCCTCCATTTAATTTCTTTTCCTTTTATTTGACATTTTATCCTTATTGTCTTAATTGATTATGTTACTAACATATCATTGTTTCTTAATTAACTTAATATTAAATTCATAATTACTTTCTTATACCTACTACATCTCATTTAACCTCCCCAAAATGCTTAGACTATATAATTTTATTGGTTACATCTTTTGAGTTTCCCCTTTCTTTTCATTTGCAATCCCTTACGTGTATATTCCCTAAAAAAAGTGATTACCTTTTCTTAGCATCTTGTGATCCAAAAATAGATTAAAAATTAGGATCAATAACTTATTCAATAAATTTTTTCTATCACCTTTATAAAATTCAACTATATTTTCATAAAATTTTGTCTATCCTAGTATAGAAAAAAGTATGAGAAATGATTCAAGTGTATTTTTAAACTAGTAATCAATAGCCCAAGTCAAATACATATTAGAACATTGGAGGGACTTAATATTTTCTAGAAAAAACAATTTTTATGTATGTTAATGTGGACTTTACAACCTTATATATGTTTATTTTCCATAGTACCAAAGGCCATGGACATTATACAAATGTAACATATAATTATTCTTCAAGAGGTAAAAGAAAGATGAATTTATCACAAGTAAGGATTCATCTATTTTTTTAGTTTCTAAGTGGAAAAATTTTAGTTTTGGTTCCCAACATACTTTTATTTATGCTAATGTTGTTGTATATAAATCTAATGTAAGCTTTCCTAAAAACATTATATAACTAAATTTTATGTGACACCATGAAATTATGACATAAAATTTGAAACTATAGGATAAAAATGGTTTATATTATCTAAGTTTACTTTAGTTAGGACTAAGGTTATAAATAGGTTATTGTTTACCATAAAATTATCCTATGCATTCATTAAAAAGTAGTTTTTTCTAATGTACAATAATAAATACACACTGCATAGTAATTCCTAGTATAACTTCTATTTATTTAGATTATTTTAATATCCATCAAATATAGTATTCTAAGATATATTTAAATTATAAAATGGTATGTTCTTACAAATTTTACTCCACTTTATAACCTCATTATTTCTCTTCACTATTGTACAACTCCTATCTATGTTATTTATAATTTATTACAATGTTGCAAGATGAATATTGACTAGATAATTTACAATTATATTGTCATCTATCTTTTAGACATGCCTTTTATCATCTTATATAATTATAATGTTTGATTCATTTCAATGTGTCCCAGTTAGAAGAAGCCTCTACATTGTCATCACTTATATTTTTCTATTAATGTGATAAAAGTAAAGACTCACAGGAATTATAGTTTTATATCTGATTGATGAATATATTTAAAAAAATGAACATATCAAAAATCAAGAGTCATGGTTTATTAGGTCCTATAACGTTTCTATATATTCATATTATTATTGACTAAGCCTAGTATATATTGAGCTATTACAATAAGTCAATATTGCATGTAATCATATTACTAATTCTTACAAAAATTAAGATAACTATTGCAATAATAATTTAGTGAAGAAGTATTTATTTATTACTTTTCCATCTTCGAATGTGTACGTTTCAATTAATAAATGATTCATAAGGTTACATGCTAAAATAATTATCATACAACCATCCAAGGGATTTATTTTTCACTTAAAGGTGTATTTGATTACTTATTATAATTAAAATAGTCATCTAAACTTTAGAATTTATAAAATATCTCACTATAAACTCTTTAATAGGACTGTCATCAATTAATAAAATCCATAATTTATTCTCATGATATTCATAGTTTTATTTCATATGCACACCTTATAATTAAAAAATCCTATATCTCAACATATTTTAACCATGGTTAGATACCAACATGTAGTTTCCTCTCACATTAATCCAAAATTAACTACAAGTTTTTTAATTTTTATTCACTTAGTTTTTCTCATGAAAAATCAATGAAAACATTTATTAACAAAACATTCACAATTTTTTCCTAGGGCCATAATAACAGGCATCACAAACTCTTCCATCATAATTAATCCTTTTAGATTAATACATATGATCTACCCAATCATACTTGATTAATAAATAATCATGTTATGGTCCTGAGACCTATGGGATAGGAGACCACATAAGGCATCTTCCTCAATTTTTTATCTCCATATTATGTCCATATAATGGATTCATTACTAATAATTCTTAATTGAGGTATAAATCAACTAATCATCTAAACACCTATTTTAATACATAGAACATAAGTTTTAAACACCTATTTTAATACGTAGAACATATGTTTTAATGCATATGATTCTACTAGGGATTGTAATTAAAACTCAATGTAATATAAATGATTACATAGGTTACCTACATATTGTTTAATCTTATTCAATTGGTAGTGATGACTGACAACCTTAAATGTTAGCTCATGGGTTGATGTGTATACATGAGACTTGACATTATTAAATGTGTGAAAACATTCCCCCCATTATACATCCATTCTATGTGGCATTATTGAATTTAATCTTGATATGGATTGAGAATTCAAAAACCATCTATGTATTTCCTTGCGACTAAACACATGATGACACTTGGAACATTGTCAAAGGGTCATGAGCTCACAGAGGTAAAACATGTGATTGAATTTTATTACAATGTTATGACATTGCAAGAAATTGAAGTATGTGTATGGGTGTTAATCCTTATAATAATAAATATTTTCAAGTCAATCTATGTGATTGGACATGACTACTTCACAATCTCACAAACTATCTTACTATAAATTCCTTGGATAAAAGACATAATTTTGTAATTGAAAGTATATTAAAAAATTAAAAAATTATGATTGATTCACAATGTGTATGTCTTGAATTCTATTAAAAATAATTTTGTAATCCATGAAAGCATCATACTATAAAAAAATTCCAAGTCGCACTAAGGGATGAAGTGAGAGTACTACCTTGGAAATATTTTGACAAGATGTGTCATGATGTGGACATTACACATGGAAATATATACTAACTAAGAATAAAACATATAAATAGTGTAAAATGTGAAAATAATGATAAATATATAGCTAATAATGTGTCTAAAATCTTTTTCATAACTCAACAATCAAACAAAAAAATCATAAACAAAAAGGGAAAAAAAATCCAATTTTGACACCATGTGAATGGGAAAAAACATATGAAACCCTGTGAGATTAAGCATGATAATGGTAAAATACATATTTTAATCTACATAAGAAAATATTAACTTGAGATAAAAACTTCAAAGTTTATTTAACAAATTATATTAATAGAATAAATTTCCAATGATATGTTCTTCAACCATTAATTTAAAAGGTGGCTTCCTTAATTATTTATAACATCTTGATATCTAAATAATAATGGATAAATTATTGGTTAATAAATATATAATCTATGTGAGGGGATTTAATTGGTGATCAAAAAACCATTTCTATCTCAATAAATAGGGAATTAAGGATGTAGTCAAAGGCTAAAGAGATTGTTGGGGAGTACCAGACTAATGATAATGCATATATATATAGGGGTGAGTCCACTTGTAGTTTCTATATGTATACATATATTATTATTATACACTTTATCACTTACTATAATTTTGTCTCTTGTAGGTGTCTATCAATTTTTCAATCTCTTTGAGTGCATCCCTGAAAGGGTAAATTAAGAAAGTGATTGGCAGAATATTGGTGTTTCAAAAAATTAGTTTTTATTTGTATCATTATTAATATTAGTCAAAATTATTTAGAATGCCTATCCATTTACCTCCTATTTTTCCTTCCTAAAATCTTAATATCCTAAAATATGGTTATGTCTAGAATCATGAAACCCTAAAATATGGTTATGTCTAAAATCAGTTTGGACCCTCTAAAACCTATAATTTTTGTTATAAATCATAGAGTAAATAAACCAATCTCAAACATCGTACAAGTATAAATTAAAAATATAAATTAATATGTCCATGCATAAATGTCAACTTAAATGTTTATTTTATATTTGTATTACCTATTTCTGCACCTTGCATGCCCTTATCCAACTCCTTAAGCACTATCCCTTCACAAACAACCCCTAACTAAACAAAAATATAGTTTTTAATTTATTTCAGACAACACATATGTAGTCAACCACTTTACACCCATTTTATCTACTAATTTTATCGGTTAAATCCTTTTATTATGTTTAATTTACATGATATGAAACTAGGTCAGCCCTACTAACCTAGATTGACATATAACAACTACTTCTATTGCCTAACAAGATCAAGATGGTTGACCTTGGGGACTAAATTTATAGAAGGATTTAAGGTAAATACTTGGATAGAAATACCCTCTTCACATCAATACAATAGAGAGGAACATTCCTTGTTTCATTAATACAACTCAAAATAGTACTATTTTGTCACATGAGTAGTCATCACTTAGGATTTTAGCTTGGAAGGAAAGAATATTGTCTTATAGTAAAGTCTTATACGAAAATTAGGAGTCTTTTAATCTAGATAAAATTTATATAGAGTGACATTTATAAAGCCACAACAACCTATTTCAAGTAACCAATGGCCAAGATAACTGCTAAGCTATGATAGGTTCACTCAAGGTAAGTGTTCCTAACATTTACACTTTTATTTGGTAGATAGATATTGAATAAAGTAATTAGATGAATATTTTACTCCTTACATAGACTACATATAAATTGACATGAGTATATGTTTGTGTGCATGTTTTTCTTAACTATCCCACTTTGTGCTATAATCTTTAGTAAACACTAGCTTATATTTATTTTATGTATTTTAGGCCTACCTAGGGTTATTGCATAGTAAGACTTTCCCACAATATTTTTAAATATATCCTTTGGTATTGTGTAGTATATATCCCTCAATTTGGTTTAATATATTTGAATTGGTCATGTCATAATATAAATAACTATTCAATGATTTTGTTTTTAGGATTACCTTCTATATATTGGAATTCACTAAATAGGATAAGTTACATATCCATCTTGATTCATTACATAGATTACGACTCAATCCTTATATATGGGTAGGATGTCATAAAAATATGAATAAATAATGACAAAGGATATGTGGCAAAGATAGGTGATAAATATTTTATCAATTTGTTTATAGTGAGGGATGGTCTTTTACCAGTGGACAGTGATGATAGGTTATCACCTAAGGAAAGATTTGGTCTAATAAAGGAGGGAAGCCCAAAAAGGAGATCAGAGTATAGGGTAACATGAGGAGGCAAATGTTTCTAATGTAGGACTTTATTTTCCATTTATGTTCTTATTTATGTTATTCCTACTTATGTAGTTTATCTTTCTTAGGTGTCATTTATCATAGGAAGTTACTAGATCGCCATTTTTAGCTAGTTGTTAGGAGTTGTTCCTTGACTAGATATTATAAGTATGGGAGATACATTCATACTCTAGGATCTTTACCACTATTATAGGGATGGTTACTTCTCATATATCATATTTTTACACCCTTTGTAATGTTAAATGTATGGAGTAATGTTGTATTGGATATGATTTTTTCATTGTTTCACTCTTGATTTCTCTTTCAGATCTTCTTGATCATTTCGAATTATTACTTTGTTCAAGATTTAGTGCATTTGTTATTATATATTTGAATTTGATGGGATATTTAAAATTGTATTAGAATAATGATTTTTGTAAACTAAATGTATCATTTTTATGTTATGTTGAGTTTGTGATGAGATTCTATGTTTATTATTTAAAAAGGATGGGTTTTTCCATATTGCTAGAAATTTTTATCCTTGGTAGAGGCATTGGTAGTGGTTCACTATTATTGAATTCAGAATCCAATTGAAGGTCATGTAACTCTATGTGCCTAGTCACAACTATTTGAGATCTATTTTGATCATCTTTACATGTAAACTTGTGGATAAGCTATGTGTCTATGGATACCACATTCAAGTCAGATCTACATCAACTAGGTCATTGTTGTTGTGATTAGGTTCAAACATTAATTAGAGAAAGTTCATTTATTTTTTACTTAGCTTGGATCTATTAGAATTTCATTTGGATGAATCTTTATTACAAGTTTCATTCAAGCTAGCTTTCCACCAAGCTCATGCTCAAACATATTACCTTGGAGCTGGATTGGAGTCAAGATCATATTATTTAGCATGTCAAGACAAATATCCTTTCATTATTATCATGAAAATAAGATTTTTAAATCATTTTTTCCGTCTTCTATTCAACATGTGCTTCTCTCCCTCTCACATAGGCTACATCCTCCAATGCTAATTGCAATTGCTTTCAACTTGGTTCGAGGTGCTAGTTACCTCAAGCATCCTCTATTTATGGTGTTATAGCCTCACAAATCCATTGGTGAACACATATAATTTAATTATCATAGCCTTGGTGGCACCTCACTACTAAAACTATTTATACAGAGCTAAGTAAAATTGATATTTTACTAAAGTGTTAAAAACCATGCACGTTAATATTTTAATAGTCTGATTTAAAAATGAAGGTCAAATTACCTTTCCTTTATTTGGATACATTAGAATTTATATTAATAATTGGTCAGGTATTTATATGTGTTTGGTGGTCATACACACTCTTGTTCCCCTATCCTAATCACAACAAAATCTTGATGTCCATGGTGGTTTACTCCCTCACCATCCCAAACCATCCATCATGTGGACTTAATCCCCCAACAAATATAAAATAGAAGGTCATTCATATTGGTATGTCATTCCACGTTGGTAAACCTCATATCTCCAAGACCTCCAATACGCCTCTTAATTTTAACATAGGCAATGCCATGGTTTTTCGGTACCATTTTTGGTCAAAACAAAACACTATTTTCGTGTTGGTAAATTTGTGGTTTTATAAAAATATTTCCTTGTTTGTATTTTTCCTACTTTGGTGAGTTTATTTTACAAAAAAACATGGCTATTTTTGGAAAAACCATGTTTTTGACTTTTTGATGGTCAAATCAATTATTTTTAGAGTGGAATATATATTATCACAAAGTGGTGGGGATTTTATTTGAGAGGGGTACTTTTAATTATTTCCAGTCATAAAATAAGTAGGTGGGGTTTATTATATGGTGGACTTCGCTATTGGGGGAAATACATGGTAGGGTTTATTTTAATTATGGGGTTATCATTGCAAACAAATATTATTTTGTGTTCTTTTTTATTTAAAATAATATGTTGTATTTTTAGATATTAAGGAAGTTTTATAGATTTGTCATCATTTGGTTGATCCCATTTATTTCATAATTATTTTGGCAAAGACAGAGGGAGAGGCCTAATTTTTTAGGCAACTGAATCCATCACAAGAAAACCAAAGTTTACTCTACTCCTATCTTTACCTTTTCATTATTATGCAATTAAACTATTCTTAGATGTAGTATAGATAGAGCCTATTGTCCTCTTTGACCTATTTGCATTTTCATGTGTGCCCATTTGGTCTGAATTTTTGTACTAATTACTCACATTTTGATAGATTTTTAAATGTGTTTCATGTCAATTCATTATGATGTACATTGACATTAATGTACTATGTAATCATCTAGATGCATTACCAACTATGTCCAATGTCTTCATGTTGAGCATGCATTATACATGAGAAAATAAGGGGGTATATTATTATTATCTCTAGGAGTTATTGTGGCTATATTTTCTATTTTATTAACATACTCAATTTTCATGGCATGTGTGCAACTTTCGTGTCATTTGGACATTTACTATGACATTCTTGGATGCATTTTCAATAGAGACTAAGGTATATTATTTAGCATTTATTATCACTTGTGCATGGTTTTATAATTTCACTTCTTTGGAGTCTTCTCTCAATCATGTTGAATCTATTTAGAAATACCAAATGGTGAAGAGAGTTGAACCTACACCATTAGTTATTCTTGGAAAGACCAATTATGCTTCTTAGAGTTCTATCATAGAATATTTACTCACATGAAAGAATCATATTCTAGTCAAACATGGATATATTGCTTTTCCCACTGATCTAATTTAGTAAAATAAGTGATTTAACACTTTTGAGAAGGTTCTAATACCTTACGATTACATGTTTTCATGGATTTTCATTTCCATTTAAAACATACAAAATGTCCATATCCTATTTGAAACATATTTTAAACATCCTATAGTCCCTTTTCAAATATTTTTTTGATATTTATATCACTCATCTTCATCGTCCTATCATCTCTTAAGAAATTTTTGTACTCCCTCCTCCTACTCCTATTTCTTGTGATGACAAATTCATGGAATATGTTCTTCCATCTATCAAGTCATTACTACTGGATAAGATTCTACATAACCTTAGTCTTGTTATTAAATATTCTAATTCAATCCCTATTATAATATGTTTTATTTTTTGATCCTTCATATTTTTATACTTTAGAGGAGTCTATTATTTCTAGTGAGAGTACACCTATTGAAAGATTCAATGACTCCTAAGTTCTTGTGGAGATACATATAAAAAATATGTGTTCTTCATCTATAATATCTTCTTCATTTTTAATTTTTGTTTTATTAATACTTCCTCTACACATGGATACTCTTCCAGTGAATGTTTCATGTCCCTCTTCTAATAGGTACACTTTAGAAAAATTACATCCAATTCTTGTGCACAATATTGTACGACCTATGTCAAGCCTTGTTTGTAGACCTCTTTTAGATATCTTCATACTATTCCCTTTATCTACATTTGTGTAATGGGTGGAATTTTATTCCACACCTCATTTTCTTCTTTTGACAAAAGGATGAAACATTATTCGATACAGATGGAACTTCATTAGTCTTGACATAGAGGACCTTGTTAGAGACATTCATAGCTTTGTGATCTATATTATATGTGGCTTCAACATCTTATATGTATATTTTATATCTATTTCTCTATGTTTTATACTATTCTCACTTGTGGATGTATTTTTTATTAATAATGGTTTCCCTAGAGTATGAACTATTACCTTGTCCATATTTTCCATCTCTCTTTTTTGCTTTTGTGGGGTGAGGGTAGCAGGGGTGGGGGGGAGGAGGATAGGAGTCGGGGGGGGTGAGGTGGGGTGTTGTGGATGGTGATGGGGGGTAGGGTTCATACATGTTTTCTCCTTTTTTCCTCCTTATGAGAGTTGATTTGTACATGGGTACTTCATCAAGTCTTATTTTCAATACCCATTTCCTCTACCCACCTAAGATACACGTATGGGGTGTTAGTGTAAGAATTTATTTTCTATTTTTTTAATTATTAAAGATATTCTTATGCATTTGGTTTAGATTAATTGAGTGTCATTTATAAGAGGAAGTTACCTGACTAACATTTTCATCTAGCTGGTAGGGGTTACTCCTTGACTACCTATTCTAGGAATGGGAGTTACATTCCTATATTAGGTTCTTTACAATTATTATAGGGGAAGTTACTTATCTCTCTTTTTTAAAATAATTTTTAAAATATGAATACATGGAAGAATGTTGAATTTTATATATTCTTTTTGCATTTTTTAACTCTCAATTTCTCTCTCACAATTGGTAAATTTTAACCATTATTTATTTGTTCAAGCTTTATTGCATTTAGAATTTCATGTTTTATCATGGCAGGATCTCTAGCATATCCCTCCTATGTGAAGTCTACTAAGAAAGTATAGATCTAAAATACCATGATCCTAATGATCTCAAACCCCTTTGTACAATTTGAAAGGGAATAATTAACAAAGGTGTTTTCTTTATTAAGAATAAGGGGTGGGATTTTTTTGAACTAGTGAACCTTACCCTAGAAAATAAAAATAAAGATAAGGCCATAATAGCCAAATATACCATTGTGCTTGGTAGAAAAATAATTTAAAAAAATAGCCAAATAAAAACTAAGAAGAATCAATAAAATGGCTGAAAAGACCAAGATTTTCAAAGAATAGTTATTCCTGAACAACAAACACCAAATAAAAAATACACAAACTAGGAATTTCCCATGACATTTTTTTTGTTAGATATGAGAGAAATTATCAGTTTACAAACCTATTTACCTTTGCCTTTATTTATATGGCTAAAATTTTTATATTCTTCTTCCTCCTCAAGGTTTGGAAATTTGAGAATAGAGATATCCATAATATTATCTTGATTCTATGTTTGCATTGAGTCAAACACTCCTCTTTCTAATGGAGATTGGGCTATTGGATCTGATCTAATCTCTAAACATCCATTAGTCCTCTAATGAAACATAGTAGCTCCCCTCTTTGGTCATTTCCTAAAAACATAATGCTTCATTTTGATCAATCTTCTCCTCTTCTTCCAAGTGGATCTCTGATTTCTATCCCTCATGCTCACTTTCACTATCTTCTATAGCTAGAACTGTATTATGTTACATTTTTGCATTTTTCCACCATGATACCATCTTCTTGAATTTGAAACTTGGGTAATAATTCAAAATATGCCCTATTTTAAAAAATATTTTACACACAAAATGGATACCCTCAAATTCAAGGGATTACATCCATTTTTTTATCCCCCTCCTGTAGTTCTAATTGAGAAATTAAATCTTTAGTAAAATCTATATAAACCAAAATAGAGGCATATGTGGAATTTCCCTTCACATCAGTCAATATGTTAGTGGCCCAAAATTTTATTATTATATTTCGAATGGATGAAAACACCAAATCATCCCAAAACTAGTAAGGAAGATTTGGAAGACTAATCCAAATAGGTTTGAAATTAAACATTTTAGTCTATTCATTAAAATTTGGGTGCTAGGGTTTTACCAGCAAACTATTTTTATCTTAGTCCCAAACCATGTCATTAAGAATAGCCTCTTTATCTACTAGAAAATTAAAAATAAAAATACAAAAATGTCAAGAATAGGGATGAATCTATAGTTTACATTCCACCCTAGATTTCCATCTACTTTAGATCAACTCATGTAACGATGGTAGAGTCAACCATAACCCTTTAAACTTACAAATCAATCCCTACATAGTTGTCTATTATTCCCTTATAATAATAACTACTATCTCTTATTTATCAAATATAAGAATAGGGGTATCCTTAGATGGAATCACAAGAGATATTTTACATCCTCCCATAGCCTCTATAAAGGACATTCAACCTAATACATCTCCTATTTTCCGGTCTATAGATTTAGACTATGCCTTTGCCTTTAATAGAATTGGGTCATATCTCAAATGTTTCCATCCTCTTATTGTCTGATCTAAATTCACCAAACCCTAAGTTTTTAATGGATTTAAATGTCTCATACATCTTGGGGTTTGATGGGTTGCCTCATATTTAGGCTTGTCATATTTTATCCTCTGATTTATGATAAATTTATCTTCATTTGGAAAAAATATTGCAGCAACCTCCTTTATTCTACATTTTTTATATATGATGATAAGTATGGAATATCTATTCTCCCTTGAATCCAATAATGGAGCCCTCTACTTCTATAGGATAGAGAAAGAAACCACTCATACATCACCATACCTATGCTCAACCTCCATCACCATTCAAGTGAATGCCTCTACAGATGTATTTTCCACTAATCCATCACCAAAATCCACCATTATTCCATCACCATTAGGGTTTGAAATTTTCATTTCCATTAGGATTCACACTCAAAAAATTAGTTGAGAGAGAGTAATGTTAAGAAAGGTGTTAAACTAAGAGGATCTTCTAAAACACTAACTTATGGTTTGCCAATTAAATAATCAATTGCTTTCACTTCCTAAAATTTTTATGTGGGTCAAGAATGAATGAGTACCTATGATGGAAGGTAATTGAAACATTTTAACCTATGCAAGATGTTCTAATTTGTTATTTTTAATGTTATTAAAGATAAGGAGATAATATTTTATGGTATCCTATGGAATTGGATTTTAATCTTACTATTGTATATGCCTTGGAACCTATCATTAGATCTAGTATATGAGACTTTTGATTTTAGACAAATCTAGGTAAGGATACCTCATATTATTTTTTAGTTTTGGTTACAAGAGTGCTTAAATATGTAGGTAATGCTTTGGGTGAATTTTTATTAATGGATACCAATAGTATACATACATATCATTCTAAATTTTCATGTGTCTTTTTAAATTTAAATGTCTCTTTAGGGATTTCTGCTTACATTGATCTAAATGTCTAAGATCAAAATTAGATGAATCCTCTTGATTTTGAGTGGTTGAATTTTAGTTTCCATAAATTATTACATATTAATCATCTTGTTACATCTTATGATGTCTAAAAATGTAATAATGGGAGTTGTTGGTGGAAATAATTAGTGGATAATAGGTCTAATGATAGTGTCAATGAGGATGTTGTTATTAAAATGCCAAAGGAGGAATCAATACTAGAAGTAGAATTTGAACCTTCATAAAATAATTAAGATTTTGAGTTGATGGCTTACACCAGTGTTTCCCATGTTTTAA
>JARHVA010008022.1:97500-197500 GCA_037957365.1 Torreya grandis | reverse complement strand
ATCTTAATATAAAATATTATTTTATGATATATATTCTCCAATAAATTAACTTGGTCATGTTAAGAAATAATGTGTACAAAAATTCTACCTAAGCTTTTCTTGAGATAAATATATATAAAGAAGATTTCATCTTCCAAACTAATTATGTATGTGTTAAAATTAAGTGGTTTTTTTTTGGATGAGGATATGTAAAATGTGATGTCATAGGGCAAGGAAAATATTTTGGAAAGGGGAAATTTTTGTCTATTGACTAACTTGATTTGACACTTCTTTTAGTTAAACATATCAAATTGATCTTTCCCTTTTCCATTAAATTACCTCTTTGAGGACAACTATATATATCATTTATATATTTTATATCTCTCTCTTTTTTCACCCTAAAATGTCTCCAAAATCTCCATTTTATTTCAAGGGATACCTTTTATAAAATGGTATTCCCATTCATCAAATATTCCTAACAATCAACTATTGCAAACAACATTAAAGAAAATAATTAAAATTTGATATTTTATTACATGTTGTACTTTGTATTAAATATATTAAGTATCTAAATTTTTATTAATTCATAATTATGTTTATATAGGTTGTATAGTTAGTTGTTATTAATTTTTGTATCCTCTAGTCTTCTCTTATAATTTATTTGCACTTTCATCTTCTTCTAGAAACTTTACATTCTTTTTGTATCTAATTTAATTGTTGGGTGGCTATTACTATTGTCACAATTCACTTAAGTTTTTTGTAATAATTTATAGTGCACATGGTCATTACTTTGTCATTTGGTTTTTTAGTGATTATGGTCCATTGTGGTCTTGATTTAATTTTTCCTTACTTCTGTAATTTATTTTTGATACGACCAGGCTTCTCATGGTAAACATAGAGATTATTTTAAACATTGTAGTTACTTTATACTTAAATAAATATGAAGCTATTAGATTATTTTACTATTTTATTATCAAATTTTATAATGGTCATTGTTCTCAATATATGATGTGGGCAACTTTGTTGCATATTTATTACCTTTATTATTTAGTGATCATAAAGATCTTGGATTGATTGATTTATTCACCATCTTCCCTACCTATTTATTATCATCCATATTTACTCATATTTTCTACTTATTCACATGTCATTGAGACACAATTTTGAGTATCCATGTGGCTAATATGACAGACAATTTGTTACATATAAGTTAACTTCCATTTTTAATCCAATATTAAAATCTATGATTTCAATGGATGTACTTAATAGATCTCTTTTTCATAATTATTTTAATTAGAGTATAATCTAGTTGACCAAATGCAACCAATCACCATATTATATAATAAGTAAATTATATGAATAATACATCAACCCATTTATAAATTACTTTTTCCTACGCATGCACCAAACTCATAATATCACCTCAATGGTTGAAAGACATATAATAAAATAACATTAATAAAATAAAAATAATAAACATTTATTTATCCATTATCCAATATGATACCATAAAAACATATATAATATAAATCATGATAGTAATCATGAATAAAGGGCATATCAACGTGTCCAACCCTAATTGATACTTCACCATGTCCCTAATAAAATTGGAAGTGAGGAAGGGAATTACATTCAATACCAAAAATACGATCTATAAATGTGGACATATAAAATGTACACAAATGGTATGAAAAAAATTATCTAAATTTTATTCTCAATCTCAACTTTCATCCAAACAATATAATAATATATAGTGTTACTAATGACCAACAATCAAAATCATAAATAGAAACAATTTCAAAATTTATATCTCTCACCTTTGAAAACTAGTAATTTATGCCATGAGAATATATACAATCACAAAAAAATGTTTTCCATATAGAATCTTACTACAAAATGTGTGTGTGTGTGTGTGTATACACACACACATACAAATACACATACATATATATGTATGTATATGTGTGTGTACACACACACACACACACACACACACACACACACACACACACACACACACACACACACACACACACATTATACATACATGTGTGTGTGTGTGTGTGTGTGTGTGTGTGTGTGTGTGTGTGTGTGTGTGTGTGTGTGTGTGTGTGTGTACTCACATATACATATACATATACTTATATATTATCAAATTTAAAGAAGTTTATGAGAAAAATAATATAAAATACTATAACATGATTTATATAGTGACATTCATTTAACTTGCAAAATAAAATTTGTAGTCTCAATCTCTCATCTTTACATGTCCAAAATTTAAAAGAAAAAAAAAATATTGGACACTCATAATCTGTTTTTTTAAAGTAGACTACAAGATAATTCAAACCCACAAAAGAATATAAACAACTTGAATACTTAATTTCTTTTTTATAAATGTTGATTTATAAAAAATTCACAAAGATATACAAAAAAAAATCTAAAACCCCATTTTCAATCTCCTATCATATCTTAAAAAATGAAAACTACTATATTATAAATGGCCATGAAATCAAGAAGGAATGTAAAACCATTTTGGCATTTATATTTCTCACTTTTAAAAACTATAAAAACGTAACATAAGGATATAGAAACTCATGAAAAAATATTTTATTCTACAAACCTTATTAATAAAAAAATCTTTAGTGAATGTAATAAAACTTAGACATACCCAATAGTGTCACCTTGACCTTAATCCATGTCACTAAAATAAAGAACATTTAAACATGTACATAACTTTATTGGAAAAAAATGAGTAATATATTCTCACAATAATTGTGCATAGAAACTGATTCTAACTTAATTCACCTGAAGATGAATACAATCCCAATATATTGTCTTTATGTGTCAAGTTATAAACAAAAACAAGATATTGCTAACCTATAAAATATTTTTTAGCAAATTATATATTTTTTCAATTTGACAAAAACATGAAAAAATACCCAAATACAAAAACTTGGGTTTGTAAATGTTGATCTATCAAACTTATACAAAGGATATTTAAAACATTTATACGAGGATTTTAAATATTTATTTTCATATTAAATAAATTAAAATATAATGTTTCCAAATAACAACAAAAGATATAATAACTAGAAACCATTTTGACCTTTATGGCTTTCATCTTTGAAAACCAATGATTTGTTTTGTGATGATATAGTCATGCATACACAAATATTTTCCACCACAAAACTTATCTCAAGATAGAAATGAGATAATCACGCATTGATATTGATTTGAGCTAAATTGACTTCATAATGAATACATTTACAATCTTTGACCTATGCACATTGATATATTAAAATGAAACAAAAATCTAAACACATAAACTATCTTTACATAAATTTTAAGAACTATAAACTATTTAAAGAGATCTATTTACAATAATATAACTCATAACCCTAAAATCTTGTAAAAAAGTTTAGGACATGAATAAATGTCTTGATTCAAAAAATAAAAATAAAAAATATTGACAATCTCCAGAAAAAATATGAGACCAAAATAATATGTTTAGTGTGTATACACATAATATTTTAAATATTTATCAATTACATATAATTTCTATCTTGTAAGAACCCGTCGAGTCTTAATCTTTCTAAGTGCATGGCTTAATGGGTGAACCATAAAAGTGGAGAATACCATTGGTACTTTGTAGGATTTTTATCCCCTTACTACAACTTGTTATCAATTTAACCATATCTTAAAAACATTTTCCCTAAGCTTTACCTCCTCTTTTAAACCCTCATCTAGTAATTATATTCCTTCATTAACCCTTCCCTAGTCTAAATCCTTTTTTATAGTTTACATTACACTATCAACCCCATCGACCTTCTACTCTAATTGATAAAACTTATTTAGGGTCTCGACTAGTCCCAGATTAAGACCTTACTTATTTTTTATTAATAATGATACAATTTTGACAGGGTTGACCTTGTTAGCCTAAATGTTTCTAAATAGCCAGGGTTATATCCACAAATATAAGCACATTTCATCATTCTTATAGATACAGTAAGAGTTGATTATTCATTTATGCTTCATTACAAAATGGTCTTCTACCATTCTGCTTCAAGAGTCTTAGCTTAGGGTCTTTTCTTGGAGAATAATCGTCTTATGGAAAATTCTTAGATGTTTTGTCCTTTCTTAGTGATAATTACAAACCACAACAACCTCTTTGGAAGAACTTTTTTCCAAGGGATATATTGAGACTTGATGGGTTCATTTTCAAGGTATGTCCAACTTTGCTCCTCTCTTAAACAGATAAAAGTAACATATGTAATGGATTTTTAATATATTAATCTCTCTATACATTAGGGTTTTACCTATAGATGGATTAATTAAGATTCTCTTATGTATATGTACTATTATGTATACTAACACCTATTTTGTGCCAACATCTTTGGTGATCATTAGATTATAATTTACTTGTGATTAGAATTTAATTTACCTAAAAAGTAGGACCTAGTTAGGCTTATAACATAGCTTTACTTGACTATAGGATTTAGAACCTTCCCTTGTCAATTTAATATGTTAAGATATCCCTTGTCTAGGTCTAGAGGATCAATCTTGGTCATGACCTCAAATATATAATGTATACATAATTGCAAGTGCAAGTAGGATTTATCTTCTCTGACCTAGGATTGATTTATAGATCAATTGCATTTCCCATTGCATACATTTTGGTGAACCCAACGTGCATCTAACCCTTGCATGTTTTATTTCAAACCGTTTTTTTTTATCATTTTATTATATTTTATATATTTGTAGTTTTGTATCAACTAGTCAGTATAGTTCTAACTTTCTATTCATAGATTTAAAACACAATCACTTCAAAATGGTTATGTTCTATCTATGCAAGTATTCATTAGCTATAGGTTATTGGATTGAATAGGTCGACACAATACTCTTATTCATTTTTAAATTAGAATACATCATAAAATATGTTGAAATATTTATTATAACATACAAGTCAACAAACACTATTGAATAGGTTGATCCTATTCATTATTCTTATTCAACATACAAGGTTTTATAAAACTTTGTTGAACTATTCGATCCAGTTTGTAGTATTTAAAATGAAAAACTAAGACATTTTAGTAGAAAAAATTCAATATGAATGATATGCAAGCCCATAAATGTTCCTTTATTGCTCTCTCTATCATCTCAGTACTTCTTTTAGTTCTGTTTTTCACAAATTAGCAGTCTTTAAAGTTGTAACCCTACAGCTAAGTAGCTCAGCCTGGTGGACTTAGTTCTGTGGTCTATGTTCTAACTGATAGACATAGTCAACATCTTCAAACATATATTTAAGGACCTTAATTTTATATAATATCAATGACCTATTCAACTCTATTTTATACTATTTACATACAATGTTATCTAATCTGAGTCTATACTATTCTTAATTAAGGAGTTAACAATTATTTGATAGTAATTAATTCACATTTCCTTTTCAGATTTTTGCATTACTAGAGTAACTCACATACACTAAATAGGTTTTTTTTTCAAAATAACCATTTTAGTTACACTATTTTGATCTTTGACAAAAACTATCAAATCACATAACATTCAGAACACATTTCAACATTTGTCTTCCTAAGGATTACCTACCGAGATTTCATCACCAAGGGGGCAACTGACTTGGTTTGTTGGCCAAGTATAAATATGTGGTTAATGGTATATATTTGAAAATCACTTGATACATTTATCACTAAAAGATTGAAAAGACATCGGTTAAACCCTAATACCAAGCTAGTACATTTGCCAACATAGATCCCTTTTAGTCAAAACATCTTGAAACTAACTCAACACTACTTTCTATTTCTCTATTTCAAAAACCTCTCCTATCACATTAAAATTGAAACTCTCTTATAATTTGAAAACTTAGGGTGACCATTAATATAGAATTCACCTTTTAGTTGATCATTTTATATTTGATCGTTGTGTGTTATATTGTAAAAATATACATTGGCTAGTGTTGTGAAAGGTTTTGTGGTTTGTACCCCAATTAGATCAATCACGTTGATCCAATTAGTTGTATGTTTACTTTAATTATTAATTTAATTATCTTGAAAAATTTCTCCCATATTTCATAAGAATACCAGTTTAGTTGATACAGTCTCTTATAGATGGTGTTTTCCCTTCCTACCAGCAGTACACAATCAACCTACATGACTATGCGGTTGTATCTCTCTATTTTGTTCTCTATTGAGAATTACACAGTTGCCACATACAACTCTATAATCTTTTTAGACTATAGTTTATCATTACTCTACTAACCCATTCAACTTGGTACTAGTTGGACAACCCTATCCTTTAATGGCTAATCCTATTATTTTACCTAACTAACTTAGTTCTCTATCTGGCCAATTGTGTTAATGATTACATTTCTTCTTTCATAAATTCTATTTATCTCATCAAGCATCATGAAATCTCCCATCATAGTATATTTAGATAATATAAATACATTTATAAACTATATGGGATATTCTTTTCTTCCATTTTTTACCTCCTAATAGAATCATTACTCTTGGAATACTTGTTCCTCTCTCTCACATGTGGATTGTAACATGTTTCAAATCATACCTCAAGATGAGGTAGGTGGATCACATCCTTTTTGTAACTATCAAGAACATTCTCATCTTAAATCATCTCAAAACAATGTGGAAGTGATTTATTTAAGTTTATATAACAACCCCACTAGTAATCAACCACTTAACAACCCTCACCCTTATACCAATTTGTGGAGTCATCCTACCAACACAAACCTACCAATTGATATATAATAATTTATAGTACAAATAGTGAAATAAATGAACATATTTCAAACATATAACACCTCCTAAATGATTCAACTACAAAATCATTTGATAAATATGGCTAATCAACCTCTCATTTTTCTTCCTCAAATTAACAAAAAATTTATTCCTCCACCTCCTAGAGATGTCATGGGAAATGTCATTCCCCAACCTATCATGAATAATGAGATACTTCAAAACATCTAAAATGAGCCTTTAGCCCAATTTATTTTTTCCATTGATATTGGTAACATCTATCCAAATTGAACTATGATGTGACTAAACACCCTTCATCTTTCCTCAAGGAATTTGACAATCTTTACACATAGTTGATACAAACTAAGACTTTCACCATAACTGAAATTAGATTTAAAACCTTCACTAGTGTTTTATTCTAATGGTATAACCAAATTACCCAACATTACATATGACAACTAGAATATTTAGTCAATCCTTCAGTTAAAGAGTTTCAATACAATGATCTTCCTAAAAATTACCTTATCTATTTCATCAATGCTAAGAAATATCCCATTGAATCAGCTCATGACTTTATAAAATGATATAAATATTTATCCCATAAGGCCAACAATAACATAACTAATGATAATCTATTTAAACTATTTATAACTACTTTAAATCCTCTTTAATATAAGGTTTGAGCTTTTCACCCTCAAACACTTAATAAAATTATTGACCAAGCCAAGGATCAAATATTATTGATGAAATAGTTTAAACCTAATACCAAATTCATAAAAGGATATTTTTAAAGATCTACCAATCTAATAAATTAAAATACTCCTCAAACTAAGTTAAGAGTTTATAAAAATGACAATCTCCCATCTTATCACACAATATTTGTTATACAATAAATGAAAATTTTTAGTACCCTCTAAACCATATACTTATCTCATTAATCCTCCTAAAAATTATGATCCTAATCAATTTGGTTTATTCTACACCAACATTTGTCATTCACATGCAACCTGGAGAAGGCTTAGTAATTTTTTTTTTCATATATGCTTGGTAATTATTTCAATCATGAAGCCATGATTCAACTCCATCATCAAGAGTACAACACTGCTTCTCAAAAATGACAAGATCCCAAAGTTTATTCTTGTAACCAAAAATATTATTCCACATATAACACTCAACAAGATACCAAGGAAATTTGTGCCATTGATGTCGAATATGATCAATATTATATTAACTCTCAATATGTAAACATACACAAATTTAATTATCGCCAAAAGATAGATCATAAAGATCCAATCACTAAACCTAAGATACCATGTTTGGAATAGCAAAACCTTAAAGATACTACAACCACTCACCTATATTTATAAGCTAATGAGTAATCATCTCCTTCTTCCAAAGCACCAACCGTTTCCATTTCTTTAAAGTTTACATTACCTTATAAACCTCATAATGGTTCTTCTTTTAAAACCCATTGGAACTTATTAGAAGAGCTTAACTCCACACCTTGAAATATTGATCTTATGGAGTTAGTTAACATCTCCCATTATCATCACAAGTTCCACATGCAATAATTTCAATAAATTAAAGACTCATATTTTATAGAAGAATAACCACCCTCTCCTGAGCCTCAACCAAACATTGTGCATACCATTAAACCCATTTTTCTATCTACCAAACCTTTCATCAATTTTTTAAAATAAGACGTTATTAACAATGAGATCTTATTTCACTCTAATGATCCACCCATATTCATTAACATAGAATTACTATCGCCCTCATTCATAAATTTTTAGTTGACAAAGGGTACTATATTAATGTGACATGATTGTGGCTCATCAAGAAACTTAGTTATATAAAGATCATCTCAATAAAAGCTACCTAAAATGTTATGGATTTTTAAAAAACTAATCAAAAGCCACTTGGGTGTATTTGTCTCCCTCTTATAATTTAACCTTAGACTAGTCGAACCAAGATTATGGCCCTTGATTTATCATTATCTTACAACATACTCCTATGATGACCATGGACTCATAGAATGAGGGACATAATTTATTTCGATAACCAATGTATCAATTTCCTTCATAATGAAAAAATTATAAATATGACGTCAATCCCAACCCTTGGAGTATTCAACTTCCTAATCATAAATTTTAATATCACATTCCTACCATTCCAATAATCAATAATGCTCCCTTACTTAAATTTGTCAACATTAATCTAGATTTACTTGTCACTCTTTTTTTATTTATATGATGATGAGCCTTATTAATTGTGACATACTTATAAAACTACTAAGCTACCACCTTACATATTGAAGTGGCTTCCTCCTTGTTTATTGCCTTGTGATTGTATCATCCCTCTCATTGATGAGATCACTAATACCCCCTCTATGCAATGTACAAGAAGTCTCTTACATGCAATGATTGTGGAGTGTCTAATTTATCACAAGATACTCTAAATCATGTCTTCAAATAAATTCAATGATCTCGGTATTTCCCCTTCCAAAACTCCCCCTATATCTAAAACATCTAAAATTTACCTAACCTATGATGATAACTAAATCATGTACCAAGCTCAATAATGAGAATTAGATGTTCAACATTACCAAAAAACTATAATCCAAATCCAAGATTTCAATTATGATGTTCATATCATTACCACTAACTTTGATTTATCTCCCAAAGGTCATGTACCTCTTCTTAATCATCCACCTTTTGATACTCCTTATGTGGTAGACTAATCCTACCTTCTAATCCTCTACAAATTCCTATATATTTTATACCATATACATATCCAATCATTAAATACAATTATTCCCTCATCAATGATTCTAACATAAAACCAATCAAATCTAATCAACCTTCTTCCACTACTCTGTATATTCCTAAGATTACATTAGATGCAAAGGCCATATATATACATCTGATATATTCTATATATGAATATAATGGTAATAAAATTCTAAATCTCAAATTATATGTTGATTATTATGTTCCTCTTCCCACTTTTCATAGTGATGAATCCATTCTTAAATTACTTCATGACCAAGAACCTCAACTACCTTAGCAGCATCATAAGCTCAAGAATTTCAAAAATAAAGCCCCTTATTTAGAACAAATTCATTTCTATAATTGATCCTAAATCAAATCCCATTTCCTCTTTACCTAATGCATAATATCATATCTAAGATGGAAATGATATGCTTTTCAAGGAAACTACTCAAGTTGAATATGGTACCCCATCATGCCCTAGACCAATTATAGTGTATCATGAACTCACACCAATTGGATGTGATAAATTCAACTTATTCTTCGATAAATATTATGAAATAATTGCTTAGTCTTATTAGGAAATGTTTGGTACTGATCTTAGCATCATGATAGACAGCATCATCACCTACCTCAATTCCAAACATATGTGATAAAAGAAAAATAAATTTCCACCAAAAGTTTCGAATTTATGCCATAAACAAATCATCAAACTTCTTGATGTTAATTTTACGAAGCCTGAGGACTATTTAGAATGGGTTTATAGAATTATCCCTATTTATAATAAAGTCACCATGGTCATTCTCATTTGCACAGATTTTAATATTATTAATCTTCCTTGTCCTAAGGACAACTTCTGCATACATTCTGTAGATGCAATATTTGATTCCACCACAAGTTATGAAATTTTGTCCGTTATGAATGGTTTCTTGGGTTATAACCAAATTCAAATTTCCCCCAAAGACCAACATAAGACAAATTTCACCACAAAATGGAGCAATTATTATTGCACTAAAATTACATTCGATGTCAAAAATGTTAAAGCTAGCTATCAATGGGTGATGAACCATATTTTTCATGATCTTATCTACAATATTATAGAAACATATATGGAAAATGTCATTTCCAATTATAAAATACATAAGACACATCCCTTTGATCTTATTATCATCTTTAATCACCTCATCAAATATAAAGTCAAACTAAATCCTTACAAGTGTGTTTTCAATGTCACATCTAGTAAACTATTAGGATTCTTAGTCTCAGTTTGCATCATTGATGTCTATCCTACAAAGATCAATGCAATTATAAACATGCCCATCCCTCATTTCATTACAAATATTTGTACTTACCTCAGTAAACATAGGGTAATTAGATGGTCGATTCCCAAAATTTAGGGTTTTGTAATGGATGAATCCTTGTCAAAAATAATTTGATAATATGAAAGAAACCTTTATTCAACAACCTACTTTTCATTCACATTTTAATGATCATCTCTTAATATTATATACCTCTTCCAAACCCATATCAATTGGGGTAATTCTTACCCAACAAGATCATATTGGGAGGGAATATTCCATCTATTATATCAATCGAGGCATCATAGACTATGAGAAATGTTATAAAAAAATACAACTTGATTACCTCACCATTTATTAGCAAGCTATGACATTATATGATTTATCAAACCACTTACATTATCATTCATTATAGTCAACTCCATCATGTATTGTCTAAATAATTTTTTTCTAGAGACAAAATTGGAAAGTGGATGGTCGTCCTCATGGAATTTGATCTCCAAATTATTACACAAAATGTTGTCAAAAGATAAATCATTGTCGTTCAACTTACCATAGCTCCTACATTAGTTATTGGCCACCTTTAATATATTCTTTTAAAATACAATATTCTCTATTTTGAAGGTTTATATCAATCCATATCTTTTGAAGATTACTTCTATTATTTCATTGTTAATCTTGAAGCCAGTAATCTTGGTGATTCCTCTATCTTCCCTGATACTATTAAACCAAAATTAGTTATCGAAAAACTTCTTGAAATTACTTTCAATTTCCACAAAGATACTTTTTCCCTTCATTTTGGTGGCACCAAATGCCTTTAAGGAGCTAGGGCAAGCTGTATCCTCACTATTCATCTCCATAAAATTATCCCTTTGGCATTTCACCTTACATTCGATTTCACTAACAACATGGTGTAGTATGAATCCTTAATCTTAGGCATGAGAGAAGACCTTGATTTATATATCACATATCTACATGATTTGGGTGAATCCCAACTCATTTACTATGAGGTCAATGGTAATTATCAATGAAAAAGTGAAAATCTCATTTACTATCTTAAATCATAACTACCCTTGCCAAAGATTTTGATTCTTTTATCATAGAGCCTATCCCTCGATATCAAAATTCTATTATTGATTGACTTTCTTATTCAACATCTCTTGTTCATCCACACCAATATCTTACTTATTCCACTTTTCTTATCCAAATTATAAAATATCCACCTTTCATTTAACCAAAATATTCACTTATTTTCTATATTGAAGTTGTTACCATTGAACAAAGCCTATGATACAAACACATTATTCAATTTATTTAACATGAAACCTATCCTCTAAACATTGATTCCCATGAAAAGAATCGTATTTATAAAAAACTTTAAATTATGTCTTATGATATAACATCCTTTATTCTCACAATCTTGAAGGTACCATGCTCTGCTATATTATGAAATAAGTGGTTCCTCTTCTACTTTAACAAGCACATAGGGGAATTTATGGTGACCATTATAGTGGATATGATATGACCCATAAATACTTATGTATGGGATACTTTTGGTGCATTATTGAAAATGATGCCATAAATTTTGATAAAATATGTAGTCATTTCCAACTTCATGATGGTTTAATCCACTCAAATTAATTTGAGCTACAAAACATGGAGTCTGCCTAGCCATTTTCCATGTGGGGATTAGTTCTCATAGAAAAATTACCTTGATCTCAAGATGTGCATGTCTTTATTATCATAGACACAAAATAATTTACCAAATGGTTCAAGGATATGCCCTTCATCAATGTCACTGGTACAACCACTTAAAAATTCATCGTCAATCAAATCAATTTTTAGTTTTGTGTTTCTCATACTATCATTTCAAATACTAGTGGTAACATCAAAATAAAGATGTCAAACAACTTTGAGATAAATTTAAAATCAATAAAAAAACTACACAACATTTCATCCCCAATACAATGGCCAGACCAAGGACTTGAACAAAATTATTAATAAACTTCACCTAAAGACAATGCTTGAAAGATGCATGGATTAAAATCTTTATCTATATCTCACTTTTTGGGCCTACCACACTAGCATAGGCACAGCTATTGGGGCAATGCCATTTTTGCTAGTCTATGGTTCTAAATCAGTCATCCCAATAGAAGTTGAACTTCCCTTCACCCATATCTCTCTTCATGATATCATACCTAATGAATAATTATGTGAATCTCACCTTCATACACTTTATCTTATTGATGAAAATTTGGGTTCTCCCCTCAACACAATCACCAATATAAGGCTCGCATTACCAAACACCATAACAAAAGAATTAAAGTTCTCACTTTTAATGTTGGTGATCGTGTCTTTAAACTAGATAACACTCATGACAAATAAGGTAAATATTTATGAAAATGGTTGGGATCTCATTTATTAAAAGACATGGTTGGTCCAATAAACTATCATCTTCACACTAATGATGGCCACATTTCAAAGAGCCCACCAATGCATAATTTTAAAGAAGTATTTTACTTAAATTTTCCCTTCTTATCATGATTTCTATATGCTATCCTTCTAAAAAATTTTGTATGATATATAAATAAGTCTCACCCTCTACAATAGCTTCTATTTTCATAAACCTTAGTCCTTTCTTTTGGTCATTCGATTTCCCTTTTACCATGAGTTGCATTGTAAAATAGTGGATAGGATGAGGTCTTCCTCGTGATTTCATTTTATCCTCATTTTTTTCTTGCTTTTTAATATTATTTTTCACCTCTTGGGATACAAGTACATAATATATATATAAAACCAATAACTCTATAAGTGGACCTAATAAATAGAGAATATGGTGTGGGAAGGTAGGTCCATTTTACTTTTGATGCATATAGACTTCATGGGATGATCCACATATTGAATTTATTGATCTAATACTTGTGTGGCTAAGAGAAGTTAATTAGAGTCAATAATGTTGAGAATCCTCTTTTTTGACAAACCTAATTTGATTGTCTTGGCTTCAATAAAAAGTTCATCTACCTTATTTTTTCCTTTATTCTCTCATACATCAATTTCATTTTTCCCCTTAAAAGGAAAGTGTGACTGTAAATCTATTTTCCCTTCTTCTATAATTTCCTCTTCTTCACATCTTAAAAACTTGCCAATATTACTTTGTTTTAATTTTATTTATATTTAAAACCAAACAACATTCTTGAATAGCTTTGGATTATTTTTATTTAAAACATGACTCTACATCACATCATCAGTTTGTTTTCTTTTACCATTTTTTATTATTATAATACCCTATTTATAAACACTTGAGTCCATTTCTCCTTTCATGTTTTTTTTTTCAATGATGATTAAGGATTATTATTTATCACTCATCAATGTTATTTTACCATTTTCAATTTCCCATATTTGTTTAAATAATGATTGTTATTAATTTTACTTTGATGTTTGATTACCATTTTAGACATGTATCCTTGGCTTGATTTAGTGAGTTTGACTTTCTTAATTAAGGTTTACTCCAAAATTCAGATTGGTCATTTATTCTAACATAGCACTTATCACCTCATCTTACCAAATTTTTAAGTATTTCTTATCCACATAAAAATAAATTATCTTTGCTTTCCTACATTTGTTTGTTTTTGATCTTTAGTCTTATATGCTTGGTTTTGTCAAAATCAATCTTTGTACCCTCAATGATCAAAACTACAAGCACAACTAAAAATCAACTAGTGATAAAGGTAAGTCAAGGTACACATACATTACATTTATTTCCAATTATTTCCCCTTTAAATTTTTATGCTTTTAGTTATTTTTTCTTTAAAATATTGTAACCTTTTTTTAGCCTCAGCACTATGTATTGCTATGTTCTTTTCTCAAAGCACCATCCCCTATTGAATTAGAGTGACACATGATGAGCCTCGAGTGGGGCATATGTATACATAAAATATTTTTGAACTTTATCAATTATTTATCCTTTATATCTTGTAAGATCTTATCGAGTCTTAATCTCTCTAAGTGTACACCCTAAAAAGTGCACTGAGAAAGGGGTTGGATGACCATTGATGTTTCATAGGATTGGTGTCCCCTTACTACCAATTATTATCAATCCAACCATCTCTTAAAAACATTTACCCTAAGCTTTACCTCCTTTTTTTCACCCATCTATAGCCAATTTCTGTGTTCAATAACCCTTTCCTAGTGTAGAATTCTTTTTGACACTTTACATTACACTATTAGCCCCATCAATCTTGTACTTTAATTGATAAAACTTATTTATGGTCTAGGTCAGCCCTTGTCTAACCTAGACTGAGACCTTTTTTTGGTCAATAATGATACAAGATCGATTAGGTTGACCTTATCGACTGAAACTTTTAGAAAGGATTATGGTTAGATTTGCCTATATAAACACATCCATTTCCCCATTATTAAAGAGATAACAAATTTTTATTATCTATTTGTGCTTCTTTACAATCTTCTCTTCTGCCATTCTACATGAGGAGTCTTAGATTAGGGTTTTTACTTGGATAAAAATCTTCTCTTGTGGAAAAGTCTTGGATTCTTTAGACTTTCTTAATGATCCTTACAAACCACAACATCTTGCAAAGCACCTTTGGCTAACATAGATATTCAGTCTTGATGGGTTTGTCCTTAAGGTAAGTATCTGTAACTTTGTTCCTCTCTTTAGTAGAGGTAAGTAGCATAAGTAATGGATTTTAAATATATTTCTCTCCATGCATTAGGGTTTTACTTGTACATAGCTTAATCAAGATTCTCTTGTGCATATTTACTTTAATGCTTATGAAGCCCTCTTTTGTGCCAAAAGCTTTGGTGAGCACTAGATTATAATTTACTTTACTTATTATTAGTTTAGTGAATATGAAAACATAAGACCTAATTAGGGTTATTAGATATTTTTTCTTGACTAGAGGCTTTGAAGCCCTCCCTAGTAAATTTATTGTGATAGGAAATCCATTAGCTAGGTCTAGCAGATCTATCTTGGTCATGACCCCAAATATATAATTTATCCACAATTGGAACTATAAGTAGGATTTATATTGATTGATTATAGATTAGTGGAAGTATTACTCAACACTAATCAAACTTCTATATAGTTATGTACATAATTAAGATACAACACATATCAATTTAATTTTATTTAATGTAGTAGATGAATATCTCCAACAAGGCTTGTAAGCATGACAAAATGTACAATCCACATGGTCATAGAATTCCAACACATCCAAATCAACTGACCTCCATCCCAATGGCATAGGTCATTGAGCCTATATTATGCACCATCAGTAGTAGGGCAATGCATCATATTCTTTAACCAATTTGAATGATAACAATAAATTATATACGAAGAAAAGGCCTTGACCCAACAGGTTAACACACAATAAAAATATATAAGATGAAACACTATTAAAGAGAATGGAAAACCCTTGAAGGAATGTAGGTAAGGCACCCATTTCATGGAATATTATTAGAAAAGCAAGCTCCAAACCTACAAACTCATGGTGAATATAGTTAAGGTGGAACTTCAAGCTAAAGACTAAATAGCACGTCATGTAATGAGATTTTAAGCTAGACACTTTATATGAGAATGAAGGATAGCTATGGAGATTTTTTTGCCTTAAAGGTGTGTGCATTTGTTACTAGGCACTGAGACGATAATTAATGATAAAAAATATTTATGAAACCTATAGTGTTTGATTCACATGTGATATTTTAATTGAGGATATGATGTAGAATCATGTGATCGGACCTGGCACTATCGTAAAACTATGGAGATGCAATGTTTTAGAGAAATAACTATGTATTGCATCATTTATCAAGTATAATATTTTTTATATCAAAAAATTGAAAGGATTTTTATCACACTTTTAATATTCCATATAACATTTATCATATGTACTCAGGAATGTCTTAACAAAGTACTGAGAAAAGTCTTATCTAGCTGCTAGAGGCAATGGATAACATATGAAATGTGTGTCCCTGTAGTAGATGTTGAAGCACTGGTGGTGGAGAGTGATGCTAGTGTGAGGAGGGTTCCATTCGGTAGGTTATTGATGGCTGGAATTTAATTGGTGGTGGATAGCATTGGTATGTCACAATTTCTATGGAAATGTTATCTACTGTCATGGACAATACACCATTAATCTATTATATGGCAATTTTTTTATTTGTATTTTTTTATTAAATATAAAAATGATGTTAAATTTTAATTATTTTTTATAATTTGAAAATCTAACATGAATGTGATGGAAACATAAAGGTACCTTAGCATCCCCTACCCCCTAAAAAAATGTAGTGGTATTATTTTTTAAATTTTTTCTCCATCATCATCATCATCATCATCATCATCATCATCATCATCATCATCATCATCATCATCATCACTAATCAAATTATTGCTATTGAAAATATTTAGAAAGCTTAATTTTTAATCCTAATTTTAGTATATTAGTAGTTACATTTCAATAATTTAAATTTAAATTTTTATTTTATATATGTTAAATAAAATTATAAAATATTATGTTATTATTTACTCAAAATTATTTGATAAATGATTTATTAATGTATCATATTATTTTTTATATTTGTTGATAGTGTATATTCCTTCTTGATTTTTTTATCATTTTCTTACAAGGAAAACAACTCTATTTAACTTGAGATCATTTCACATATTATTCTCCAATATATAAAAGAATTAACCAGGGGTAAATTTTGTTTGATTATTATTGATGTTTTTAATAAAACATGAACGTATATGTATATGTGATGATAGGGATATGATACCTCATTCACTGTATCAATTCCTAGTGAATGAGTATATATAGTTAATAGAGGGTTTGAGTTTTTTTTACTTCAAGAAAATGTGATTTACATGATATTTTGTTTTCATATTATAATATTATTTTGAGTTTAGATGATGTATATATAAACACACTCTTTTGTGGTAGAGATTAAGATAAACAACGTTTTTATTCTATTGTCTTTTTTTTAAAAAAAAATTATTATTATTAATTAATATATACTCTCTTTCCTTCACAAATAAATTCAAGTGAGAAAATATATACATTAAAAAATATTTCATAATTATTGATTAGTGTATGATATTAAAGTTTTAATGTAATAATATATTTTTAATTTATATTACATGTTATTGTTATAGTTTGCATATTTTTATTATGTCTTACTTCTTATTTCCACATTTTAATTTGTATTTCTATTTTTAAACATATCATACGTATTTTTAAGACGTCTCTAAGACTTTAAAAGCTCTAAAGAGTTTAAGATACTCCAATATTGTTTAGTGAATTTTTTTCATCATACGAATTCAATTTTTTATAGTTTTATTTTTTAAATTTTTAGTAGTTATTTAGTCATATAACACAATAAGATTCATTTTTTAAATTTTATTATCCATAAATAAATTAATATTCTAAATCATTTTAATATACAAACAAATATTTAAATTTAAAAGATCTAAATTTAATAGAACTATTCACTTCAACTTATATATATTTAATTAGAAAATATTCTTTAAGAACTAAATAAGTTAATAATTTATTTTACATTTATAATTATAAGTATGTGTGATTTTTTTTAAAAATGTATAAAAAAACTCTCAAATTATTTAAATAAAACATTACATATCAAACAAACTCAAGATATTTAAATAGAAAATACATGCCCAAAATTTTACATATCAAAATTTATAAGATATTTAAATAAAACATTACATATCAAACAAACTCAAGATATTTAAATAGAAAATACATGCCCAAAATTTTACATATCAAAATTTATAAGATATTTAAATAAAATAATTCATATAAAAATATGAAAATGTTTATAGTTGTTTACAACATAATACAGAGGTTGTAGATAATGATGTGGCTATATATAGCGATTGATCTATGTATGTCAAAGAAGATAGGGAGCATGATGTTGGTGAAAATAAACATAGGCTCTCATCGCAATGGTTGCAATGGATTGCCTCTCCTAAAGGGACATAGCATATAACTAATAAGATTTAATGGGAGGAGGCCCATCCCTCCGCTTAGCTAAGGCAATATCCAAGATAGGATGAATGAAAAGACACTAGCTCCTACCAAGGTTAATCTCACGATTAGATTTTAAGCAAATTAGTTAATGGCACTTCTAGACCATTAGTGGGATTTATCATCTAATGGAGTGATATGCCACTTTTCCAGCCTTTATCCTTCTCTCCTAGATATGTCTCCTCTTTGATTTTGAGTGAACTAACAATTTTATTTTGGAGTTTTAATAACTTAGCTTTTGTCATAGCTTTAGTGAAGATATATGCAACCTATTCCTATGTGTTTATATACTTTAATTCTACATCTTTTTTCTAAACCAAATTTAAAACAAAATGGTACTTCAAATAAAAAAAAATTGACCTATTTTGATGAAATCGATTCTTGGATAATTTTATAGAACTTATATTATCACAACAAATTATTGTAAAGTAAATTTATTTCTATTCAATTTCTTTTATAACCTTTCAGAGCCATAATGCTTGTGTACTTACTAAATTAATTGAATTATATTATACTTCTATATATAAAAGATCAACTGAACATTACTTCATTGAACTCCATATAACCAAATGAGAACCAAGTGAAAAAGAATTCCTAGATGTTGACTTTCGGTCATCCAAACTACCACTCATTCAGAATCACTAAAACCAAAAAATTCAAACTTTTTAGTAGCATAATAATGAATACCAAATTCAATAGTACGTTTCACATGCCTTAAAAATTCTATTGTCTACATTCATATTAATTTCACATGTCTCAAACATATATCTTGATACAATGGAAATTGAATAACTATTATCTTGTCTCATGTGAGTTAGAAAAATTAAGCTTCCAATGATACTTCTATGAATTGTGTCATCAACTATTTTAGCACCATATTCTCTACATAGCATAACTCCGTGAGTACTTGGAGTGAACACTAGTTTACAATCAACTTTATTGAATTTATTCAACGTATCATTTGAATACTTTGTTTGAAAAATGAATATTCCATATGTATATTGATGAACCTCCATCCCTAAAAATTATTTCATAAGTCCTAAATCTTTCATTTCAAATTCATTCATCATTTCAATTTTAAATTCTTCCTTCATCTTATAATTGATACCCATATAAAATAAATCATCAGCATAAAAAATTATGATAAGGATATCATTACCTTCTTGGTTGTAGTAAAGGGTAGGCTCACTTTTGCTTCTTTTGAATCAATTCTTGTGCAAATATCTATAAATCCTTGCATACCATACTATAAGTACTTGTTTGGGTCCATAAAAATCCTTCTTCAACTTTTATACTTGACATTATTTACCTTGCACTTGAAAACCTTGTGTCTATTCTACATACACTTTCTCTTCTAGGTACCCATTCAATAAGGCACTTCTCACATCCATGTGATGAATTCTCCATTTATTTTGAGATAATAGTGAAATAATTATTATAATATTATCTTTACTTGTTATTGATGCAAATGTATCTTCATAATCTATCTCATACCTTTGTGTGAATCCCTTAGTAGCAAGACATGCCTTATGTCTTTCAACACTACCATCACTGTTGTACTTAGTATTGTATACCTATTTATTGACAATCTTTTTCATATCATATGGAAGCTATGTAAGCTCCCAAGTATCATTCCTATGGATAGAATTTAACTCTTGTTGCATTCTTTGCACCCAAACATTGTTATTACATGCATACTCAGAACATGATGGTTAAAAATCAACGTGTGTAATTAAAGCATAATTTAAAATCTCACCTATTGGAAATTATTTATGTGTTTGGCTTCTTATACAGTGAAAACATTCACTAAGATTTATACCTTCCTTTAAGAACTAGGACTTAAACCTGGAGATGTGCTTGGAATATATGAGGGGTTATTTAATGGACTTATACTTGAATCTTTAACTATGTTTGGAATATATGCACCAAATGAGGAGCTATTTAATGGACTTGTAGAACTTGGCATTAAACTACTTGTGGGATAATCAATATTAATATAATCATAATTACCATCATTAAAAATAGACTTATACTTCTAAATATTGTCTTTATCTTTGTCATGACCATACACTCCACCCGCATCAAAAATAACCTCTCTTGACACAAGTACATTATTAGTGATAGGATTATAAATCTTATAAGCTTTACACTATTCACTATACCCAAAAAAAATACAAGACTCATTCTTTGGATCTAATTTTTTCCTTTTTCTGATCAACTACGTGAACATAAGCTAAAGAACCAAAAACATTGAATATTTGACATTAGGCTTCATTTCATACCATGTTTCATATGGATTCATATTTTCAAGTACACTAGTGGGACTTTTATTGAGAATATATACTATTCTAGAAAATGCATCAACCCAAAAAGAGTTGTTCAATCATTTTATTCGTAACATGCTCCTTTCCATTTCAACCACTATACAGTTCTTCCTTTCAGCCGCACCATTTTATTGAGGGGTGCAGGATGTTGTGAGTTTCTTTGTGATGCCATTCAAATGAAAATAATTCATAAAATAATTTCAACCAAATTCACCTCCATGATCAGTCCTTAAGCAATTTATTATGTAACAACTTTCATTCTATACAAAAGTATTAAATCTCTTAAATGTATGAAATGAATCACTTTCTTGTTTCAAAATATAAACCCAACACTTTCTTTAATAATCATCAATAAATGTAATGAAATATGATGACTTACCCAAAAAATTTGTTTTCATAGGACCACAAATATCGTAGTGAACCAATTAAAGTGTATGATAAGCAGGGTCCATGCAATACCTTTTATAAATTTGTGTCTTACATGTTTGCCTTTAACATATCATTCAAAAACTTATTTATGCTCTTTAACATTTGACAAACCATAAAATAACTACTATGATGTTAGTAACTTCAAACTTTAAAAATTCAAGTGTCCATAATTGAGATGGCAAAACCAATTTGTATCTTCATATGCCCTATTCGCAAGACTATTACTATGCTCTCCAAAAATCAATGGGAACATCCTATTATTAGACATAGGAATAGTTTTAATAGCCTTATTTATTTCATTATTGTCATAGATCATTCATTTATTATCATCAAAAACCACCTTATAATTCTTTTCACATAGCTATCCAAAACTGAGCAAATTATGTTTCAACTCTAGGGTATAATGCATATCATTAATATTTTTCTTACCCTTTGTAGTATTAACCTTCATAGTTCATTTTTATGGAAACTCTAAATATTTATCATAACCAAGTTTTATATTGGTTTTGAAATTTATATTCATTATAGAAACAACAAATTATTCCCTGACATGTGATTAGAATAACCTATATCTATATCCTATACCAAACCTCATTATGACTATTTTCAAATTTATCATATGAAATGAATAAATTACATAAATTATCACCAACCTCATTTGCATAATTAGAACTTTTATTTTTATTTATTGCTTTTAATATACATTTGTAATCAAAGTGACCATACTTGTGACAGTAATAACATTGAATATTTCTTTTATCAAATCTACCTCTACCTCTTGTAGATGAACCACCTCTTGTTCCTCTGTAAAGTCTTGAATAATTATATACTCTTGAATAATTATAATTCATATTTTTACCTTGTCCTTGATCGATTTGGATATTGCCTTTGGCTTATACATGGCTATTCTTATAGCTAGTACTGGTACGTTCATGCTTTATGATCTTTAATTTTAAGGGAAAATCCTTCTCATCACTTTAATTTATTGTGTTTGTTATTTTTTCTTCATAGGAAACCAAATATCCAACCAGGTGAGCAAACTCAAGAGTAGTCAAATTTTTTCTTTCTTCGACAATGACGGAAACATTATTCTACCTTGTTGTTAGATACCTTAACACATTTTTCATAACAACCTCTTCATTAAACATATATCAAAGTGTAGCCATCTTGTTAACTATATTCTTTACTCTTACATAGAAATCACCCACACTTTTATCTTCTTGTATCTTTAAATTCTCAAATTCTCTCTTCAATATTTGCAATCTAATTAGTTTGACTTGCTCACTATCCTCGTAAGCTTCTTGTATAGTATTCCAGGCATCCTTGGTTGTCTTTGCACCTATAATTCTTGATAGTAGGCTCCTTTTTAGAGTTGTTTGAATATGAAATAAAAATTGTGAGTTGTTATTCTTAGCTTCCTTCTTGGCTTGCCTATCATTAACTGAAATAGTAGACAAATCAATTGGTTCATCATAACAAGTTTAAAAAATAATCCATTATTAATTTCTTGTTAAAAGAGACGTCATTGATGAACCAATAATCATAATCATTACCAATAAATTTAAGAAAATGAAGACTATTATATTTTGACATGATCAATCTTTATAAATATCTAAAACAAAAAAATTACACCCAAACCTTACTATGATACCAACTAAATAATATATAAAAATAAATCACTACCCAGAAAGAACTAGAAAAAATAAGAGACTCACAGTGAAATATATGCAATATGAATAATTAGAAGAATATAAAATAGCCAAAATTAAATTAATTCAAATTATTTGAAGCATTCTCCTTAATAATAAAGATTAATTAAAATGTATTTATTAAATTTCATGTGAACATGTTTTTCTAATAAATAAATAAAACATTATAAAACTGTCTAAACAACAACTTGCATAAAATATAAAATAGATTTATTTCAAGCATTTAAAAGTATTTATTATTAAAAAATATATGAACTAATTAATAAATCAATTACGTGATTTTTTGCATGATTGAAGTTGTTATAGAACTAGGACTTAATAGTAATTAACCAACAATATGCACAACTTGATTATGAAGAAATGAAAATTGTTGATGAAATGAAATCTTGGCATCTACCCATTTGCCAAGGGATTTATTTATTATTATTTTGATTTGTTATATGATAAAAATTGAATGTTATAGGACTCCTCATGATATTGGGGGTAGAAAATTCTGATTTTAAGCTATGGTACCCTTCTTTTGACCCCCTTCTATAGGTTTTTAACTACATACCCGTTTGGTTGGGACTTTCTTATCTTCCCATAATATTTTGGGTAGAATATTACTTCACAACCATATGGAATAATTTGAGTGAATTTATTTTAATGGATTCTAATATTAAATATATTTATCATTTTACTTTTATAGTATTGTTATCATCATGACGGTCTTTGAAGATCTACCAAAGTATAAGGATTTAAATGTCTAAGATAGTGTTTGGAAGCAATACCTTAGTTATGAAAATATGAATTTTTCACTATATAGATTATTTTTCAAAAAGGCATTTGGGCTCGACATGTAAGGCAGTTAAGTCAAGGAAGTGGGTTTCTTGGCTAAAGGATGCTCTCATTGAGTATATTATTGTTGGAAGTGATAGTTAGAGTAGTGATTCACAGAGAGATATCTCTAAAATTTTGGGTGATGGTTTGGTTTTGGGCCTTTCCATTGAGAATGATACCAACCATGCTTTGAACGACATACATTAGTAGATGAAGGCTTTAGACTTGGCTTGAAAAGCCCCTGAACAAGATATCTCTATGGAGACATAACTATAGATTGAAACACATTTTACAAGGGTAAAACCTCAATAAAATTTAACAGTTGTTCTTTTAAACTTAAAATCATAATGATTAAACTCATTTGAAATAGCTTTACCCCTCTCTCCAAATTCTATGAAAGAAAACAGAATTGGACCAAAGTGTAGAAGAGGAAAGGAAAAATAACTCTATATTGTGGATGATGTGATGAACATACATTGGATTATCTATGTTTGGTGTAATCTTCATAGATGATTAACTAATTCCAACAAGGATACATGAGGAAGCTAGTTTTCAATTCTTGGTTGTGTTCAGTTTTGGTCCCTCAACATGTGATTTTTTTTTATTGTTTTACCTGATGGATTTACATCAGTAGAGGTATCCCATGTGATTATGAATGACATATATTTAACTCATTTTTAATAAATTCATAGACCTTTAGTTTATTCCTAGTTGTACACCTCTAGGATTCATCCTCACACAATTGAGAAGATGACAAACGTAGTTGATAACCCTGAATTATGTCATTATAGCTAGGGAAGGGTTTAACATCATGGTGGATTACATGAAAATGATGATATGGAGATACTAATAAAGGGTATGGTTATTTTTTTGATGCTTTTGGATCTACCTAAGTTAAGGTGAGAGGACTTACAAGATAGCTTGATCATGATGACGGATAGTATAGTTCAATCTCTAGGGGATTATTGACACATACATAAATATGACCAAAGCATAACCAAAAATGCATAGTCCACTAAAGAAGAGTTATCTGTCAGATTGGGTAAATTTTTCTAAATCAGACACAAGCTATAGGAGGTTGATTTCAAAATTCAGTTCTAAATAAACATTTGAAAACTAAGGGCCAAATGGAAGATTGCAATGCTAGTTTCCAAATACCAAATATAGACACATTTTAGATTTATGACACATCCATTTTTGGGAAAATAACACTAAAAATATTAAACATCATGCATTATTTGAAGGGTATGATTCATAATATGAGTTAGATATATATAAGAGAGTGGTGGTGGCTTTCAACATAGGAGATTCCTTCAACAACCATGTTATGATTCATTTTAAGAAGTAAAAGACTGGAAGATAAGATAAGAAAACTATGAGGAATAGTTTACATCCATTGATGCCAATAAAATGCAAACTTTCAAATGACCCCTAAAATCTCCAAAGCATACACTATAACTAGAGACTTAATAACTTTCTCCTATCAAATACATAAGTCTAGGGTGTCGTTAAAACACTATCAATAAAACCTTTCAAAATCATAATGCAGGAAGGGATTTATAACCTAGTTTCATAACGGGAATGACTACCATTAATACACATCAAACTAAATGCCTTATTAGCAATGCATGAAGAATGCACCATTTCACTTTATTGACAAGATATAGTACAAATCATAGGTGTGTTCATTAACTTGAAAGTAGATCAATGCACATAATGTTGAGAATGCATAACAATGGTGAAAAACATGGTGGATTTTCTCTAAAACAAGGGAGATATATACATTATGCTCTCAAATTTTACTAATGATTGTACATGTATAATCACCATAGAAGGAGAGACAAAGCACAAAATAACTTTCTGAAAGTTGATAATCTTAAAACCTAGAAATAAAATCAACAACCTAACACCAACCTTGTAAAGAAGACAAGCCCTCTTTACATATAAAAATTTCACAGCAAAAATATTCTAAGAATATGTTTCATCTAGAAAATGCCATTTGATCATGTATATAAGCTCATGTTCTACAAGTAAATCATTCTCATAAGTGGTTTTTGTATGTAATGAGAATGTTTGATGAAAAACTTTGATTTGACTGACTAAACATTCATTGCATTTGACCTTCAGGGAGAATATTCTCTTTTAGATTAGAACTAATTTTATCTTCATGTGCAATTGTTTTGCCTTGCTCTCTAGCTAATTATTTTTCCTATTAGAAGTTTGCGGATGACTTGATAGTTAAATATCTGGTCACTTATTTCCCTACAAAGAGTATGAAATGAAAGAAAAGATGGAAAAATAAATAATAGAAGATCTAGCTAGTCATTTGGTCCATTTAGCTAGTCAATAGACATATGTCAAGCTTGCACTTTCCTATGTAGCTGAGAATCACCTGTTGGAATTATGATTGAGATGTAAACCTATCCATTTGGTATCTTCTTAATGCATTTTTGCACACTCATTTTTGTTTGATGAAAATATTTCACCCATAGTTCCTTTGTCTTCGAAATGACACTTAGCTCTTTGTTTTTACTTTTTGGTTTTGACTTTACGTAACCACTTTTTCTTTTTTGATTTTTACTGCCAAACCTAATAGTGATACATTCATATTTCATTTCATTTTTCCTTACGTAGGATTTTGGACCTTTTTTGCACTTTTCTACCTTTTGTCCTTAGTGCATTTTTAGAACTCAACTACAATTTTACACCTTTTTGTTTTGGTAGGATTTTGGATCTCAGGTGTAATTTTGAAATTTTTGGCCTTAGTAGGATTTTAGACCCTAGGTGAAACTTTATACCCAACAATATTACGGAACTCCATTGAAAATTATAGTTTTAAAATTATATTTTTATATTGCATTCCCCTTAGAATATTTTTGGACTTAGGAACTTTACTTGCATAATGCAAAGTTTCCCAATCAAACTATGTTTTTCCTTAGAACTCTTCATTGTAGCTAGACATCATACTCCAACATGGCTTATCTACAATGTCCATATTCCATTTTAACACTAGTATTATGTATATCTAAAAAGGCCATCTTATTATCATCAAATGAAATCTTCCTCATATTCATCATCATTTCTAATGTTATTGAGATCCCCTCTACCACCAGCTAATTATTCACTAGATGTATCTAAATCATCATGTTTTTCCCAATTTGGAGGCATGTAGTAACCATTAAGATGTATACTACTAGGATAAAAAATAAATAACATGATTTATTCTTCCTCAAGCTATAGATTTAAGTAACACGTCTTTATTTTTCTAGGTAACAAGAACACAGGAAAATACCAGCTCTATTACTAACATTAAATTGCACAAATCTCTTCTTTCCTAAAGAACCAAGACCTAAGGTGGCCTAGGGAAGATGAATTCTTCCCTTTTGAGAGTCATTACTAAGAGTAATTTATTTTTCACATTTAACCTCAACATCCCAAGATGCCATTTCAATGTCTGTACTTAGCCAAGTAGTCGTTGCTCTGCACACAAATTACATGCTCTACTCTAATACTTTCTCACAAAAGTAATTTCTTCTTTTGATAATAGGAACACATGTCTCCATGCCAAAATCATGTTCTTCTATAAGGAATTGATTTTTTTCCAAGGCCATCAAGTTTGATTTTATGTTCAATCTCTTTAATGCAGGATCTATTTGATTTGGAAAGGAGAATGTCCACATGATTTATTTTTCCATTTGTATCCTCCATGTGCAATGGGGTTTACCCTTTGTGATCTATAAAATCATCAAGAGAGATGACTTTTCATGTCATAATGTCTAGGTACGCATTGATGATAGAACTTCCAAAGATCTCTTGTGGAACTACATCATAAAAAAGGGTTATGACCATCTACATCTTTTATATCCATTGTATCTTCGAAGACTTCAAACATATAATCATGTCCCTTGAAAGCCACAATATGGAGAGCTATCTTTACTTTCCCATCACACATGGATTTCAATGTTCTACTATCTTTACATTCTCTTAACATTAGATAAATTTTTTCATTTTCTTAAAGTTGATAAACATCTTCACACAAAGTAATATAATGCAAGACTTTTTCTCATCTTCATCCACATATAAAAGACTTGTTCCCTTTGCATGATCACATCTACTACATGCATAACATGTGCTACCCTCTTTCATGTGCTACTTTGTTTCATATGTTACTCTATCTTTCTTGAACCACATGCAGTAGTACAATTAGACCCATAACCGGCAGACCATACCATAACTGGATTTTCCAGAAGCGGGTTTTTCAATTCGTCCATTCTTGAGGAACAGACTTCAAATCATCTATGCTTTAGTTTGGGTTTCTAATAATTTCCCCACATTATCTATATTTGCTTCAAGAGAAAATTGATGTATAAGTTTGCCACCATCCACTTAATCAAAATACAATCCCAATGGATGCTCTGAAACTGGCAGTAGCTTTATCATTTGTTTTATAATATTTGGGACGACTACTATATATAGAATGGTTTGTCCACTCTTGTCTTTGATATGAAGCATCTAAATTCTCTCTCAATTAAAATCATTATTCAGAGTCATGGTGTCTATAGCAATAGTCCGGTACCATTCACATTTAACATCTGGGTTATTCCTTTGCCTTCCAGTCACCGCTACACAAAACAGTGACACGTGCCTTTTCCCTTTTACCCCAACGGAAATTTTGAACCTTCATTTTCACCTTTATTTTATCAGTGGGTTTCGGAACTTCAAATATGATTTAAATTCTGAAAAATGTAAAATTGCAATATGACTTTGTTTCTCTGCTTAGAAATCCCACGAACTTCAGAACTTTACTTTCACATTGTAATTTGTAAGTGTAAAGTTGCATTTTGATTTTGTATTTCCGCCGCCCAATCTCTCCCTATTTAAAAAACCTGCTTTGACTCATTGACTTTCCACGTCGACTTTTGATTATTATATATAGTCTGTGGTTTAAGACATTTCCACTACACTTTGCTTTCCTGCTTGGAAACTTCACAAACCTCTATGTGGAGAAACGAAACAAGACACTAAGATGTGATTTAACAGGTTTCAGACATTTGATTACAATTCACAAATTACAAATTTACATTTTCCCAATGTATTCCCCGCCAATAACTCTATGTGTCCTTAACGAGTGGCGAACCTTTCACTAGAATTTGCAAATTGCATTTCAAACTTTGCAATGTAACTTCGTTTCTTGTCGAAAATTTTTATCTACCTTCGCGTGGACCTCCACGTGAGCTTCGACACAATATTTTGTGTGGACTTGTAATTTTCACATCTTTCCATCAATGACGTGTCATGGACCTAGGCATAATTTCTGACCCTCACTCACATCTTTTTCCTTTGGCAGATTTCAGAACTCGGTTTACAAAATGAAAAGTTACAGTATAGTGTTACAATCCTGCTCATGATGTCTAGTTTTGCCTTTGCACCGTAGACCTCTACAGTTTGTGCCTTTGCAAGTAGAATTCTTGGAATATATATATATATATATATATATATATATATATATATATATATATATATATATATATATATATAAACTTAGTAATTTTCAATCTTTCTAACTAAATTTTTACCATGAGTGCTAGAACCAAAATACACTTAAAACATGAAATCATTAAATTTTAGTTAAAACCAGGTTTTATAGGGTTTACACAAATGCAAGAATGATGTTTTACTTAGGATGAATACTTATTATAGAATTATTTCATAAAAAAATGACTAGACTTTAAGGAACTTTCTTTTTAAGAGAAAGGGCCCAAATTATTCGAATAAATTTGGGAACTAACATTGGGTCTTGCCTGGGGATGTATACCCCTTATAGGTGCACAGAGAGCCCCAAAAAATAAGAATAGGGTCAAATCCTTTAGGCCATGGAGTCAAAATGTCAATAATTTCTTAACAAACACCTTTAGAGACCCAAAAAAAAAGGGTAAACCAAAAAATAGATTAGAACAATCTAAGAATCAACACATGGTGAAAAATAATAAAAAGAACTATACAAACAGAGCCCAAAGTAGAAGGGTAATCAAAAAAAATAAATTATACATTGTACATTAGTATACACAAACATGGACTTAGTCAAGGAAGTGTTTTATATGTCTACCATTAATTGTCAATTCCATTATCTCACCATCTAGTTCTCTTAAGAAGAAAGAGTGTTCCACAATTTTCCAGTCAATAGAATAAGGGCACATCCACAAGGCATCAAATTTTTCATGTATGCCTTTCTCCTCATGTCTACTATCTCAAAGTAAAACTAGATCACCTACATGAAAACCTCTTTGAGTAACCTTTCTGTGGATTATCCTTTTGAGTCTTTTGTTGAACTTTATGTGTCTTTCATGACCTTGTCTTCTATTTTCATCAAGCTCAACAATCTGGATCATTCTACTTTCATAGTGGTTAACTTCATCATCTTCATCTAGATGTTGTATGAATTGATAGGTTGGCAATTTTAGGTTCATATCTAAAATAACTTGAGCTCCATAAACAAGCTCAAAAGGGATTTCTCCTCTAGCTCTCTTATGTGTGATCCTATCATCCCATATGGAAAAATGTAGCTATTCAGCCTACGTCTTCTTGTTAGCTTCAAAAATTCTATTCATGATTTTTAGCAAGTTATTATTACTAGATTATGTTTGGTCATTCTCTTGAGGGTTGTAATTGGAAGTCTAAGTCAATGCAATCCCATGTTCTTTGCACAATTCCACATGTTAGTACCCAAAATTACACTAAGAAATTATGCCCTAATTGAATATAAGTGCCTAAATTATCTAGCTTGTTTATTGTCTAAAAGTGTTCCCCTAAGTTTAAGAGGTTTTATTTTTGCCTCAAGTCATTAAAAGACTCATTATCATTTTTGTGTTGTAAACCCTATGAATTCTTGATTTCAATTGTTATTTTCATGTTTTAAAAGGCTTAGATGATGTAAAGTAATAAGCAATGAAAAGGGGATGATATTTTGTGGGACATTCTTTGATTACATACTTTATGGTTCAACCATGAAGCTAAAACTAATGTACAAGAAACATTTATTTGTGTAAACATTGTTACCCAGTTATAACTCCACATTTTCCCCACACACGAATAGAAAATAGCTCGATAATACTCGAGTCTCCTTTCCCATGCTTGACATTTTCTCCATTGTTTCTATTAGACTCAATATCCAAAAGCAAAAATTGTGCATTCACTTGGTTGTCTTAGAACCCAGTTGAAAACTGATAGCCTTCACTTTTCATTTCTAAAACTATTTATCACAATAGTGTAGTCTCAATATGCTCTACCATTGATGGCATTTAATTTCAAAAAACATCCCATTATTCTTATCATCATTCCTTATCTATTTAATAGTTCAATGGGTGGAGAGAAAATTTGCAAGAGTGTTGTTTAAATGGATGTTTGAGACTTTGTGTTCTATTGATCTTGAGTGATGGCTAATATTCAAATCATTCCTTGGGAGTAACTCTAATTATTTCATTCACGGGAAGATACTTCATCAACAAGCATGGATACACTATAAATGGACAAACATTAAATATAAATCTATTTACCGTCTACAAAAATTTTCAAGGCAAAATACAATGACCTTTTACTTTTACCCAGCCAATAAACACATGCAAGGCCTCATAGATGGTATCCATGCCATCAAGCTTGCCACATGGAGATGGTAAAATAGTAAAACATGAATAAGCAAGGAAAAGGTTTTAAAAGGCATCGACATGGAGGTGCCCATATGGCACAAAAAGATATCCAAAATAACATTTGACAATACTAAACTAGCCCCCGTGGAATATATAATCAAAGCAAAATTTTGTAAAAAATGATGCATGGTTGTAAAGAAAATACATGGTAGTCGGTAGAAATGTGGATGTTGATTGTAGGTTGACTAGGGGTAAATTATAAATAGTACCATATATTTCTATAAAAATTATAAGAGGCTAAGGGAAAATTTCATTTTTAGATAGTAAATCCCCATCAGAAAGTGCCATGGGAAAAGCAATTGCATAAACCAAGTATTGAAAAGACAAATTGCAAATAAGGCATAAGAACCCCACATAACTATTGTCCACTGACTATAAGTTTAACTTGCTTGAAATGTGAAAATTATAGTTGAGTCTCTATATTATGGCAAAGGAAGAATGAAATAACATGGGGGAAAGGGAGAGAAGGACACAATTTCCAAATTTGTTAAATTGTAAACTCATTGCATAGTTTCAGATCCCACAGTTTTGGGGTGCATACATGATAAGGAAATATACATGTCAAAATTCCCTCCCATAGCAAGGTATAAGCCATGCACTATTTTTCTATATAATGATGATCTAAATGAAAATGGGTTAAGGATAGATGCAGGCCCCTTTATTCAAGAATAATGTGTAAACATTGGATATCAGAAATATGAACATGTAGGCTAACACAATGCACTAATTTTTCATATGTGAAATACCAGTGGTATCTTGATAAGTTTGCAAGCTCGAGTTTGAAGGGAAGGAATTTTTGAAAAGAGTGTAGAGAAAGACACTTGCCTTTATTGGGGATTCATTGGATTTAAGACTTTCCAAAGGTCTATAATACCATAGGGTGTAGGTTGGACGTGAATATCCCATCAAACTATGAAGGGGAATGTTGTTTTGCATCTTTCATTCTTCTAATTTATTTGTGTATTTCAATAGCTAAGTGGGAGGTTTTTTTTGATAACATGGTCAAAACTAGAAACAAAGGTCAAAAATGGCAATCAATAGTCGAGGGTCCTTATCTGACATTATAAATGTTATCAAAATAAATCCATGTGATATTCATGCAAAGAGTTTTGTTTCAACCACCCACTCTATGACCACGAAATATATTGATACATTAGTAAAGAATCAACATTTGGTATAGGATACCTAACATTTGCTTATATATGATATAAACATCCCTGCAACAAATGAAGTATCCAAACACAATGTCTTTGGTTCTTGATATGGAATATCTCATTGGATCCTCTACAGTTCAGCCAAGGAGGAATGTTATGAAGAGGAAATGGAAGATCTAGTTCATCCAATCCCAATGTCAGATATTGATGAGGATGATTCAAGAAACCCATTGGCCATTAAAAATTATGTACATGAAATTTATAGCATGTATAGAGTGTAGAGAGGATTACATAATATGATTAGTTAAACATTAGTCCAATAAATCTAAAGAAAAATACATAAGAGTAAAATGAATTAAGCCTTTCTATTTATGTGGGAATTGTTAATGACAATGAAAGACAAATGAAATAAAGAAAGAAACCTATACCTTCCCAAGTGAATCTATCTTCCAAGATCATCTCAGAAACATGTTCTCCCTTGATCAAGCATCCTTGTCTTCATCAGCAATGGTGGAAAACTCTTCCAATATCTCAAGAACACTTCACAAAACCTAGGCTCATGATATGTAACTATCTAATTTGCCTATCAATGAATATTGAAACTAAAATCAATAATCAAATGCAAAGGATTGTGGAAAAAAATTTGCATTATAAGTTTGGATAAATCAATCTTTAAAATGGTGTTCATGGCCTCTCTATTTATAGATTTTTTAAAATGGTTTAGGATCAACCATGATCGTCCATGTCAAGATTAAAATGTGTAGACATGAATTAATCTACTTACATAATTAAATTCATAAACATACCTCATAAATATTTGGGATAGAGGGGCATTTAAGAGGCATGGAGGATCTTAACGAAGCGTAGGAGACCCATAATCTTGATATTTTATACATTTATGGCTTATGGATACCACCCCATAAGATGATGTCATTTGATGATGCAGTTAATGAAAATAAATTTCTAAAAACTAAATATTAAAAAAATTCCATGAAGAATTATCTTAAGCTTTTGATTTGGTTTAATTATCCTTAAACACGATTAGTCAACTTTGATACAAAACCTTGGCAATATGTGTACATGTTAATCAAATTGGTAAAAATATCATAATATGGGCTCAAAATTTGATAGGATTGGAATTGGAAGTTGATGTTAGATGTATTAGAACCATATTCCCATTTAGGATGTTGTCAACACAAAATAACAAAGGTACATGACATGTACCAATGAATTAAAAGAAAAGAATGATTCAGAGCACAAAAAGGTGAAATCATCATTTTGACTCAAAATAAATTTATCAAATTTAGGTATAACATAAAATGCATTTCCTGATTTAGGGATACATTAGCCTAAATCAAGACTTGTAAATGAAAAGCTCGAACCATTTAGTGTGTTTTATGGATTTTGACCTAAAATGTGCATTTGAGTGTAATTCAAGTAAGATTCAAAATTTGAATACAAAAGGTGTTAGGAATTGGATGCCTATATTTCGACCCCATTTGAGAAGGTGTATCAATACATTCAAATGAAGCAATGTATTTTCAAAGGAAAGAGTGAGAATAAGAGAATGAAACTTTTACTGATATGAACCGATGCATACAAGCATCAATAAATACAAGTATATTATAGTTACAAAATTGTAACTCAAATGATAGTAGGGAAAAACTAAATGCCATCTAAGATCGATTACAAAACTAATGAGTTAATAAAACCTACAAACAATGTAATAAGTGATATATATTATGCTAACATTCCCCCCTTTATTACATTGTTTTTACAAATGTACACTCTAAATAGATCAAATTTCACCTTGCCAAGAGACTTGTTATGAATATCTACTACCCATGAATCTATCAAGTAGTACTAGAGGTAAATATGGTGATTCAAAACTTGTTCTCTGATGTAATGACACTGAACCTCAATGTGTTTGGTTCATTCATAAAAAATTAGATTCTTCACAAGCTTAAAAACACCTTGATTGTCACAAAATAGAACTGGTGGCTAATCTTCAATAATATCCATATCAGATAAAATGTAACATATCCATATTGATTTACACATCACTCATCATGTGGTGTGATAGTCTATTTTTGTTGATGAAAGAATAACTACTGACTACTTTTTGCTGATCCACAAAATGGGTCTAGATCCAAGATGAAAAATGTATCTTGAAGTTGATTTCCTATCATCAACAGATCTAATATAGTCTGAGTCGATGTACCCCTATAAAAATAACTAACTATTCTTCTTGTATTTCAGACCATACTCAAGTGTGCCTTAGACATATCTCAAAACATGTTTTGCCACAACCTAGTGGCATTTCTTTGGCTCCTACATAAATATAGAAATATATCTAATAGAAAAGCATATATCTGGCCTAGTTTAGGTCAAGTAGATGAGACTCCAAATGAGCTATCTATAGAGAGTTGCATCCACTTGAGGGGAATCCTATAAATGAGAGAGTAGTAAACCTTTTTCCATTGGTGTCAAAAGAGGTTTACAGTCTAACATTTTATACTTTTCTAGAAGTGTCTTGGTGTATTTCATTTGGGAGATAAAGATATGATTCCATTTATACCATATCTCCAAGCCAAGACAATATTGTAGTAGTGCCAAATCAGTCATATCAAAGGATTTCTTTAGATCTTTCTTTACTGCAACAATAAGATCATCTAAACTACTAGTGATCACAAGATCATCCATATACAAGACAATAATGATAATATATGTACCAAAATTATTGATATAAAAATTAGAATTAGAGGGGCTATGAATGAAACCATGCTATAATAGGTGATCATTTATTTTTATGTACCATGCCCTAGGTGCTTGTTTAAATCCATAAAGAGACTTAACTAGACAACATACCTTATGTGGATTTTTGTCATTGATGAAACCTTTTGGTTGGGTCATATATAATTCTTCTTTCTTATCACCATTCAAGAAAGCACTCTTGATGTCTATCTACTAATGTTTCCATGCATACTATGCTACCAGTGCACAAACAATTACGATGGTTTTAATCTTCATAGTGGGTGGAAAGTTCTCCACATAATCAATGCCCTCTTACTAAGTATAACCCTCTCAAACAAGTCATGCTTTATATTTGTTGATGGATCCATATAACTTGCACTTTATTTTAACTATACATTTACATCCAGTGGATTTCTTCCCTTTAGGCAAATCAACAATTTCCCACATCCCATTCTTGATGAGAGCATCATATTTTGCATCCATAACTTTCTTCCACTAGGGTTGAATTAAGGCCTCTCAAGTTGTCTCTGGTTCGATGCTGTCAACCACTGAACTCATGAGTTCAAGATTGACTTCATCTCTCACCTATCTTCTTGTTTGAACTCCTGATGATGTGTTTAGAGGAGAGCTCAGGTGTGAGTCCTTGATTGTCTAATCTATCCATTTATGATATCATTGCAACTACTAATTTTATGAAGAACAACAATGTATATTACCAAGATCAATAAATAATTTTCCTTGTTGTAGCTCACCTTCTTCATGCTCATCATCTAACTATGGGAAAAGTTTGTGAGAGGTGGTCTGGTCTATCTCATTTTGTGCTAATGATTTAAATGATGACTCATCATAGACCACCTCACCACTTTCATAAATATTCTTCATCTCAAGATCTATGAGATGGTATGATTTAGAGGTAGTGCTATACCCCAAGAAAATACAATAGAAGGTCTTTGGTTTAATCTTCTTTCTCTTCTTATCTAGAACATGCATATAAGAATTACAACTAAATACTTAAAGATGAGAAAGAGATGGTTTACGGCCACTCCATACTTATTCTAATGTCTTGTCTAGAAATATCTTCATTGGTGCTCTATTAAGAAGATAGACAATTGTATGTACTGCTTATGCCTAGAATTATGCTATCAACTTTGTAGTCGATAACATGTAAAGACCCATCTCCATGACTGAGCAATTACATCATTTTGATATTCCATTCTACTAAGGTGTGTAAGGAGCAATCAGGTGGTGCTTGATGTCACATTGATTTAGGAATGTTGATAGCTCTTTTGATGTGAATCTCCCCCTTGATCTAAGTGGAGAAGTTGAAGGTTCTTCCCAAACTATGTAACAACACATTGATAGAAGATCTTGAAATGTGCAAGAGCTTCACTCTTCTTTTTGAGAAAAAACACCAAAATCTTGCATGAAAATTCATTAAAAATAATTAAAATTACCTAAATCCTTGATGGGATGGTGACATGGGTCCACATAGATCATTATGCACCATATCAAGCTGTTCTTTGGCATGTGAGGAACTCATCTCAAATGAAACTTGATGTTGTTTGCCTATAAGACAACCAGAACATATCAATAAAGAATAAGAAAGCTGAAGAATTCCATGTACCATTGCCTTAGAACTAAGCTAGAAGAGGGACCAGTAGATAGATGCCCATATCGGTAGTGCAAAAGTGTCGTAGATTTTGTTGTATAGGTAATGAGTGCAACTTCACTTCTAGAAACTGCTTTTAAGGCAAACAACCAATCCTTCAAGAAGGATTTAGCAATAAACTAACTTTACCAAGAAATGAGACATGATTTGATGCCTTCCTAGACTAAAAACTCTACTTTTATCTTTTGATTCAATAATTGATTTATAGATAAGAGATTTGTTGTCAAACCAGGGATATAGAGTTCCTTTGTGACAATACAACATCTTGTCCTAAGAGGAATGGTGACACATCCAATTCCTTCTATAATGTACTCTTTATCATCAGCTATTTAAACTTGATCTCGAATTGAGTGAGTTGATAGTGAATCAAAGAGTTCTTTACATCTAGTCATGTGCTTGGTAGCACCAGAGTCTATTAACCAAACATTACTTGCTTTTGTCAAAATTTGGGAGACTATTACAAGGTCATCATCGGATTCATATGTTGTTTCTTCTACTACTTCATCATCTCATGCATTCTCCTCTTGATTTTGTGTTGTTACATGCCCTTTCTACTTCTAATGTTGAGGACATGTCTTAGATTTCTTTAAATCTTCTTTACTGGAAGAGCCCTCATGACTGGATTATCCTTGAGCCAAGGCATTATACCAACAATGATCAATGTCGTGCATGTGGGTTTTACAAATGTAACACCACCACTTTAGTTTCTTAGTCTTCTATTGTTGTTGATGTTGTTATGTCTACTTCTAAGGCACTTTCTTGAATTTTTGACCTTGTTTCTTAGAGATCAAGGCTTCGTTCTCAAATTCTTTATGCACATACTATATTGTTTCCTCCTGTTGAAGTAAATTGAATAGTTCTTTGAATGACACCACATACTTTATTATGCTTAGTATTGTAATGAACATGTAAAACTGAGATGGGAGAGGTCTAAGTGTGATCAGAACCAACATCTTGTCCTCGATCTTCTCTCCAAGTGTAATAAGTTCTTCTCATAGTTCTACAACCTAGTGTAAGAACTCTTCAACCATTTTACCTAATTTCAGACTGAGTGTATGAAGAACGGATTATAAATGAAAATTCGTAGTCTAGTTCTTTACCTCTTATATTGTGGAAATAATATCCCATGCCTCCTTTGATATATGTTCATCATGAACATGCAATTTACTTCATTAGCAATACGGAGAGTTATCAGCATCAACACTTTTGTATCTAACTTTTCAAACTTCTTTTGTTTTTCTTGGCTAGTAGGATGGGTCACTATTCTAGTGATAATGCCCCTTAATTATTCCAATTTAATAATCATTCACGTCTTCATCTTCTAGGTGGTAAAATTTGGCCCTTTCAAGAGCTGGGCATCTAACAAAAGCAACTTGGTTGCAGATGTTTTTGTGTGTGTTTTCTTATATTATTTTTGCATGAAAATTAAAGGAAAAATAGTATATGTATATTAAAAGTTTCAAAATTTCTACATTTTTATTTATTTAGAAATAAGTGTACCTTTTTTAAAGGTTTTACACTATTTTCATCAATAATGGTATGTCAAATAAAGGTGGCCTCGATATGCTCAAGCAATCAAATGTGAATGCTTGTTGGGGTGTTCTTATTCATGTTTATCATATGCATCATAGCCTTCTTTGAGAGTTTTACCAATCTCTTGAGCCTAGTACTTAACGTCAAATAGGAAATAACTGAGGAGGCCCTCATGTACTAGTTCTTCAAGTTGAAGATTGTCGATGTCTTTAAGGGTATATTTTAAGGTAAAATAGAATCTTATGGGATTCATTCAATCTTCTTGTTTTAAAATTTTAAAAATACTTTGAAAATTACCTTATTTGTTAGTTTCCACCTTTCACAATCTCCTTGTTACACTTGGCTCCTTCAAATCATCTCCTTTAGGTGTAAATGTTACAACCCTTCATGGGTTTCCATGTTTCTTGGCAGATCTCATTTTCTAGTAGTTTGCTTTTTCCAAGATTGAGATGGTGATTTGGGTTTCACCATTTAGGATTACATTAATCTCTTCTTATCACACTTTTTATGAAATGATTTGGCTTTCACTTTGAATGCATACTTCAATGGTAGGCTCCTTAGCTATGTGTGAATAGCATCCTTTAATGGAAGAAATTTCCATCCACTTCAGGCTTCACCACTTGCTTCTATAGCACATGCTTTGTCATCTTAGGTGATCACCATTAGCCTACATTCTAAAATTTTTTTAGGTAAGTTTCAACTTATTTCCATTATGGTGATCAGGCTTCTTTACTTGCATCGATGTCTTCACCCTCAAGTAGGCTCTGAAACCAAAGGATTTATGAATACTCTGATACTAAAGTGCGAATAAGAGAATGAAACTTTTATTGATATGAATAGATGCATACAAGCATCAATAAATAAAATTCTATTATAGTTACAAAACATTAACTCCCATGACAACAAGGCAAAACTAAATGTCATCTAAGATCTATTATAAAACTGATGAGGTAACAAAACATGCAAAATAATGTAAAAAGCATTATATATTATGCTAAAAAAGAGTTATTAGGAAGAAATTATAAATGACTTAGGATGTTCCCTCGAGAGGACATACTAGGATGAAAGAGAAGAATGGAGTCTCAAAAAGAGAGGGATAATGAGAGATTAACCCATGGAGTATATCACATCCAAATGAGCTAATGCCTACACACATGATTACCATAAATGATCCAAATATAATTAGAGGTATAAGAGGCCCTAGTAGATAGGGGAATGCGAAAGATACAATCCATAAATGTAAGGGACATAGTTTAAATGTACCTAATTTGAGAGTACAAATTGTGCACTTATGGCATTGATCAATCTCGAGATAGGTTACACACTAAAATATTTCCATCATGGGAATTAGTGTAAAGAGCCTAGAATTAGAGGAAAAGAGAGAATATTCTACTTCAGGAAGTGAAGCATCACTAGAATGGTGTCTCGAAAGAGAAGATAATAAGAAGTGCCTAAGTACATAAATGTGATCATGATAAAATAGTTGTGCTCCAGTAGGGCTAATTTTGATCATTAATAAAGAATAAATAATGTTTTGCCCCTATAGAGCTGATTTGATTCAGATGTTATTCAGATGTTTTTCCCTAGTATGGCCAACTAGCAAGCAAAATATCTCAAGGATATAATCCAAGAAATAGGTTAAAGTGAGCAGGTGTAAATGTACATGCAATGGTGTAATGGCTTAGAAATCCATATAAAACCTAGCATACAAGAATTCACAAAGGGATGGGAGGTGAAAAGAAGAATGGAGATAGTCAAGTTGACTCTAGATGTATAAGATAAGTGGGCATTGCCTACATAATTCCATATACTCATGTTCCAACATGAACTTCAAGCCAATGTAGTTTACCTAGGTTTTGGAGAGATTGGAATGAGGAATTATTAATATTGATAGGGAATTGATTAGACTCAAAATATACATCTAAGCATAGATTCATGTGCCTAAAATCATGTTACCTAGAAGCCTAATTCCATATAATGAGCCTCAATTATGCAAAGTGTTCTTGAGAATCATTCATCAGAGTTGTGTTGATGTTTTAAGACATTGAAACCTAAGCACAAAGTTCTTGCTATAGTAAAATAAATTAAGCATCATAAGTATTAATAACTTAAAATGACATAATATTCCAATTACGTTGCATTGGTTCAAATGTGAATACCTATAACTAAGGATAATGGTAAAATAATGACCAAAACCAGAGTTACAACTATTTACATTTAAACAAAAATACAAAGAAAGAAAAAGATAAACATAAATAAGCCTAACTTTAAATCAAGATATGATCAATCAAGACATAAGTAGGAACAAAAAAATTTAGAAACAAAAAGCAAGAACATCTTAATGTCATGAGACCAAGATGTAAATAATCAATATCCAGGTGGACCATCAAGACATTCTTGAACACAAAAGAGAAAGAGAAAATCAATTAGATAAATAAGACACCATCAACAATCAAATTAAAAAAAAGGTCCAAGAATAACTTAATAACATAGGATCAAGATATAAATAATCAATATCCATGTGAATCATAAAAGAGATAAGCAAAAACATACAAGGAAACACAAGACTGAGATAAGACAGGAAGTAATAAAAAGAGAAAAGGAGAAGAAATAAAAGGAGATGTGTGAAAGCACAATGAAACACCAAGAAAATAAAAATAAACACACAAACAAAAAACCAAGTGAGTGTGGTTTAAAGATAAATGTTTATGCACTTGTGATAGAGGTGTTACTTTTCACCACAACATAACAAAGAATAATGACACAACATTTCTTCCCTAATTAAAGAGGAACAATGACAAAAGAAATTGGAAAAGAGAACAAAAAAAGGAAGGGCTTGGCCAAGTTAACTCCAGATGTATAAGACAAGTCGAGACTACCTACATAGTTCCATGGACTCATGTTCCAACATGAACTTTAGGCTAAATGTAATTCTCTAAAACAAATGGTATAGAAGAAAAATGATGATCAGATGAGTATGATTGATGTTATAGATGAAATGGAAGGTAAAAAAAATAATAATGGTCTTCCAAACAACAAGCTGATGGGATGAGAAAGAGTGATCTTGCAAAATGGAAAGTGTGTGGGACAAGATGAACTAGTGCTTCTTTTCTTCCAAAATGGCAAAAGCATAGCATGGTGGGACAAAAATGTACAAATGTACAAAAGCATGAGATAATGTTTTTGTTCTTTTGTAGAGCATGTTCTAATGTTTTTAGTATTTCCAAAGTATTTGTCATGTGTTTGGTGTTTTGGGGATAACATATGAACAAGGTGAGACCATCTAGTCAAGGAGATGCATATCCAAGAGTATAAGTTCCAATAAAATAGCTAAGCCAAATACAACTTCCCATGCTCAAAAACTGGTGATGGTGAAGATCCCGGTAAGACAAAAAGTGACTACAAAGACTAGAAAATGTAATATAGAATAGTGTGCAACATGAAATAACTTTTAAAAATTATCTGGGTTCACTTATCTATAGAAGAAGCTATAAAATATTGTCTTGGCTGAAATGCTTTGTAGAACTGGTACTGAAGATTATCATAATGTTCATGAGACATAATTAGGATTATAATTTCTTGAGGGATAAAAAGTGTTTAAGCTGAAAACATGCCCAAGATATAACAAAGAATATGGTTCTCAGGGAGAATGGTCCAAAGAATATGGTCTAACAGATGGATGGTCCAGAGTGGGATAAAGAATATTGTTCTCAAAGAGAATGGTCCAAGATAGGATAAAATGTGTTCAGAGTTCCAACAATTCAAAGCCTTCACTATCCAAAGTTTTGAATATTGGGCTTAGTTAGTATAAATTGTGTTTACGGTATGATAAATTGGCAGGATAAAGTTACTTCAACACAAGTTGCCCCCATGTTAGGGTTATTGTAGACAAAGGCTCAAAGTTTCTCATGTGTAGAACCTATTAAGGTGTATAATTTTCATGGGCCCTAAGAGTTCTTCATTATTAGGTTTAGTCAGTCGATATGCCCCTGATCCATAGCTCATTGTGGGAACATATGGTCCCAACCAATTAGGCCGAAACTTATCTTTCTTTTTACATTCAACATTTTTGTTCTTTTGGTTTTCTTTCAAAACCAAGTCACCAATCTCAATCTCTTGAGGTAGAATGTGCTTGTTTCATATTTTCTATAATCTATTCTAATAGGCTTGCATGTTTTCTAGGATAGCCAAATGCTTACCATCAATAAGTTCTAGTTCTTACAGTCATGAAGCCCTATAGTCTAAATCATCTTCAACATGATCTAGTGATATTTGCAATGATGGTATCTGAACCTTGACTAGGTTAATAGCTTTAGTTTCAAAAACAAGGGAGTATGGAGTGGCTCCATTTGGGGTTTGATGATTGGTTCTATAAGCTCAAAGGGTAGGAAAGTGTTGCAAGTGGCAATTATGACCAACGTCATTGATGATCTTATTTAAGATGGATATAATAGTTTTATTCAACACCTCAGCCTGTCCATTGCCTTACAGGTTATATGGAGTTGATTTCTTATGCTTGATCTTGAATTTTACACAAAAATATTTTACATCATGGTTCACAAAAGATCTATCATTATCAAATATAATACATGTTGGGATGCCATATAGACAAATGATATGGTAATGAATGAATTTCGCTATTTGTTTCCTCATAACATAAGTGACAAAAATGGCCTCAATCAACTTGGTAAAGTATTTGGTTGTGGTCAAAATGTGTTTATGGCCATTTGAAGATGTTGGGTTAATTTTTTTGATGAGATCGAGACCCCATGTTGTTTTGATTTGTTGTAGTGGTAGAGAAGGTGTGTGTATCAAGTTTCCATGATCGTAATAAGGAACACACTTCTTCACATAGTTGTAAGCATCAGTCTCCATTTTTGGCTAATAATATCTTATTCTGAGGAGCTTCTTTACAAGGCCTACACCATTGGTGTGGGCCCCACACATTTCCTCATGAATCTCCTTTAATGCCAGCTTGGATTCTCCCAAAGATAAAAAATGAATAAGCATTCCATCATAGCCTTTATGATAAAATGTGTTTCCAAAGAGAGTATAACATATTAAGCAATGAATGAATAGTTTTTTCTGGTTATTTGAAAGGTTGGTAGGGAAGACATGACTATGGAAATAGTTATAAAAATCTTTGTACAATGATAGTTTAAGGGGGGGTTTAGAATCAACAATGGTGCATACCCTATCTAAATCTCATTTAATATGAGTAGGCTAAAGAAGATTTTCAATAAGGAACTGATAATCTTTTGCACTGCCATCCATTTGAATCATATAACCAATTATCATCATTATGTCGATGGATTTGTTGTTTACTCTTGAAACTTGCTCAAATTGAAGATATTTAAAATGTGTTTTGAGTTTATCAATAGTTTACTTGTAAGGAAAAAACATGTCATCTTTTGTTTGATACTAATTAGTGGTATAATTGATGATCAACTATGAATCTCCATAGACCTTTAAGCTTTGAATATCTCACTATATAGCAAGGTGGAGCCATGGAATCAATACCACATACTTGGCCATATTATTTTTAGAATGAAATTTTATATGAAATGCTTTGGGAATCAAGTTCCCCTTATGGTGTGATAAAGAATATGCTGACTCCAAATCTATGGGATGTCAAGGATCTATCAAAATAGAGAGTTCACTATTTAGGTTCCTATGATGTTTGTTCTATCATCATGATAGAATCATCTAGAAAGTGAAACTTGAGAGGTTGAGGGGCCTCAATAGGAGCTTCTACAAGTTGGTCAGTAATTATATACCATTTGATTGCCTTTTGATTTTGGTACTCAATATAAAACTCACTTAAGATCATATCCCATTTAGCCATGCATCCTTGAAGATCTACTTTAGAAAAGAGGAATTTGAGAGGGTCCACTTTGGCAATGACAATAGTTTTTTTATTTAGCATATAATGTCACAATTTTTGAGTCATAAACACCATAGCTAAACATGCCATCTCAATAAGCATATAATTACATTCATAATAAATCAATATGTAACTTTAATAATAAACAATGTGTTCCTTACCATGATCATCATGTTGGGCCAAAAGTGCCCCAGTGCATGTTTTTTGGCTAATATATAAATAAGTAGTGGCTTTCCATATGTTGGAAGTTTTAAGAATGGTGGATTGGCCACATATGTTTGAAGCTTTACAAATGATATCTGACAATATTCATCCCATTATAATGTTACCCCTTTCATCAAAATATGAGCAAATGGGTGGTACTTATCCACCAATTGAGCAATAAATCTAAGTATAGAGTGGATCTGTCCTTGTAGGAATCATAGTTGTTTAAGATTTTTTGGTGGAGGCATTTACACAATAGCCTTGACCTTAGAAGGGTCAAATTAAATCTCTCTTTGTGATACAATGAACCCTACAAATTTCCCTGATGTGACTTTAAAGAAACATTTCCTAGGACTCATGATGACTTTGTATTCATGAATCCGCTCAAAGATTCTTCATAAAACATCACGATTTCCATCTCTTGTTTATGATTTTACTAGAATATAATCAACATAGTCCTCTAAAATTTTGTCCATCATGTCATGGAATATGATAGTCATTGTGTGTTGATATGTTATAATCCAACATTATTTAAGCCAAATGACATGACTTGGTAATAGATTGTCCCCCATAGAGTGGTGAACATAGTCTTGTGCAGGTCTTCGAGGGTTATCTTCATCTGATTATAACTATAAAATCCATCCATTAAAGACAACATCTCATACCCAATAGTTGAGTTGATGATCATGTGGATGTTAGCCAGAGTAAAATCATCTTTGGGGTATGCTTTGTTGATATCTCAAAAATCAATACAAAGACGTATACCGAGGGTATTTTTACTCACTAAAAATATGTTAAAAAACCATTTGGTGTAATCTAATGGTCTAATAAAATTGGCTCCTAATAAATTTTCTAATTTGGCTTTAACCAATAGGGTGATGCATGGATGCATTTTTCTTAGTTTTTGCTTGACTAGTTTGGCATTAGGATGGACAATCAGGCGATACACAACAAAATCAAGGTCCAATCTTGGCATGTAAGATTATGCCCATGTTAAGATGTCTATATAATCCTTAAGAATGGATATAATATGGTCACATTTGGATTCAATAAGGGAAGCTCCAAGATAAATAATTTTGGTATCCTCATAGGTTCCCAAGTTCACTTCTATCATGTTCTCCACAAGAAGTGTGGATCCATCTTCTAGAATTATGGGCAATGCATGATCATGATCATCTTCTACTACTACATCCTTTTGGTTGTCCTAATGTTGTGGATAGTATGATGAATCAAAATTAGGCATCTTAGGTAAAGGCCAAGTAGCAAAAACCTTTGGAAACTCAAAAGCAAGATGCTCAAATATTTGATGTTGTTCTGAAGAGATGTTTATACTAGTTATGGAACTTGGCCTAGATGGACCTTCTATGTCCGAAGGGGATGAGCAAACATTCCTTCCTAGGAGCCCCTGAAATAGGTTTTCACTTAAAGGCTTGCCTTTTTATTTACTTTTTCCCTAATCGATGAGCACCTCAAAGAGGTTTTTAACCAAAGGTATAGATGTTTATTTTTTATTATGACCAAGAAACTTTTCTTGCTCTACAAAGTAATTAGAAGGATCCAATGAAAAATAAAAACCCTACTTGTGATCATAGATGGGAAATCCATATCGTAGGCCCATGTATTCTACAAATTATTCTTCATTTTGATACTCATTGAGGCATATAACTTAATTTTATTAGTCCCAATCTATGAGTTTAAGATGGGAAAGGCATAGGGAATAATGAGGGCTTGCTTCAACATATGAAGCTCCAATTGTAAAGATATAATGTCTTGATTCAGGAAGGGAAACACTACTAGGATGGGTTATTGCTTTAGGATGGGAAGCTCCAACAGGTGTTATGGATAATATAGCATTTAAATCTAATTGATCCAAGTCGGCAAGCTCATTGAAAAGGTTATAATGGGATGTTGGGTCACTGCTAGGAGTCTCATCACTAGTCACTTCAAAAGAGTCAATATCTAAATTCATGAGGTCACTCTCTAGGGGTTTAAATTTGAGACCATGATTGTAATTGACAACTCCAACTGATAAATGTTTTAATATTCCTTATGCTTATGGGCCAAGGCCTTTCCCTGTATAGTCAAGATGATTCATTATCTGGTTAGGAATATGATAATTAGAATTATAAAATAAATTAGCAAGGAATTTAGAATATAAGCAATCTCAATTGATAAAATCCTCTTGATCTTTATTTTCTATGATTGTAGGTACAAAAACCACAGGTGGTTTACGTTGTTTCTTCTTTGGCTACCAAATCTAGTTGGGTCCATTAGGAGACTCAGACTATTTAGAATTTCCAAATGATTTAGCAGATTTAGGTAATTTTGTAATATGGAAGATTTCCTTTAGATGGTACATGGAAATACCCATGTCTTTAATAACATATTTTATAAGAGCTATAGGAAATGGATCGACCAAAGTGAAATCTAGATCACTAGGGTTGATATAATTAGATGGAGATGGATGGGAAATGATGGCTTTGTAATTCTTCATAATTAAATTATAAATAGGGTAATTTTTATATTATGAAACTCAACTTCAATATTTTTACAATATTTATATGGCTACTAATCAGCGAGAATAGTAATGTTGATCTCATCATGGGGAATTTTAAGGCACTAATGAAAAGTGGATGGAACTACCTATACTTTATGGATCTAGGGATGACCGAGAAATATGTTATATAGAAGTTTAATATCCACAACATGGAATAATGTGTGATGAAAAATAGACCCAACCATGCCTGACAACCAGATTGTACCAAAATACTCCCTCTCGGCATTATTGTAGGCCTTGATTGTAATAGTTTTTTGCTAAATGTATTTATCCATGTAGCCTAATAATCATACCAATGTGAGAGATATGATGTTGATCCCTAAAACATTATCTATAAGAACCCACTTGATCTTATGATCAATAATGATTATCTCAATGTATAGTGGGTTATTATCATTTGAACCAAGAATGGACATGTCTTTATAGTCAAATGTGATTTCATGAAATGAAGACAAATGTTCAAGTAGGTTCTGGAAATGATCATGGTTTATATCATTGGGCATATTAGACTCTTTAAAAAGGTTACTCATGATAATTATATGGACATCAAATGTCTAAAAGATTTCTAATATGGAAATTTATGAAGGTGTTTTCTTCTTTGGTCTACTAAGCTATAGGGATTTTTGATTGTGGATTAAGATAGTTTAGTCTTTATTGACACAATATTTGGATTTAGAATCATTATCAAAATGATCTCATTGGGTTTCATGGAAGAAGTGAGTAAAGGGTCCTATATGGTGACTCATGGGTATCTAGTTTGGACTACATAACTTAGAGGTGACAAGGAGTCATTATAATTAGAAGAGGAAGACAAAAGGCCCTGGATGGTGACTCATAGGTGTTTATTTCTATTAATATAGTTTTAAGTTGATGAGGAGCATTTAAAATTAGATAAAGGGTGTTATTATCCATAATTAGTAACCTATGCAAATGGAGTCATAACATGATTATGTAGGTTTGACATGGTATTACTAGGGGAGAGGGTGTTGACCAGATAATAATAGGTCCTATGTTGTGAGGAACATGAGATTATCAATGTGGTTTAATAGTAATAGTTGAAATGTGGGTAAAATAAATGTACCCCATAGTATTTTTATAGTCACATCGCACGTTATTATAAGCCACATTTTTAGTATGGGCATTATGATCTCGATTATGCTCATTATGATTTTGGCCCTGATGTTGGTTTTGGTTATGCTTTTGTCTCTAATTTTGACCTTAGTTTTGATTGTTTCTTGGTGGAAATAGATTATGTCAATGAAATGGGTCTTTTTATATCCCCATATCCTAATTTGTGTCCTTGTTACACACCAACTTAATTTCTAGTTCACCACTTTCAATAAAGTCTTCAATAATGTGTTGTAATTAGATGCATCGATATGCACCATGACCAATAACATGATGGAAATTACACCATTCATTCTCCTCGTACCAATCTAGCTTTGGTTGATCTTGAGGAAATGGCCTTGGTACTAGCCATACAATCAAATTAGCAGTGATGAGCTTTTATAACACTATTTCATTTGGTTCTCCTAACTTGATAAAGACTCTTAAATTATTATAAAATGTCCTTCATGGAGATTGTCTTTTAAAATTGGGTGGTGTATTCGGGGCAGTTATTTATACATTTAGAGTAGGTGTAGCCTATACCATTTATACATTCCTTGTTTCAATCACCCTATTTCCAACCATGTTCTTATTTTTGTTAAATCTATTAAGCTTATTCTTTGAATCTGTTTGAGATGGTGATTGGGTTTGATTAGATGTCTAATCATGTGTGAAAATGTTGACAGGGTCTTTAACAATAAGATCCTTCTCAAATTTCAGTCCTTTGTCAACAATTTGTTCAAAGGAGTTATCACAAGCTAACTCTAGATTATACATGACCTCAAGATGAAACTTCTATACAAATATATTGGCCAATTTTTTTTCTAGCAAGTTATGTTGAAAGTGACTTGCTAATACTCTCCACCTTTGTAGATATCTAGCAAAACTTTCACCATCATGTTGTTTGGCTTTTCACAAGTCAACAATAGTCATTCCATGTTGAATGTTATATGAGAAATGGTTAACTAATTTATCTAATAAGTCATTCCAATCCACAACTTATCCCTTGGGTAGTTTAAGTATCGAATCCAAAGCCTGTCCAACAAAACTTCATGGAAATAGTCAATGTACATAATCACTACTATAAGTAACCTCTTGACATAAGATAAAGAACGCATTTATGTTCTCACATGGATATCCCTTTCCTTTGTACTTGTCAAATCTGGGTGCCTCAAAATGAGGTGGAAAGGGGTTTTAGAGAATAGATAAATCAAATGGATATGGACATATCTCATAAAATTTGTACTTTTTAACTCTATTATTAGTCTCCAATCTCTAAATAATTTGATTCATAGAATTTCACTCTTACATGTTTGGTGCATTTTTGGATTGGATAGGATGTTTTTGGGGTGGAATGTACCCTTGGTTTCATTATTGTTGGGAAGGAATGTGTCCCTTGTTTTGTCCTTGTTCGGGTGGAATGTGCCCCTAGTTTTGTTGTTGTTCGGGTGGAATGTGCCCCTAGTTTTGTTGTTATTGGGGTGGAATGTGCCCCTAGTTTTGTTTCTATTGAGGTAGAATGGGCCCCTAGTTTTATAACTCTAGATATTGTGTCAGTCATAATATCTTTAGCAATCTTAGCTACTCCATCAGTCACACTTCCAACACATGTTATGCATCCACCATCATCGATAGTATTACCAACATTTCTAGTTGATTCCATAGTTACTCCACTAGTTACAAATACCTTTGTAGTAGTACCATCTTATACTATTACAAATGATGAGAATTTTATATCACAACTACCCCTTTTGGTAAATTTAGAGATACCATATGTACATGATGTTGATATAGATTCATAGGCCTATTTAGATGATGATACAATACCCACACTCATAGATGGAAATTTGTGTGGATTGAGCTTTACACTAGTTGGCCTAGAAGAGTATCGAGATGAATCTAGAGATCTCATACCACATCCTACAACACTTTTATCATCTCGCACTACACTCATAGGATATACACGCACTCACATCTATATTCAAACCACTTGGCAGATACAGTTCACATGATTACCTCTATCGATATAGAGTCTACTATTTAGATTTAGGTAGGTAACACATAGCATTAGGCATAGTTTATGTTTAAAATACTAATTAATTATGAATTGATCACATTATTGATAATAAAAAACAAATATATCATCAAATTATCACATCAAGATGGTCATCCATTTGTACTTTTCATAGGATTATAAGCCATGATACAAACTCACGTACAACATTACAATAGATATTGGATAAACTATAAGATTGATCCATTATTTAGATTATAGCATGACCAAAAACACTAGCTCCACCACTTCCACTTAATTCCTCTACTAATAAGACTAAATGCCCCAGAGCAAAGTGATCATTTCCACCACCAAAGCAACCTTTAGTTCACCTTTGGCATGATAACACCATAAACACAAAATATGTATCATATGATGATACTTATGACGATGATCTCAAGGCATTTGATTATGGCCATAACTCTTTCTTCCATTTCCATACCCAATTGGCTCCATCCTTGGATCCCTTTCCCCCTCTAGCCTAGACATTTTAATATCATGTACATACTACTTTATTTACATTCTTGTATATAGTCTTTTTTTAGCATTGCTTGTATATAATCTCTTCTGCTTGATTATACATAGTTAATAAATTTAAAAATACAAAAATAGTATAATATTTCAAAATTCCGAAAACATTCAAATACAATAAAACACTAAAAAAGTTTTTATTAGATACATCATCCATGTTTTAAATTGTTATTACTATTCTATAACTTACATTTATTATTTCATGCTATTGTATGCTGATTTATCTACATTACCATGGTTTACTTCATATTTTTTGAGTGGTGTAGTGATATCCATCTCTTTGATTGCTTCACTCTACACTTTGAGGGGACATTCTAAATTTTCATTCAGGACACACTTTGATATACATACCCACTGGGGGCATATTCCACATGACTACACCATCCAAGTTATGTCATTCCTACACTACAAACTTCGAGTTATCATGTTAATGTACATTAATTACTAGATTACATAGATTACTATATCAACATTTCACTAGTAACTGGAACTTATATATCTCTTAGCATATATTGAGTCTTGTACTAAACATGTCTTTCATACTTTCACTCTTGCTTTGATTAGTTAGATGTTATTTTATCGTTATAGTTATTACATGTTTTCTCTTCTTGCTTAGCATAACTTATTAGATTGCATTTATAATTCATTCTTGTCTCTTGTATGTGCCCTAGTACATTTTCCAATGTCCTTATCTTCTATTCATGTGTTTGCCTTAGGACATTTGCCAATGCCCTTTGCCTGTACTCCTCTACATGATTGTGGCTTCCATACCAACCTGGTTGTTTCAATTATATGTGTATGTGGAATTTGAACATGAATTGTATGTTTATTTTCTAGTTTGAGTGATATGTGCTCATGTCCCTTATTTTCTTGGCCCCTTGGACACCATTTTATGCATCTTACTTCTAACTTTGTGTGCTTGTTGCATGATTGATTTTGATTGCTTGTAATGCCATGATCCATATCATGTATTTTTCTTGTTTTCTCAGATGCCATGATGGACATGATGCTCCATTCCTCCAATTAACATCTAATAAAACTAACAAGTAACACTTTTGATTATAGCTTAGTATATCACACATGCTACTAATTTTTTATATCTATCTAGGCATACCCCTATTGATCTAACAATATCTCACATCAAACCATGTTATATATTGAGATATTTTATTGATTATCATAATTATATCATGTATATTTCTAGATTAGCACACTTGTAGAGATTCTTCATCTGAGAAAATCATTTCAAGGTACCTATTCATACCCTCAGAAGAGGAGTAACAAATAAGGATTTTGCTATAGATATCAGAGCTCCTATAAGTCAAAAAATCTAGTTTTAGAATAATTAAAACAAAAACTAGTCATCAAACCACCCAAAATAGACTAGGGAGACAGTCAAAAATATAGAACAATGATAAATTTCAGCCTAAGACAACAACACCAAGGTTGTAATATAGTGTTGGACACTAGGGTACCCTATTTTTGGCACTCATATCGAAACAATATAAAAACTAGGCTTTCAAAAAGCAAGAAAAAAGGTAGGTTCAACTATAGTTTTCCATAATCAGACCAATTCAGATCAGTAGTTTTCAATATAGTTTTCTCAAAGAATACAGATATAGGGGACATCATGCATGACATGATTGGTCCTCAATTCCAATTTTAGATATGTTTGTTGGTATAACTTCTAGATCATAATCCATGTTTTAGACACTAGTGATAAGGGTAGATTACATAACACTTTTGCTTCTTTTCTTTTAGTTTTCAACATTACCTAGGCATTCTCAGTCATTGTATTCCTTATTCCATCTATAGGTGGTTATCATGATTTTGGAGTGGTTTTCATACAAGCTTAATCTCCATATTTTTTGAGTTGGCCAACATTGACTTAGTTTCCATCACATATTCAACTATCCACACCACATTGTTAGATTTCTCAAACATTCATGGGATTTAAGACCCATCTAATATGACATACTTATTCATAATGATAGAATTTTTTAAATCCAATTCATGGGTAAATGATAGAGCCAAAGGATTAGATAGCCTTTGTATTCTTGAACCACCTATTTGAAGGGATTGGACACATAGTCCAAACATCAATTATCACATGCATGATCATATAGCTTTAGTTAGTAGGTGATGATAGAGCTAAAGGGCTAGCCTTTAAATTCTTGAGATACTTTTTATGGAATTGATCACTCAGATCCATTTTTAATATAAATTTTTGTATAGAATCATCCAACACATTTAGCATTACCTAGTATCATGATAGGTTTTGTATTGGTTCATGTACCTGATGAGGTGTATTCATTAATTTATCTTCATCTCTCTTACTCAGCTCTGTTTGTTCTTGTTTTATATTTCATATAATAAGAATTTATCTACTCTTTGTTTTGATTTCGTAGATTTAGACTTACACAACATGTTCTCTATGCACTATCCAACATTATTTAACATCACAAGCATCATGGGTTTCACCATTATAGGTAAGTTTAGGTACACTTTATATTTTCCTTTATCCTTGTATATTAATTTGCTTCATCACTACAATAAAAGGGGGAAAATTTAGTCATATAAAATGAAAAAATTGGTAACTTGATCATAACTAAACACACCCAACCCTTAGGTCACTCTTGCTTATTCTCTAGACCCTCTAAATCTTGTTTTCATTGATTCATGTACCTAATGAGGTGTATTCATTCATTTATCTTCATCTCTCTTACTTTGCTTTGTTTTTTCTCGTTTTATATTTCATATAATAAGAATTGATCTACTCTTTGTTTTGATTTCATAGATTCAGACTTACACAACATGTTCTCTATGCACTATCTTACATTATTTAACATCACAAGCTTCATGGGTTTCACCATTATAGGTAAGTTTAGGTACACTTTATATTTTCCTTTATCCTTTTATTTTGCTTTGATTCATCACTACAATAAAAGGGGAAAAATTTAGTCATATAAAATGCAAAAATTGATAACTTGATCATGACTAAACACACCCAACCCTTAGGCCACTCTTGCTTATTCTCTAGACCCTCTAAATCTTGTTTTCATTGATTCCCAGTCATCTTTAGCCTTATAAACTTGACCCTAGAAGAGCCAGGACCCTCTCCTCATGACTAATCCATCCCACTATGTCTCATATACCAAGTGCAATAGTGCCAAAGTTGGACAATATCGTTGGACCCTAAGGTGTCCCCTTTTCAATGCTCTTATCTAATCACGTTTTGAGCCTAGGTTACCATTTTTCCTTGATTCCTCTTGTCTATTATGTTGGAGTAGTGCAATTTCATATAAATTATGATGAATAGATCCCTATAAAATTGTATTCAAAGAAAACTTTTAAAGGGTTGACAAATATCATTCAAGAAAGTAAAAATACAATAAATACCACTCAAATAATATTTCATATTCTCTACATACAACAAGCCTATATACATTCAAGCTAAATTAAGTTTTCAGACCAGTCCCTAGCCATCTTTAGCACACCCAATTTTAGCATTTATTGAATTTCATTTAATACTTCTCCAATCACTCTTAAAGTGAGAACTACATATGGTTTGATCCCTACTCGAAGTATTGGTATGTAGGAAGCCTACCCACACATGGGGTGTGAATAATGTCTAATGCATCTTACACACACTAACCCCTTTTCTCAATTTGCCGTAGTTTCTCTTAATTGTATTAAATATACAAGTACATGAATAATCAGTTCTACAAGGAGCTATATTAATGATAAGGACCTAAAAATTCGTGCACAGGCTCATACTATACAAACAAACAAAACCCAAAAATCTTAGATCCTGAAGATAATATCATCGAGGAAGGACTACAGTTCTAGAGCCTAGTGTGTTTAGTTATTTTGCTCCTATCTAATCAAGAAGAAAAGCTCTACAACCTATTTAGAATAGTGTCCCAATCCTAGATGTAATTATATACCTTATCTCAGTTAGAATAGCCTAGAATAAGCTAAGTTTGATTTTATCTCTCTCACTACTCTTTTTAGAAAAAGTTTAATTACAATTAAATTTCACAAAATAGTGTATTTAATTATGCATACTATTTAATAATTTATCCTATTCAAATTTTTTTATTAAATAGGATTGGAATCCATTATTTCCAAAAATAATAAATCAGCCACATGGCTTCTTATGATTTTTCCCAAATTCTTATTAATCTTAATGTGATAGAAATTTGATTTCAAAAATTTTAGGGTTAAAATTGGTGTATTATTTATTTTCTTATGTGTTTGTGAAGGACATGTGTATGTGTATCATTATTCCATAGATGGTCAAGTTATGCCTTACTTTACCTTATCCATTTGGTTGTAGGTTAGTAGGTTGGTGAAACTTGGAAAAATCATGATGATAAACTTTCATAAGATTATTAGTATAAATAAATATATTAATATAACCTATATTTTATTGGGATGATGATAAGTGGATGGATCTCAGAGATCTACTTACTCATGATTATCTATATAAATAACTTTATTGGCATCACCTATGAGTTAGTTGGTGATGACACATGGATGGATCTTACTAATCCACTTACTTGGAATTTTTGTATAAATACCAATAATGATGTCACCTCCAAGTTAGTGTGATGGTGACACATGAAAAATTATTGATAATCTAATTTCCAATGATTATCCTTACAAATACCGCTGCAAATGTCACCTATAGGTTATCAATATGGTGACATGTGTAAAACACTCAATACCTCGCCTCTAGGTTATAAAAATTGTGACACATGGATAGATTTCAGTGATCAACTGACCTTAGATTTTTTGTATAATAACCTATATTTACATCATATCTAGGTTAATAATATGGTGACACATCGATGGATCTTAGTGATCACGTTATCTAGTGACATATATTATTTACTTGTGATATAGATGAGTAAAATGATTTTATATGGCAAGAGTAAAAGAGATAATAGATGTTTTGAAATAACTATTAAGTAATAAATGACTTGTATAAGACATAACATAGGGTAATAACTAATTATAAACATAACACATCAACCCAGTTAGATGTTTAAATCATAAATCGTACATGTTCATAAACACAGTGACAGAGGAAAATCAAAGGTGAAACTTAAATCACATAATATGGCTTATATATATATGTTTGATTCTATTAAAAACATACTGCAATGTCAAATAAATTGTTGTTAATCATGTTCAAAAAATAATACAAATAAAGAGCATCAATTAAACTCCTCGTAGCATAAGATTAATTAAGCTGCTCATATATTTATATCTCACATGAACTTGATTATGAATATTTGATAAAATGTGGCTCCTTATTTGAAATTTAAAATGGGGTCTCTGTGTTAGGGCACAAGATATAGTTTATCAATTAGGCTATCCTGTCAAAATATGTCAATTATACTAACTATGTTTTAGTCCATGAAGTGGTATTTAGCTATGATAGAAAACATACATCTATTTATTACTCATTATTATTTTAAAATGATAATCTTATGACTTCTCATAACACTTCACCATGCAACCTTAGGAGTTGACAATTCATCTCTACCCTCATAGTTGTCTTACAACACCTATACAAAGTTTATTCCATTTTTTCCCTTAAAAAAATAAAATTATACTCATTTATTTATTAAGATGCATGAAATTTTTTACTCTAGGAGGTAATAGTGCATATAAAAAGGTCATTCATGTGTTTATATGCCTATCTTGATGTGTCTTTTGAGATGTTTCTCAATTTAGAAAGTGATTCAATTGGATGGTGTGAAATACATGCATCTCTATTTAGATGACATGACTTAGATTACTCCTTTTAAATGGGGAGAAGGCCATAAAAAGTATGCCCAAAATAAGCACAATGACAAGGACTTGAAATTATTATTCCTAAATATAATTTTTTGCCTAAAACTAAACTCAGTCACCATTCCATGTGTCCTTTCAATCTATGTCAACTCAGTGGTTTTACATAAGCGGAAAAATATCTAAAATATATCATTAGAAATAGATTTTAGTTAACCATATTTGTAGGGAATGCCCATGTAGACATGTATGTAAAATGTGGGAATATACAAACAACTTGTAATGTCTTTGATAAACTATCTCAAGATAATTTTGTATTATAGAACAGAATGATTGATGCTTATGCTACATATGTATAGAGTGAATTTGTACTTACACTCTTCAATGGAATGGAAAAATAAACTATAAAACTAGATCAAATAAATTTCATTGGTACTATGTTTTCATGGATCCACGCCACACTTATTCAAAAAGTCTTTGTTTTTATTCGATGATTCAAGATTATCGTACTCAACCCATAATGAAGCACTATGCCTATGTGGTTGATATTCTTGGCTGTATTAGGCATCTTGAGGAGGCATGCCATTTTATCAACAAAATTCTAATAAGGGGTGTCTATTAGGTGTTTGTAGGCTTAGCCTAATGATGTTATGAATATAAAAGCTCATTCACCATCATGCTCAAATATTTGAGCTGAAGTATCAAAAAATTGTATTTGATACTGGGGTTGCCCAAGAATTATACTTTACACTTAAATATATAGACTTAGAAAATCTTGATTTCTTTAAGATTTCCAATGGAATTATGAAGGCCTTAGATTTGTTAACCATGAAACATATTCAAATTCATAATGATTAAAAAATTAAACATGGCACTCATAAGACATCTAATTCAAATGGGTATCATCTTCAAAATGGTTTATAGGAAAGAAAATTTCAATCTGGAATAGGTTTTTATTGTTGCTATAAGGATGGAATATATAGTATAGAGGATGATAAAATTGGATATATATTACCAAACAAAATGATATTTTAAATTACTAAGATAATGCCTAGAAGTTTAAATTAATTATGACCATTTGTCAAAGGTAGACATCCATTTGTTGAACATAGTCTTGTTGTTGTACTTGATGTTATAAAACACACAATAAAAATTAGGGTTCAAAATGCTATCAGTATTACTTATTTTTAAATGTCCATGTATTTAGGGAAATGAATATTTTCATTGGTGAATGCTCAAATTCCAAAAGAATTAAGAAAATATAAAAATATATTGGAGTTGAGGCATCAAGTTGAGGAAGATTTGATTTCTAAGAATCTTCATTAGAGTACCTTGATGAATCAATAACAGGAATGGAGTTATCAAGAAAAATAAAAAAAATGAAATTTTAAACAAATGTAGAAGAAGTTTCAAAATTCCCTAGGAGATTTGTGTGAGAGAAGTAATTTTAAATGTTTAAGTTACAAATTGTGGTTAACTCTCCCGATCCTTCCAATCAAAGCAAGTTGAAATAGTCAACTCATGATGAGCTTAAGGGAGAATTCAAGGAGAAATGTAATTTTTCAAATGTGCAAATTACAAATTTTAGTTGGATATTATAAACCTACCAGTAAATACCTATCAACATGAGCTCATAGTGAAAATGGGAGATTTTATGGCCAATTGTAATTTTGCAATTTTACAAATTACAAACTACAATTAGAGTTCTCATTCCCCCTATGGTCCTAATGCAAATGGCAACTTTCTAGGCCATTCGTAATTTTACAAATTTTCAAATAAAAAATTTCATTTAGAGTTCCCATTTGTCTTAGGGAAATTTGATGGGGTGGGAGGTGGGGGGGTGGTACAATGTCAGCTACGAATTACTATTTGTAAATTTATAAATAGCAAATTATAGTTGGAGATCCCATTTCCCTAAGGGATTTTTTTTAGGGAAATACGAACTCCAAATGTAATTTTTAATTTTGTAGTTTTTAAAATTAAAAAATGTAGTTATACTTCAATTTTCCTCGAGGGAACTTTTGTGGGGAATTGTAACTATGAATTACAATTTACAAATGTGTAAATTACAAATTGTTGTTGGAGATCCCATTTCCCTACGTGAACTTTTAATGGAAACTATGATTGTTAATTACAAATTTACAATTTGAAAAGTACAAAAATACTATTGGTTGTTCAATTTCTCTAATACAAAGAAATTAAAAAATTGTAAATGGGACCTAGATTTCACCAAAACAAAGGAAAATTATAAATTTTCAAAAGGGACTAGAATTTGCCCAATAGGCTAAAATGTGAAAATTAATGCACTTATGAATTAAATTTTTTTGAGGCAACCCTAAAAAATAAATTTAAAAATTCAAATGTCAAAAATACAAAGTTTGAAAAGGCAAGTTGGAGCCAAAAATAAAAAAGGTCAAAATGACCTATGTTTTGCATTTTTCTTGTTTTGCTTTTTCAAACACTCCATGAGAGAAATATTGTAAATCTGTAAGTTCAAGGTGGGTCATTTCAAAGAAATATTTTAAATGGCCATGCATTATGGGTGTTCAAAATCCATAATTACAAGGTAAGGTTGTTCTTTGGCATCGAGAGAAGGAAGGGCAGTTGTCAAGAAGATTCTAGGCTTGTAAATGAGTGGTCAAAGACATCTCTAGATAGTTTCACAAGAGGAAAAATGATATTGTTTGGCTCTAAAGGAAAATATTATTTTTATAGCTAGTGTAAAATTCATTTCAAGCCCATAAATCAAAGGTTTATTTGAAAATATTCATCATTAATTTTATAGGTAGTTGTAAGAATGATTTTTCATGCAAAGGGATGAAGATTTCAAGTATTATAAAGAATATATTTTAGTTGGGAGCATGTTCGTGGAACTTTGGGGGAATATTTTAAATTTTTTAATATTTCAAATTTATACCCACATTCTTGAATTATAATTTTTTTTTAAAAATGTATAAATAGAGGGCTTGTCCTCTATTCTATGTTGGTGGTTGGTCTTTATTTTTCCTATGTCTAGGATCTTTCAAAAAAAACTAGGATTGTTTGTTGTGTTTGTATTTTAACTCTCCTGCTAAGGTGGTTGTAGTTGAATAACAATTTGAAAACTCTTAGAGAATTTTTAATAAGTCTCCCCTATCCAACATGGAGAAAATTCACTATGCTTATCCCCATTCAAAAATTTTGAAACACTGATGTATGTAAGTTTTTACTGTAAGATAATGGAAAATACTTGTGGGTTTTTACTCTTTTATGTTGATAAAATACAGTGATATGTTTTGTGAATTCATCTGATTTGATATCTTATTTTATACTCATTACTAGTTGTCATATTACACATAGATCTAGGTTGTAAACCCCTTACTGCAGAGTGATTTGATAATATGTTATTGAATACCTTATAAGGGCACACCAAGTTTGTTGATTTAATAGCGAAAAATATTTGAAGTCCTAGTTGTACTGTATGATTTAGGGTTTCAAAAATCATTTTTGTATTTGCATTGTATTGTCACCAATAGATGCAAATCACTCCTAGTAGTTCCCATAGCTTGCATTTTAGTTTTTCTTCATCTTTACAATAAGTGGTGTCATGAACGTTGAAATAATCCTTATTTTTTGAACAACACCATAACACCACCACTTTCTTATAGCTATCTAACTTTTCCTACCCATCTTACCCTATAAGTAATACACCCTACTAAATATTTCAATTGATATTTGCATGTAGATGCATAGATATTAAATATACAAAATTTATATATATTTTGTGATTTGAAACCAACATTACAATCTCCCATTTCACCCCTATTTTCAAAAATTTGTTTAGAATGAAGGTTGCAAGGACATCCCTATTTATCTTCAGTGGCTTGTGTTTAACTTCTGCCTTTGTGCATTTTAGGTGACAACCCTTCGTAGGTAGAGTTTTAAAATTTGGTTATGCCTTGATTAGACCTATGTTTTTGTGCTAAAAATACCCAAGGATATTGAATTTTTATAATTCCTTCATGTGAGCAAGCTACCCCTTAGGTCATCTCACCTTGGTTTAAGTAGAAGTAGAATTAGTAGGGAACTGACCACACCCTTTGCCAGTACCTCCCAATCATTTTATGTGTTTGGTCAATCTTAATTATAAATCCTTCCTTGGCTAGAATGACATATCAATAGGTTAATCATCCATGTTTTCCATTTTTCTCAAGTATGCAAGGCCAAGAAAAATAGGATTACAACTGGAAACCAACATAATGTATATCATATCTATGTAAAGTGATTATAACCATATCAAATAAAGAAATCGTACAGAAGAGATTAACTCTTGCAGGATAAACATTATGATGTATAATACAATATTAAATAATATATTATTTATTGAAATATATTTTATATATTTACTTTCCTTATTAATCACATACTACAAAAATAATTTAAAATAAAATAAAATAACACACAAGAAGAAAACATAGAAGCAAAGAAAGAGACAAATGAAAAAGTAGCAAAGGAGAAACATATAAATAGACAATAACTAAATATTAAAAAAATTAAAATTAAATAATTAATATAAAGAAGGATGTTTTTATAAGCAAAAGATAAAAGAATGAACATAAAATAATTAAATGTTAAGACTCTAGGTTACACCCTAGCTAAAAGGAGGAGTGTTCAAGTCCTACCCTCAAACCTAAACTAAAATGGGAATGGTCTCCGGCCATGGGTATCATATATCTAAACCAGACATGTAGTATATTTGAATGAGGCTAGCTCCTCTTATACATCATTATGGATGTTTGCTTCCAAAACCTAAAACTAGTTGGGATGAAAAGGGAGAAGGAGTTGCAAAAGTAAAACCTATTCTAGCATTAGGTGAGGCACCATGAATATTTTCAATCCACTCATACTTGAGCCTCTAAAACACTAGTGATTCAAAAATATATAGTGAGATCTATGAAACCAAATGCTTATCATACATCAACATTTCATGAGGAGGCTCATCAAGTGATCAAAACCTAAGGGGGATGATGCATAGTCTTACTTCAAGGAACTAATCTAGTCAACATGTCCACTATTGGCTTTAGTTATATGACATCAAACATTAAACATAAAATTATTTACTAGAAAATTGGAAAGGGAGAAAGCTCTACCACTTATACAAAATAGAAATGACATCAACACACTAGTATAATATCATGAAATATGAAAACATACATTTTATTTATCTCAAGAGGTTACAAGTATAAAACTTGAGAGAGTTAAGTCATGCCCAAGAGAGGGATGCAAAATAATAGCTTGAAGACTATATATATAAGATAAGGGAAGCAAGAGAGAGGGAACTCTGATGCTCAAAGAGGGAGTTAAAATAGTTTAAATCTATCTGAAATAAGGTTATAACTTCCTCTACGAATACCATCTCTCCACCTCTAGATCCTAAGTCTACTTACAATGCTTATGAGGATCAAATGCTCGAGTCCTGATACTAACAATCATGCCTTATCTTGGGTGGTGGAGAGCATACTTTATTTATGATGGGTACCATTGAATTAATTTCATATTCATTCTTTTTCTGTATTTAGATCATATTTCCCACCTATAGTTATAATACCAATCTAAAGACATTGGTTTTCATATAGTCTTTATAACAAAATAGACCCATGGATCATTTAGCACCTTATATATTATAATAGGTTCAAACAAAACTATTATATCTCTATAGGGATTGAGAATTCATTATACATAAATCCTTCTCTATCTTAACAAACTAGTTACAAGAAATAACCCTGTAAGCTCTAACTTATCAAACCAAATATTAATATAAACTCCAATGGCACTCCCTTATGCTCCCCATGCTTAACTATATCATCAAAAATTATCCATAACATTCAAATGAACTTTAATGGCATCAATAAAACCTTGTAAGACCCTTCTTTCCATGTTTCAAAATGTATTCTCAACCCCTATAAAAATATTGGCTCACCTTCTCTCTAATTTGCTATAAAAATCCAACTTGGCTCATTGACACATTAACTCTCATTCACTCTATCAGATCTTCCAAATATGAATAAATCTGAGCCCTCAGATCTACCTTTGAATTGTCAACCTTGTGCCTATTGGTGCTACATGGTGAATGTGTACTAATCTACAAGATCTTACTGTCAGTTTTGAGCTTCATGAGCTTGTGCCATGCATCGACCCATCGAGCTCTCTGACTATTTAAATCATTTTACACCATTCGATTGAGATGTACACTCGAGTGAAAACTTGTTATATTGATGGGACCCATTATTCAAAAGATAGTGGCTACACCATTTTCTTAAAATTGATGTCCTCACTCCCATCATTTGACATTTGTACAACCATCATTGATGGTCATATGACCATCAAATTTAAGCTCAATAGGATTATCTTTCTTTGTCTTTAAATTTGACATTGGCATGATCGTCACTCATCATTCCATAGAGCTTTATTGACATCTTATAAATTTTCAAGTTTAAACATAGGTATATTTTTACTTGACCCTTATTTTGACATTTGTGTGAACATCTTAGGTTTTTTGACCAATTTTGAAAGCTTAGGTCTTGAAGCAAAAGGATCTTAGAAGCACCAATAATTGAGGATATGCTCATGATAATAGAAGGAGAAACCCCATTTGATGTGATGATACCAAAAGCCTCTTAGGTGGATATATTAAGTGCTCAATTTGACTATTCTATAATTTATCTTGCATGATGTCCTAGTGACCACTTAGCTCAAATGATTGAGTACGGGAAACCTAGAAGAAATACCTAGGAGCCCAAATTTACACATGTATAACTCCATTTACACTTTAGTGGGGGACCTCAAACTTGGCACATATAAACTTGAAACCAAGATGAACAAACCCATGTAGTCACCTTCCTTTGAAACATTTGCACGTGTGAGATATAGTTTCATGAAGATGCTCAATCGGCTCTTCTATAACTTTCTTGAAAATGGCTAAGTATAGGAAAATAAGCAATAAGTTACTGAGGAGCTAACTTTGGACCTTTTTAACTTTTTATGAACTTTGGAAGAGGACTTGTAACTTGGTGTATATGATCTTGACACAAAAGGGGAGAAACCCATATTACCAATTTACTTTGATTCATCCACATGTGTGAGATATGGACCACTATTAATTACCTATTTGCACTTTTTACTACCAGATCCCCAAAGTCAAGATGAATCAAATTAATGATCAAATTAAATCCATGCACTTCCATACTTGTTCTATGAAATTTTGACACCTTATAGAGGCTCTACAAGTCTAGACCATGATCCAAATGTAAAAAAAATGCATAATACCCTGTATGGTCTCTTCTACTTCACAATATTCAACCTCTTTCTAAGTTTTGGATGTATGTGTTCATCAAGCCATGAAAAAGCTTCATATGTTGGCCAAAATTGGCAAACAGTAAACATATAATATTAATTTAAGTTAATAATTGAAATTTATTTAAAGAGATTACAAACTAGCATAATAGAAATGTAAAATTTACTTAAGAGAGAAAAATTATAATATTCGACTAAACTATATGTAAGAAAATAATATTTTTTATTTAAAAATAATGTTTCACAGTAATTGCAATATGGCAGACATATGAATCATTTCCTAGATTGAACCCATAATTATGTACAATATTATATAGTGTATGGTCTTGTTGTTTTATTATTTCTATTATCCCTCTACTTTGGACTTTATTTATATATATCCTTTCCCTATTTTTTGTTGTGTGTTCATTTTTAAATCCTCCTGGTATTTTTTTACTAATCTACCTTGTTTTATTGATCTTCTAAGGGTGTTTGTTGATAATTTATAAAGTGTTAACTCCATGGCCCAATGAATTGGCACATGGTCCTATGTTTTAGGGTTACTTATACACCTACATGGGGTGTAAATCCATGTGAAAAAGACAATATTTATGCCTAAATACATTGGGCACCTTAGGAAGGGACCCATGGTAGAAAATATAAGCCCACATGGTAGAGGCAGAAGCTAAATGAATCCATCCAAGTGTTAAGAATAGTTGGAGAATCAACATGGAGGTCCCTAGGCCTATGTGGCATAAAAGAGAGACACACATCATTGGTTTTAATTTCACGCCATCAAACCCTTACCATGTTGAAAGAAGGTAAGGAAATAAATAAATTTTTTAATAGAAACAAAGCCTATAAGAACAATGTGTGGAATAAAGGGAAAGGCATGGCATGTGGTTTAAATTGATACATTGCATGTAATTTGATAAATCTATTGAATTATAAATTTGACATAAGGTTTCTGCAAGGGTTTCAAGGGGGTAAAATCAACTACAAATGAGGTGTAAGGATACCATGAAGATCTTGGTTTAAGAAAATATATTTCCAAAAACCGCTTACTGAAAATACAATGTGTAAGATGCACTCCCATCCCTGAAACCAACGGTGGTAAAGGAGACAATGTGGGAAAGAAGACAAGCACAATAGATTTGTAACTGTTGATTGAAAATTTGACTTTTCTCCAAATTGAAATTTATTTCTATAGTTCTAGATCCCATATAAAGGCAATGAAGGAAAAATTTGGTAGAGAATAGGAACCCAAAATTAAATTTAAAAAATTGCTAAATTACAATTTTTATAAGCAACTCCAAATATCATAGATAGAAGATAAAGAAAGATGTATGAAAATATAAAAGGAAAAAGGACATCAAATACCTATTTGGATGTAATGAAATACATGCATCACTATTTAGATGACATTACTTAGATTACTCCTTTCAAATGGGGAGAAGGCCATATAAGGTATGCCCAAAATAAGCACAATGACAAGGCCTATAAATTACTATTCCTAATTCTAATTTTTAGCTTAAAAATAATCTCAGTGACCTTTACATGTGTCCTTCCAGTATATATCAACTCAGTGGTTTTGCATAAGGGAAGAAAGATCCTGAATATATCATTAAAAATGGATTTCAGTCAAACATATTTGTAAGGAATGCCCATGTAGACATGTATGTAAAATGTGGGAATGTAGAGATAGCTCGTAATGTATTTGATAAACTATCTCAAGCTATTTTTTTATTATGGAACACAATGATTGATGTTTATGTTACGTATGTCTAGAGTGAATGTGCTCTTACACTCTTCAATCGAATGGAAAAAGAAACTATAAAACTAGATCAAATCACTTTCATTGGTTTCTTATTTTCATGGATCTATGTCAGTCTCATTCAAAAAGGATTGGTTTTTATTTTATGATTCAAGATTATTATATTCAACCAATAATGAAGCACTATGCCTATGTGGTTGATCTCCTTAGCCGTATTAGGCATCTTGAGGAGGCACACCATTTTATCAGTAAAATGCTAATAAGGGGTGTCTGATAAGTGTTTGTAGGCTTATCCTAATGATGTTATGAATATAGAAGCTCATTCACCATCATGCTCAGATATTTTAGTTGAAGCATCAAAAAATTATAATTGATATTGATGTTGTCCAGGCATTATACTTTACGGTTAAATATATAGACTTAGACAATCTTGATTTTTTAAGATTGCCAGTGGAATTATGAAGGCCTTAGATTTGTTAACCATGAAACAAATTCAAAATTTAAACATGGCACTCATAAGACATCTGATTAAAATGGGTAACATCTTCAAAATGGTTTATAAGAAAGAAAATTTTAGTCTATAATAGCTTGTTATTATTTCTAGAGGGATGGAATATATTGTGTAGAGGATGAGAAAATTGGATTTATAAGATAATGCCTATAAGTTTAAATGAATTATGACCATTTCTCAAAGGTAGACATCTATTTATTGAACATAGTCTTGCTATTGTACTTGATGTTATAAATTACACAATAAAAATTAGGTTTCAAAATGCTATCAATCTTACTTATTTGTAAATGTCCATGTATTTAGGGTAAAGAAGATTTTCATTAGTAAATTCTCAAGATCCAAATGAATTAAGTAAATAGAAAAATAATTTTGAGATGAGACATCAAGTTGAGGAAGATTTAATTTCTAAGAATCTTCATTAGGGTACCCTCCTAAACTAGGTGAAAGGAATGGAGTTTACAAGAAAACTCAAAAAATTGGAAGTTTAAACAAATATAGAATAAGATTCAAAAGTCCCTAGGAGATTTATGTTGGAGAAGTAATTTTCAAAGTGCAAATTACAAATTGTGGTTAGCTCTCCCAATCCTACCAATCAAAGCAAGTTAAAATAGTCAACTCAAGAGGAGCTTCAGGTGGAATTCGATGAGAAATGCAATTTTGCAAATGTGAAAATTACAACTTTCACTTCGATCTTCCAATCCCACTAGTCAATGCCAGTCAACATGAGTGCATATTGAAATAAGATATTTTAAGGACAATTGCAATTTTGTAATTTTTTAAATTGTAAACTACAGCTGGAGTTCCCATTTCCCTGATGGTCTTAGTGAAAAGGGCGACTTTCAAAGACATTTCTAATTTTAAAAATTTTAAAATTAAAAATTGCATTTGGAGTTCCCATTTTTCTTAGGTAAATTTGGCAGGGGGCGGGGGGGGGGGGGGGGGGAGAACGGGGTAGGGGCAGGGGTTGTGTCAACTATGAATTGTAATATGTAAATTTATAAATAACAAATTATAGTTTGAGATCCCATTTCCCTAAGGGAATTTTTTAGGGAAATAGGAGCTCCAAATGCAATTTTTAATTTTGTAGTTTTGCAAATTAAAAAATGTAGTTCAAGTTTGATTTTCCCTATGGGAAGTTTTGTGGGGAAATGTAACTACGAATTACAATTTACAAAAGTGTAAATTACAAATTATAGTTGGAGATCCCATTTCCCTAAGTGAACTTTTAAGGGGAACTATTACTATTAATTATAATTTTACAATTTTAAAATTATAAAATTACAGTTGATTTTTTCGATTTCCCTAATATAAATATATTGCAAAATTATACATGGGACCCAAATTTCACCAAAACAAAGGAAAATTACAAATTTGCAAAAGGGACTAGAATTTGCCCTATAGGCTAAAAATTTGTGAAATTTAATGAATTTATGCATATAATTTTTTTGAGGCAACCCTAAAAAATAAATTTTAAAAATTCAAATGTAAAAAATAAAATGTTTAAAAAATCAAGTTGGAGCCAAAAAGAAAAAAGGTAAAAATGACCTAAGTTTTGCATTTTCCATGTTTTGCTTCTTCAAACACTCCATGAGAGAAATAATGCAAGTCTATAAGTTCAAGGTGGGCCATTCTAAAGAAGATTTTTAAAATGGCCACGCATTTTGGGTGTTTAAAAGCCATCATTATAAGGTAAGGTTGTTCTTTGGCATGCATAGAAGGAAGGGCAACTGTCAAGAAGATTCTAGGATTGTAAATGAGTGGTCAAAGGCATCTCCAAGTAGTTTCACAAGAGGAAAAATGATATTGTTTGGCTCTAAAGCTAAATTTTATTTTTATAGATAGTGTAAAATGCATTTTGAGCCCAGAAATCAAAGGTTTATTTGAAAATATTCATCACTAATTTTAGAGTAAGTTACAACAATGATTTTTCATGCAAAGGGATGAAGATTTCAGGTATTATGAAGAGTATATTTTAGTTGGGAGCATGTTGGTGGAAGTTTTGGGGGATATTTTCAATTTTTAAAAACTAAAAATTTATACCCACATTCATGAATTAGAGAAAGTGGTACAAAAATCTATAAATAGAGGTCTTCTCCTCTATTCTAAGGTGGTTGTTTGTCTTTATTTTTCCTATGTCTAGTATCTTTCAAAAAAAATTGGGATTTATTGTTGTGTTTGTATTTTATCTCTCTTGATAAGGTGGTTGTAGTTGAACAACAATTAGAAAACTTTTAGATCATTTTTAAAAAGTCCCCCGTATCCAACATGGAGAAAACTCACTATGTTTATCCCTGTACCAAATTTTTGAATCACTGATGTATGTAAGTTTTTATTTCAAGATAATAGAAAATACTCGTGGTTTTTTACTCTTTCATGTTGATGAAAAACAATGATATGTTTTACATGTTCATCTAATTTGATATCTTATTTTATACGTATTATTGGTTGTCATTTTGTGCAGAGATCAAGGTTATAAACCACTTGCTACATAGTGATTTGATAATATGTTGTTGAATACCTCTTAAGGGTACCCCTAGTTTGTGGATTTAATAAAGAAAAGTATTTTAAATCCTAGTTGTAGCGTATGATTTAGGGTTTAAAAAATCATTTGAGTATTTGCATTGTATTGGCACCAATATATGCAAATCACTCCTAGTAGTTCCCATGTCTTCCATTTTAGTTTTTCTTCATCTTTGCAATAAGCGGTGTCATGAATGTTGAAATAATCCTTGTTTTTTTAACACCACTAGAGCAACACCATTTTATTATAGCTATCTAAATTTCCTACCCATCTTATCCTATAAATAATACACCCTACTGAATATTTCAATTGTTATTTTTCCTGTAGATGCATAGATATTAAATATACAAAATTTATATGTATTTTGTGCTTTGAAACCAACACTAAAATCACCCATTTGACCCCTATTATAAATTTTTTATTTAGAATGAAGGTTGCAAGCACATCCTTGTCTATCATCAGTGGCTTATGTTTGACTTGTGCCTTTGTGCATTTCATGTGACAACCCTTCGTAGGTGGAGTTTTAAATTTTGGTTATGCCTTGCTCATACCTATGTTTTCGTGTTAAAAATCCCCATGGAGATTTAATTGTTGAATCCTTTCATGTGAGTAAGATACTCCTTATGTCATCTCACCTTGGTTTAAGCAGAGGTAGAAATAGTAGGGAACTAACCATACCCTTTGTTGGTGCCTCCAAATCATTGTATGTGTTTGGTCCATATTGATTCTAAACATTTACTTGGCTATAAAAACATATCAACAACTTAATCATCCATGTTTGCCATTTTTCTATAGTGTGTAAGGTTGATAAAAAGAGGTTTACAACTAGGAGCTAACACAATGTGTGTGTGTGCGTGTGCATGTGCACGCATGTGTGTGTGTGTGTGTGTGTGTGTGTGTGTGTGTGTGTGTGTGTGTGTGTGTGTGTGTGTGTGTGTGTGTGTGTGTGTGTGTGTGTGTGTGTGTGTGTGTGTGTGTGTGTGTGTGTGTGTGTGTGTGTGTGTGTGTGTGTGTGTGTGTGTGTGTGTGTGTGTGTGTGTGAAGCAATTATAATCATATCAAATAAAGAAATTCTCTGGAAGAGATTAACTCTTGGAGGATAAAACATTATGATGTTTAATACATTATTAAATGATATATTATTTATTGAAATATAGTTTATATATTTAATTTCCCTATTACTCACATACTACAAAAATAATTTAAAATAAAATAAAATAACACACAAGAATAAAACATAGAAGCAAAGCAAGAGAAAAATAAAAAAATAGAAAAGGAGAAACATAGAACTATACAATAACTACATATTAAAAAAATAAAATTAAATAATTAATATAAAGAAGGATGATTTTATAAGCATAAGATAAAAGAATGAACATAAAATTAGTAAATGATAAGACTCCATCTTACACCCTAGCTGAATGGAGGAATGTTCAAGTCCTACCCTCAAACCTAAACTAACATGGGAAAGGTATCCGGCCATGGGTATCCTATATCTAGACCAGACATCTAGGATTTTTGAATGAGGCTAGCTCCTCTTATACATCATTTTGTAACTTTGCTTCTAAAACCTAAAATTGGTTGGGGTGAAAAGTGAAAAGGAGTTGCAAAAGTAAAACCTATTCTAGCTTCTGGTGAAGCACCATAAATATTGTCTATCCACTCATACTTGAGTCTCTAAAAAACTAGTGAGTCAAAAAAATTAATGAGATCTATGAATCCAAATGCCTATCAAGCATCAGCATTTCATAAATACATTAATCAAGTTATCAAACCTAAGGGAGATGATACATAGGCTTAGTTCAAGTCATTAATTGAGTCAACATGTCGATTATTGGCTTCTGTTAAATGACATCAAACATTAAACATAAACTACATAACCAGACAATTAGCAAGGGATAAAGCTCTACCACTTATGCAAATCAGAACTAACTTAAACACACTAGTATAATATCATGAAATTTTAAAACATACATCTCACTTATCTCAAGAGGTTACAAGGCTCAAACTTGGTAGAGTCTAGTCATTCCCAAGAGACGGATGCAAAATCATATATTGAAGGTTATACATATAAGATAAGGGAATCAAGAGAGAGGGAACTTTGATGCTCAAAGAGGGAGTTAAAATAGTTTGAATATATTTTAAAGGAGGTTACAACTTCTTTTACAAATACCAGCTCACCACCTCTAGAGCCTAAGTCTACTTACCATGCTTATGAGAATCAAATCCTCGAGTACTAATACTAACAATCATGCCTTGTCTTGGGTGGTGGAGAACATACTTTGTTTATGATTGGAACCCTTGAATTAATTTCATATTCATTCCTTTTCTATATTTGGATCATATTTCCCACCTATAGTTATAATACCAATCTAAAGACATTTATTTTCCTATAGTCTTTGTTGTAAAATAGACCCATTGATCATTTAGAACCTTCTATATTATAATAGGTTCAAACAAAACTATTATATCTCTGTGGGGATTAATAAGTCATTATACACAAATCCTTCTTTAACTTAACAAACCAATCACAAGAAATAACCCTGTAAGCTCTAACTTATCAAACTAAAGATCAATATAAGCTCCAATGACACTCCCTTATGTTCCCCATGCTTGAATATATCATCTATAATTCTTCATGGAATTCAAATGAGATTTAATGGCATCAAGAAAACCCCGCAAGACACTTCTTTCCATGTTAAAAAATGGATTCTCAACTCGTATTAAAAATACTAGGCTCACCTTCACTCTAATTGGCTATAAGAATCCAACTTGGCTCATTGACACATTGAATCTTATTCACTCTATTGGATCATCCAAAAATGAATAAATGTTATCTCTAATATCTACCTTTGAACTGTCAACCTTGTCCCTATTCGTGACACTTGGTAAATGTGTATTAATCTACAAGATCTTACTGTCAATTTTTAGCTTCATATGCTTGTGCAATGTGTTGACCCATCAAGCTCTTTGACTGTTCAAATCATTTTACACCATTGGATTGAGATGAAAATAAAGCGAAGACTGGTTATCTTGATGGGACCCATTATTTGAAAATGAATAGATACTCTATGGTCTTAAAATTGATGTCCTTAATACCATCATTTGATGTTCATACAACCATCATTGATGGTCACATGACCATCAAATTTAATCTCAATAGGATTATCTTTCTTTGTCTTGAAATTCGATGTTGCCATGATCATCATTCATTGTGCCATATAACTTGATTGACATCTTATAGGCTATCAAGTTGAAACATGGGTATATTTTTACTTGAGCCTTATTTTGACATTCATGTGAACATCTTAGCTTTTTTAACCAATTTTTAAAGCTTCGATCCTGAACTACAAATATCTTAGAGGCACCAAAATTTGATGATATGCTCATGAGGCTAGAAGGAGCAAACCCATTTGATGCAATAATCCCATAATCCTCCTAGGTGGAGATATTATGTTCTCAAGTTGACTATTCTATAATTTATTTTGCATGATGTCTTGGTGACAATTGAGCTCAAATGACTAAGTATGAGTAACCTAGAAGAAATACCTAGGAGCCCAACATTACACATGTATAACTCCATTTGCACTTCAGTAGAGGACCTCAAACATGGCACATAGAAATTTGGGACCAAGGTCAACAAACCCATGTAGTCACCTTCATTTGTAACATTTGCACATGTGAGATATAGCTTCATGAAGATACTCACTTGACTCTTCTAGAACTTTCTTCAAAATGGCTAAGTATAGGAAAATAAGTAGAAAGTGATCGAGGAGCCAAATTTGGAACTTTGTAACTTTTGATGGTCTTTGGTAGAGGACTTGTAACTTGGTGCATATGATCTTGGCACAAAAGAGGAGAAACCCATATGACCAATTTACTTTGATTCATCCACATGCATGAGATATGGCCCCCTGCTAATTATTTATTTGGACTTTTTACCACTAGATCTAAAAAGTCAAGATGAATGCAATTACTGATAAAATAAACTCCATGCACTTCCATACTTTTTCCAAGAACTTTCGACATCTTATAGAGGCTCTATAACTCTAGAACATGATCCAAATGTCAAAAAATGCATGATAACCTGTATGGTCTCTTCTACTTTGCAATCTTGGACCTCTTTCTAAGTCTTGGATCTATGTGTTCATCAAGACATGAAAAAGCTTCATATGTGTGTCAAAATTGGGCAACAGTAAACATAGAAGATTAATTTAAGTTAATAATTGAAAATTTATTCGAAGGTATTACAAACTAGCATAATAGAAATGTAAAATTTAACTGAGAGAGAAAAATTATAATATTCAACTAACCTATATTCAAGAAAATAATATTTTTTATTTGAAAATCATGTTTGAAACTAATTGCAAATGATAATGAGAAATAAATAATAGGATCTTTAGAGGGAGGAAGATGCCTAGTTTAATGGTGGCTAATAGGCTTTGTTCAAGAATCATGGATATTTACAAATTTATCCCTCCTAGAAAATCCAAAGGTTCAATGAATATGGAGGAATATACGATTGCTCTCAACTAGTAGATTGAAGGTCATGTAAAAAAAGTAAGTGATCGAAGGGTTGAAGGAAAGAGACTAGAGAAGTGGTTGGGTCCATCTCTTGGATGGGTGAAACTCAATTTTGATAAGGCTTCCAGGAGGAATCATGGTACTTCTGGAAGGGGAGGGATTCTAAGGGATGATAAAGGAAATAAAGTTGCAAATTATTCAAAACGAATGGGCTTCCAAACTAAGATTTGTGCTGAAGATCTTACTAATTTATGGGGATTGAGATTAGTGAAGGAATGGGGTATTGAAAATTTGTTACTTGAAGGTGATTCACTTAAGGGATTGATGTTCATGTCAATTTTTAAGTATCACATAGTATGTTGATTGGTCTGAATGGTACATTTACCCTTAGTACCTCTTGTGGTTGGTCTTTGTGGGGTTTGTTTCACTTTTAGTTTATTGTTCATTATCTTATTTCTCTAACTAGTTTAATTCTTTAATGTTTTCATTAATTAATCTCTCATCTAATACTTTATCATCCTCCACTTTAATTTTTATATATATAGTATGGTTACTAACACTTATTTTTGAATCACCTTTCTCTTGATGGTCAATATCTCTTCCAAACTCTGGCTTCTCCGATATATTATTTGTAAATCATTCCTCCTAATCAATTCTTATTGGAATTATTTCATTTTTTTTAAATTTCTTCCCTTCATTCCAATATATAACTAACATATTCTATTTTATTAATATTATCCTCATAACCTATTATTATATTTGATAGCCCTCTTCCTCTTTAAGCCAAAATACTCTCCACTATTTGTCTTCATGCACAATGTTTTTAACAGTTTGGGTGTTCCAAAAAGTGCAGTTATATCTTAGAATCCTTAATATATGCCATTCAAAACTTTTTACATTGTATGATATAATATTTTCATTGTTTTAGTTATTTCACTAACCTCATTTTCACTTTTTTGGTGCGAATACTAACTCGTCTACTTTTGGTAGAGGGATAGTATGTAAGATTTCTATATAATAACTTCAATTGGTGGAGGTCGTATTGGTTTCATCCATTATCTCATTTATTCTTAACAATCTTTCTTTTCTTTCTTTGTTATGCATATATTTCCTAATTTTTGACTTCATTCTTTCATCGTCCATCTGTTGTCTTGTCTCTTTATTTGTCATTTTATCCTAATTGTCTTAAGCTATCCTCTTAGTAATATATTTTGTTTCTTAATTAACCTAATCTCAACTTCATACTTTCCTAGCCCCATACATCCCATTTAACCTCCCCAAAAAAATTAGACTAGATATTTTGATTGGTCACATTTTTTTATGATCCCCCTTCTTTCCACCTGCAACCGCTTGGGTGTCTGTTCGCTAAACGAACTGATTACCTTCTCTTAGCATCTCGTGATCCACAAGTAGATTGAACATTAGGATCAGTATGAGAAATGTGTGTAGTGTAGTCTAGAACAAGTAATACATAGCCTGAGTTAAACGGTTTTGAAGGTATTGGATGTAATTAATATTTTCTGCATCCCACTTTATAGGTTTCTTACTGTGGACTCTACAACCTTCTATATGTTTTGCTTTCCGTAGTACGAAAGGCCACAGACATCCTACGAATATAACATAGAATTATTCTTCATGCGGTTGAAAGATGAATTTATCACAGGTAAGGATTCACCCTTTCTTTTAGTTTCCAAGGGGCAAAACGTTGGTGTTGGGTTACACCATGCTTCTATTTATGTTAATGTTGTCTTCTATAAATCCAAAGTAAACTCTCCCCGCGACATTATATAACTAAAGTCCATCTTTCTCGTTTATTTTTCCCTTGTGCTCCTTGGGGTAGTTAAATTGAAGATTGAACTTTCAAAACCAGTATTTGGGTAGTTTGTAAAGACTGAAATTTTCTGTTTCAGTTTGAAGAAAATACATAGACAATAAAGAGATGAAAACAAAATATTGGCAGTTGTTAAAGGAGGGCGGTGGTAAGAAAATACCTATGCTCTTAGTTTCCTCACCTTCGTTTGTCTCCCTACATTCTTCACTGTTTTCTGAATGAAGTACATTGTCCTGGGCTAAAGATAGTAAGTATTATATTATTTATTGATATCTATGACTTATTTTTGGAACAATCTTAATTATAATTGAATATTACGTAGAGTTGACTCCAAATCAGGTCCTTTAACTAAAGAATGTCAATGGACTTACAATATCCCTTGTTAATATCCATCTTCAGGTTGTATTTAAGCCTTTTCTGTTTCTGGTATTAGTGCTTTTAGATAAAATTGTAGACCCTGAAGATTTCATTTTATTAGTTATTTTTAGTCTTATTTGGTTTCGTTCGAATTAACCCAAATGTACTGATCTATCAGGAATAAGGAAATATATGGTAAGTACATAATATTAATCTCTTCTCAAAAAAATAGGCTATTGTTTCGTGGAGTAACGCTCAGGCTAGGTTTACGAAAATATTTTCTAAACACATCATTGTTCATCCCCAACATTCATTAAAGATTTTGCTGGTGTTTTGTACCTTTATATGTAAAGAATTAAAGACTCGAATACCAATTGTATTCTATAATTTCATTGGAATATTATGAATTATTCTATTTTTAGATTCTAAATTACAGTCTATAAATTGAAGAGACTGAATTGTTTCTCATGGCAGGAGAAACAACTACCACCAGTATGAAATGCATTTCCTTGGAAAAGTTATTTGTGATTGTAAGACACCGATATTACTTAGGTTATCAGAAGCAGATAGAGAGCAAGATAGAGCTAAAATAATCAATTTTTATAATATGGAGAATACATGCCTGAAGGAGATATGACTGTTGTTGCCAACATTCTCTGTTCTCCAGCATTTCCCTGTACTGCTTACATTTGCTAGTAGTCTTTTCAACGGTGTAGGTAGAGCTTATAAATGCGTTTTCTCAAAAAAAAGCCCTTGCTTCCTTAGAAATAAAATCTCATCTACCTTTTGGAGAATTGAACTGGGTTATGAATGGATTTCTGGGACTGTTCATTTGGATATATAGTTAACTAAACCAAGTGTACCTATCAACGACTTACTCTAAGCTATTACCAGGGGCACATGGAAAGAATTAAATTTATAATTATTAATTAAAAGTGCACACACAAGACCATATGTTCAAGAGACGGCTAGTCTGTGAAGTGCACTATGAAGTTTGTGCCAAATATTAGTTCTGTAAGCATTGAAAGCTGTCGTAAATAATAGCAACTATCGTGAATGGTGGGTGCTTACATCGCAGTTTCTTGCCTTTATTTTAATATTCTAAGCCCATTGTGTAACGTTTCATGAATGTTTCAAACTTATTCTATGCAAACCATACCTTAATTTATAATCCATCATAACAATTATTTGGATAAACTTACCATCGCGAAGGAAAAGAGGTCAATATTACTCTTGACCATAACAAATTTTTAGCATTTATTTTCTTATTTTACACTTTTATTCCCTCTAAATTTTAGCATTTATTCAATTGGAATTCAATAAATCTCTGTTAGTGTGATTTTAAATTAGGTGCCTTATATACCATTAAAATGTGCATTTTAAAATTCTATCGTTAGTATTATTTTTATAACTATATGAATAATTGTCAAAGAATAGGTAAGTGGTTTGCATTATCATGCATCTTTCATACCTTTTTTTAATTAAGGGTTTTTATAATTTTTATTATCATAACCTTTCTTCCTTTCTCATCCTAAATACTGATGGTTTTCTTGCTAGAATTAAATTAATAATACAAAGAAATTTATTTAAACACTTTTTAAAAAAGAACTCACAAAGAAGGACCATAATGGGTAGTCAACATAAGGGTTTATAATCCACTTGAGTTAGTGTCATATGTGCAAAGACCAACAATGAGTGAAGATTAATTCAAAAATTCTAGTACGGCCTATGGTAACATGAGGGCCATTATTGGGTGATGAATAAGGAGTTGGGGCTAGTCCAAATTCACATTATATGTGAAAATTTTTAAAAAGACAGGGATTATGTCAAAATCTATTAAAATATCATTACAAAACAGGAGGGTATTATAATCTAAAAGAACAAAAATAAATCTAAATACAATATATTACTAAAACTGTATACACATATCATGGTCTATTATTATTTAATGAATGATTCAATTAATATAATTATAGCATGTCTAGAAAATTTACACAAAAACATGTTTATGGAGAGATAAAATCTAATATGAAAAGTAGACTTCCATGTGCACACCATAGTTACACTAGCATTACTGAAGATATGGAACTTTATCTAAATGTTATGGGTTATTTATAAAAAGCTATTTAAAACAGATGAATACAACATGTGCATAAATCACAAAAAATATAGGATATGTTCACAGTAATAGGTTGTTATAAAAGTTTACCTAAATAATAATATAAGATGTGCATTAATGGAGGTTGGCTGAATTAATAGGTGACCAAATTGTCAAAACATAATTAATTTCAATCATTCAAATTACATCTCGAACCATCAATGAAATGTAAAATACCCCTACTAATAACCTTATAATAATAAAATATATGTAATAACAAAACTATGACTATTGGGAATCTCATAATACAAACCATTACATCCCCCTCTCCTTATAGATACTTCCTTCTAAAAGTCATCAAACTAGGAAATGATATAGATTTACAATAGAAAAATATACTAAGATTTGTCTAACTATCCAACATCATCGACTATGACCTTCATGTCATTTCGAGATATTATAAAATTGAAAGTGAGAATTGGATCAATCAAATAGGAATAAGTGATGTAGGCTCCCTTGGTTTAATAATAATAACTAGTCCTAGGCACAAGATAATAGTAAATTATAAGGAAGAAATTAGAAATTTACCTTGAGGAACCCTTTAAATATTTTTTTATTCAAATAGAAAGTATGATACCCTAAGGAGAGGAGATTTTGAACGTTTGGTCCTTCAAATAACACTAACAAAATAGCATTTACAACTGTATAGTGACAATGATTAGCATCTTAAAAAGCATTAATTATCACCCAAAAAATGATATGAAAATTTTCATTAATAATAATTAATAAGCCAACAAAAATAGACCATGGAAACAAAAATAAGTTGTAATTTAGTATATGTTCATAGTTAAATCATTCTAAATTACAGAAAATAACCATTAAGGCAAAATGTGATGCATTTAAGATAAAGCTATCACTCTAATTTACTTGACATGATTCATGACGGTGACATAATTCCTGACGTAGGCAAAGAAACATGGCCCATTATTTCAATTAGAATTATAATTTGTGATAATGATATATAGATCAGTTTAAAACATCAAAACATGATTCAAAATAAATACCCATGATAAAAAAAAAATGTTATGGTCTCAACTACCTTACAAGAAAATGTTATTTACTCTAAAGGTGAAATTTGATGTTACCACAATTGATTCCAAACGCAAAACAACAATATACCCACAATAATTCCATTACATGAAACTTTTTTTTAAATTAATATAGTCATGGTAATAATTTTATAATTTTTTTGCCATTACAAGAACTAATTGTGTTGTAAGAGATAATGTTGAAATTACCATGAAGGCATAATTTTCATTTTCATGTTAAGAGATAAAAATAAATTACATCAGAAAATAATACGATTCCATAGGTCTTAAAGAGTAGTTATAAACTAGTAGTTACCCCCATGGTGCAAAAAACGTTGGAGGTTATAAAAAGTTAGTTCATATTCAGTTTAATGTAACAATAAAGTTATTATTCATTAGGTGTGAGGCACTCTCTATCAAGAGTATCTAATCTTTGAAGACGTAGAAAAAATGTCTTGTGTCTTTCTCTACCTAACACTAACCGACCCCACCTCCATGAAGAAATTGAGTGTTGATATAATGAGAATGAAAAATAATGTATTTCTTTTTCCATAACTTCATTTTGTAAAACTGCAATGGTTGTGGACAGGTAGCAGCATTAAAAATTTATATTGACAGGTAACATATGTATTTTGTAATGGCATCTAGCATACTTTCTCCATTATAGGCATCAATGTCAATAGATAACATGTCATTTTATTTTCCAAGGAATAATTCCATCATCTATCTCGATTCAACATTTGAGTTCCCTTCAGAGATTGTGAAGGGTTCTAATCTAATGAGGTAGGTCTATCAGTTATAATCTTTCTTCCCCCTTGTTTATGGTCTTGCCATTGAGATAGATAACTCTAATGCTCGATCAATTAAATGGTTATGATATTGGCTTTAAATTCTCAAGAATTTTTTTTTAATTTCAATTTTATTTTTATTATGGCTGTATGACACATAATGAAGGGGTGGTTCATATTGGTGGAGATATGTTTGAGAGCATGCTCAATGAAGATGTCATATTCATGAAAGTACATACATTAATACTCCACTTACATAAGTCTTGGATTTTCATACACAAGACACAAGAAAAACACCCTCACCACTGATGGTAAGTAGAAGCACATAGCCAATGTCACATGTAGTGAAACATAAAAAGTGTTGTCATCACTACATTTACATTTACATTCATAATAGCAGTTGAGTTGATTTGATTATATTTTACTTTTTTAGGTATTGGGGGAATCAGAAGAAGCCATGTCCATGAATGGTACCCATGGCATCAAGCATGGAAAAGGTGTTTGAGTCTAAGGAGTTAGAGGTCAATGGCCCTCACCTCACTCTAATATAGACCATGGCCATGGGAATGGGAAATGATACCTAAACCACTCTTATTAAGTAGTCCTATGATATGTTATTCAATGTGTATAGTCTTCGAGGCTTCTCCTACTTTGCCTCCATAATGAAAATGTTGCTCATTGAGTCCATCATTTTTTAGGAGACCACCTCTATCTAGGTTACCTATTTACACTTCGCCACTCAGGCATGTTCATCAATATTTAATAATAATTGTTAGCTATAAAATGATTTTAAATGCATATTCATCTTTTTCATCTCTTTTGAGATGATTCTGCAAGTATTCCCCACCATATAAGACTCTAACTAATGAATATTTTAGTGTATGTATCTTATTCTCCATTGTTAATAAGTAAAGGCATCAAATATAATATATTATAAATATTTTAATAAATATAAGTATGTATGACAACTATAAATAAATATTTATGAATTGACAAGACTATCATTATTGTACATGATCTCCTAGAATAATATTTATATCCAAATACCAACTAATTAAGATGTTAAACTTGAAGCACATTATGTGTGACATAAAATATATAATCTTTTATTATCTCTCACCAATTGTGATTCTCAATGATCATGATATTATCTCCAAATTCTAATGATTACATCACATATATTTAAGAATGGTCATGACCCACAATATTTCCATTGTATTGTACTAATCAGGATGGCATTTTAGCAACTATACACAACTCATAAGTTCATATACATAGCTAAAAAGTTTAATAATATGGAAAATAAAGAGTGTTGCATCTTGAAAGAGTAATAAAATAAAGAGATCAAGCCTATATTAGATAGAGTGGATAAACTCTATGATTTGGGAGATTTTTAAGAAGGAATTTTGCTCCCCACCATTATTATGGTGGGAATTCAATCTTGTGGAAAGTTGAGAATTTTTAAATCATTGTCTAGAATAAATCTACCTCAAGGATAAAGTATATATAGTAAAGGATTACAAAAAATGGGCATTTTTGTGTGTAATGTGACCAATAATGCACTTATTAGTGTCCTTTGTAGGGAGAGAAAATTGGATGAGGCTTATAGAATCCTAGATGATGAGATAGCCACTGGATTTACTCATTCTAAACATATGTTTATTGACCTTTATCAAATCATTTGAGAAAACTTAGAAGTTAGATGAAATACAATAGATCATTGATGCATCATTCAAAAGACATCATTTCTAAAGTGATCCTGCATGTGTCACATTCATTTCTATTCTTTTTAATGTTTGTAAAGTTGATGAAATTTTTTGGAATGAAGAGTAAGAATATACTTTTGAACAAAAACACTTATTCTGAATTAATATTGGCCTTTTCTATCACAAAAAATGCATAAATGGATTCTAATTTGTTGTTTGACATGAAGGAATATAGTCACTATCTAAGATGATACATATTTAGATCTATGATTAAGGTTTTATGTGAAATAGGCCACTCAGATCAGGTTATTTAATTGTTAGAGAAGGCACTAATTGAGCCATTAGTACAGTGCTTAAATTTTTTTGATCATGTTTTGAACATGTGACCTACTACAAACCAAAAATATTTCTATTGGATAAACATGAAGACAACTACTTGAGAAAATAATATGCCTCAGGTAGCCTTATGTATCCATACAATGATGCATATACCATATGATTATTGAAACCTCCCAAAGTAGCCTTTCTTCCAACACCGTTAACATTGTTGCCATGTCAAGTTCTATTCTTTCCTTTTCTTTAACTCGACCCAAGAGAAACACCACCACCAATATTTTTATGTCAGATATTTCAACTCAAGTGGAACCACATTCCATTTTAGTCAAGGATTTCAATGGACTCGTAAATCCCATCAACACTTTCCAAAAACTACAAATATGCATTTATCTCCATGTCTAGATAAGACATAAGTATATTTTGTATATGTATTATGATCATGCTTCATTTTATGAGTATAATCCACCTCATATATGTTTTGTATGTTTAATAATCAATGGCTTCATGTGCTACCAAACAACTCTTCACCACTCCCTCCCTATACCATCATCATTCAAAACAAGGTTGTTAACATTGGAATATGTTATTTATCATGATTTATGATGAATCTTGGGCCTTCACCAAATATATAAGCCTTTGATTAAATTATGATCCTAGCTCATGTCTCCCACTATCTACCCTAACTGGATCTTTTTATCTTATAGTCCCAAAGGCCCTTTTTGGGCACACTCTCTCCCAATCAGTCTCTTTACAAACATAACATCCAACCCAAAAAGGTTAAAAATAGAGGATGATGTTATGGATACTATACTTTTATTATCACCCATTTGTTTGGATGGTTGGGTGTGGGAAGGTGGTTTTCCCATCTTTTTGAAGGTATCATTACCTTGGATTGGTAGAGAACTTTATATGGTAATATGTCCTTGGAATTGATAAAACTATTAATTATTTAGAGGGAATTTATATAATGAATGAACATATGATCATTCTTTTAGGAGGTCGATGTAGAAGTGATCTCTAGGTCTATTTATAGCAAGGGTAAACATGCCATATAAAATGGTGATGAACATCTGCAAGACTTATAAAAATAGTGGTATTGTAACATCTATGGCTTCTTGTGGACTCATTTGTATGACTCTTAGGTCAATCTTAATGATGGTCCCATTGGGGATAATCTTCACTAAATGGTCCTCATCACTAATATAGTTAGAATATATATTATATTAACTATGAGGAAGTAATGCTTATTTTCACACACCAACTTATATATACATAAGAAGAGGTTTTTAAAAAGTTAAATTAATTTAAAATTATAGTTATTCATAAATTAGTTAATTTATTTATTTATAAATTATTCTTTTTCATTTGAATTATTAGCAATTAGAAAACATGTTCACATTATTTTCATAATGTTGAATGAATTTGTACTATATGATGATGAGTGATCAATGATTGAAAAGAATAATTATTGTAATTTATGAACATATATCTTGTGTTTGATCTCATTTCATTTTTAATAAATTATAAATCTAAAACATAAATGGTATAAACTACTTAATTAAATAATTAATTTAATTTATATTTAAAAAAATGATTTTCTAAATTATTTAATTTGTAAAGTTTTAATTCTAATTTATGATTGTATTTATTAAAAATAAATAAAAATACTTCAACTATCTGAAATGAATAAACAAATGGTTATATTCATTAAACTAAAAAACAAATAATAAATATCTATGAATAATAAATTAACTCAAAAGGAAATAAGTAAAAATAAATTCAACATTAAATTATATCCTAACCCTTGAATGAGAAGAACCTTAACCATCAATTAAATTATAAACTCTAAAATTTATGAAACTTACAAAAGTTCTTACATGATGTCATTTTCTCATTTCCATCCTAGGTTTGGAATTCTGTGTCTTAGAATGTAGAGGGAGATGGAGGATGGAAAATCCATGTGTTTCCTCCTTCCTTAAATGCCTTTAAATATTAAGCGATATATGCCTTGGGTTTGGATGTTTCTCTTAGAATGTGGCTTCCTTTATTTAAAAAAAATGCATTTCCATGATTTAATATCATCCTAATTGGTGAATTTAGAGAGTTTTAGTTTACCATAAGTATTTTGTTATTCCATATTTTATTAATATTATAACAACCTTAATCATTATTTCTTTTCAAATTTTAAACAATCTTAATCATTTTATGTCTCTTATTTTTTTTTCTAATTCCATTATGGCAGCCATATAGGTTGCGCATAGGAGAGTTAGTGGATTAGGGAAAGGCTTAACATTTTTATTTCAAGTTCTAAATATATCTATTTATTTATTTTACTTTATTATATAAGGACATATATTGGGGATGTTTGTATCTTTAGACCACACACACAACACACACTAACACACACACACCGCGCGCTGCGCGCGCACACACACACACACACACACACACACACACACACACGCACAGAGAGAGAGAGAGAGAGAGAGAGAGAGAGAGGAGAGAGAGAGAGAGAGAGAGAGAGAGAGAGAGAGAGAGAGAGAGAGAGAGAGAGAGAGAGAGAGAGAGAGGAGAGAGAGAGAGAGAGAGAGAGTTGGTGGTAATTTAAGTGATGTCACAATTGTGTTTTTGAAAACTCATGGTTGCAAGACTTCCAATCCTAGTTGTATGGATTCCACAAAGACATATTAAGCAGGATTGTTATTCAATAGTGATGGAAAAAATTTCATCGATATCATGTAACCTTATTTTATCTTTAAATAATATTATTATCATATATTTTAGGTAATATTCAATAATTTCAATGCTATTAAATTTGGTAATTTATTATAGGAAGCTGATTTTGTGGTAAGCCTTTCTTATTTGTATTAATGTATTTTTTAATAGGTTAGTTTTTTTACCCTACATGATATTTTAGTCATGTAACATACCTTACTATTATTTCAAACTCCCCATACATCCTGCCTTAAGTCTCATTATCTAAGGTTGTTTCTACCTCTTCATGTTATAGTAGTATTTTGCCCTCATTGTTAGGTTTATGGTCATCTTTGAGTTTTTTTAATTTAATTAGTGTGTATAAATTGATGAGGTTACCAATGTCACATTCCTCCTAGTTTATCCACAATTATTTTAACCATGTTGATCCCATTCTTATTTCTAACAGAAAATTGACTACCACACAATTTCCTTAAAATTTAATATCTTTCTTCTCATATGTCAATGTAACATTACATTCAAAGAACCATTCTAAGTTTAATAAGGACACATATTTTATATCATACATATCAATCACTTCAAAATCTACTTTTGTTTTTATCCCTCATAAGTTAACTTGAACATCTCTTAGCGTAGCTAATGACAAGTGGTGTGCCATCATCAATTAAATTATCATATGTTATGGCATGTAGTTGTTCTTTATTGAATAGCTCTAATGTGTTTCATGATAAACATTTTTATTTGATCCAAGATCCAAAAATATCTTTCTTACATCATGAATGTATATTTTGATATTTAGTAAATTATATTTTTTATTCGACATATTTTCATGATAAATACATTCTTTATAGTTTTGTTTTTATTTTTTTCAATACTTTATACTCTATGTTATCTTTGTTATCTATTCCAATATTTATAGAAGTGGGTTAATTTAGTTAGGTATATCTTTAAACTAAATAATTTCTTGATTTCTATTAAATCGATAATATCATCCTCATCAAAATAGATCATTTTTTGTTGATCCTTGTTTTGTTTTTATTGAGTTATTTTTATTTTTATCTTTGATATAAAGTGAAGCTCATTAATATTCAGTTTTTCCCTATCAAAGTTGTGGGTCTTGATTCATCTTCTCAATCAATAGATAATTCTCTTACTTTACTTGTTTGTACATTCCTTTATGAATGGTTACTGAGCCACTTCGGGTTTTTTAATCATTTTTGACAATATTGAGAGCCTCCTTCCATGGACTCTCTGTTAGTTTTTGTTATTTTTTTTTGGGTTCAAAAATTAATGGGTGCTTTTATGTTTCTTAGTCATCATCTATAACTTTATCATCACCTATGTCACAATGAAATTCATTACACTACCCTTTACATCATGTCCCTTTGATCATTTTATTTAAGTGTTTTCTACATTTTCTTGTTGGAGATTATTACTAATTCCTCAGTATTTATTCTAAATTATTATATAATTGTGCCACCTAAGGTCATGAGAATGATTCATGTATTACTTTGTCATGACTAGATGTATACTCTATTTATAGTTATTCAATGTAGTTTTAATGAATATGCCTCTCCTTTCTACATTTTTATATGTTGGTTGGGATATCTCCTAACCACACCTTCAATTATAAATCTAATTATAATTTTGATTGTATCCTCTTCCCCCTTAGTAGTTTACCTATCATCTCTAGCATCCTCCCCTATATTCTCCCTATAAGGATACCTTATAGCCCTTTTCATTATTGTTGTAATATTACTTTTGGGTGTTTTAGGATTGAAAATCATTAGTTTCTAGAGTTTTTTAGTATTTTTTACTAGAGTGTTGTCTATTAGGGTTACTAATAGCTAATTATGGTGGTGACATTTTCTGAATTGTTTATGTTATTCCCATATTAGTATTTTAGACATATGTTAGTGTGTGTATGGCAAATTAGGTATGTCTATAGTGATTAAAACACATTAAATTTTTTCAATATATCAATTCTTTCATAGGGGGATCAACTTTAAACATTTGGCATAAGTATTGACAATGTTTATATACTCAATAAATTTCACGTTAAATCTTGTCACCATATATTACATGTTAAATGGTAGGGGACATTCTTAGATTTATCTACATTGATATTATATCTATCACTCTATTCACTGTCATTATGGGTAAATTATGTCCTAAAATTCCCTTCTTCCCAAAAGTGGTACACCATATTCTTGTTCATGGTGGGTTATACTTGATTTCTTGCAAACCAAACTCATCACCTTTCATCTATATTTATTGTTTTAGCCCAATTTATTTTAATTCTAATATTATTTTTCCTAAATCATGTTTTTAGTAATCTATCTATGTCATGTCTCCATGACTGAACTTTTAACTATGAATCCAACTCCAAAATTTCTAGGAATGTATTAAAAATTTTCCCATCTGTATTATCTCGGAGGTATGGGATCAATAAAGATTTAAATCATTTAATAACATTTTTTTATGGTTACTCTAATTTTGTATCCATCTATTTAAACCTTTTATCATTCTTTTACCATCATGTTTTCCTTCTTTACCAACTCTCTCATTTTAATGACATTCTCAACCAAAATGCTAGGATAGTGAAAATCTCATTATATATGTCAGACCATGTAGTTCCATGCTAAAAATACTTTTTCACGTACCATTTAAATGCACTACTTTGAAGTGATCTAATGAATCAGTATAGCATCACCCTCTCATTACTAATATTGTGAATCCTATATATGATTTCAATATAAACAAGTGTTCTTTTGAATCCTTCCTATCATTGCCAAATAGTGGAAACTTCATCCCATTTTGTGTGATTTTAATTTATTTAGTTGGTTTATGAATTACACTAGTAGTATTATTACTACCATTAATGGGATTGCCTAATGTACTTCATCCTTTTATACACATTCTTTTTGTTTTTAGATTTTTAGTTGTTTTATAAAATTCTAGTTACATCCAATATATTTTTTTTAAATATTATTTTAATTTTAGTATTCATTACACATCCACTTAATTTCCTAAAAATTATCATCTATTCTCAATATCTTCATTAAAATGTTTATATTTATCTTATACTTATTTTCCAATTTATATTTATCTTCATCTAAGGGATTGATGTTCATGTTAATTATGAAGTATCACAAGGTATGGTAATTTTTTGGAATGGTAAATTTACCTTTAGGACCTCTTTTGGTTGGGGTTTGTGGGGTTTTTTTCACTTTGAGTTTTTTTATTCATTATCTTATTTCTATAACTAGTTTTATTCTTAAACATTTTCATTAATTAATGTCTCATCTAATAGTTTATATTCCTCCTTATATTTATTTTTTATATCTATAGTATGACTAATAACAATTTTTTTTGAATCACCTTTCTCCTTAAGGTCAATATCTCATCCAACCTCTATTTTCTACTCTATATTATTTTTAAAACATTCCTCTTGATCAATTCCTTTTGAAATTCATTTATTTTTTTTGAATTTAGTCCCTTGGTTCAGTGGTGAAGGATATATTGGTTTCATCCATTATCTTAGTTATTATTAATAATATTTCTTCTCTTTCTTTGTGATGAATATCTTTTCTAACTTTTGACATAATTATTCCATCCTCTATTTAATTTTTTTTCTTTTTATTTGACATTTTATCCTTATTGTCTTAATTTATTGTGTTACAAACATATCATTGTTTCTTAATTAAATTAATATTAACTTCATAATTAATTTCCTATACCTAATACATCTTATTTAACCTCCTCAAAATGTTTAGACTATATAATTTTATTGGTCACATCTTTTGAGTTTCCCCTTTCTTTTCATCTGCAATCCCTTAGGTGTATATTCCCTAAAAAAAGTGATTACCTTTTCTTAGCATCTCATGATCCAAAAATAGATTAAAAATTAGGATCAGTAACTTATTCAATAAATTTTGTCTATAAACTTTATAAAATTCAAAAATATTTTCATAAAATTTTGTCTATCCTGGTATAGCAAAAAGTATGAGAAATGAGTCGAGTGTAGTCTTAAACTAGTAATCAATAGCCCAAGTCAAATGCATATTAAAACATTGGAGTGACTTAATATTTTCTAAAAACAAATTTGTGTAAGTTAATGTGGACTTTACAACCTTATATATGTTTATTTTCCATAGTACCAAAGGCCATGGATATTATACAAATGTAACATATAATTATTCTTCATGAGGTAAAAGAAAGATGAATTTATCACAAGTAAGGATTCATCTATTTTTTTAGTTTGTAAGTGGAAAAATGTTAGTTTTGGTTCCCAACATACTTTTATTTATGTTAATGTTTTTGTATATAAATCTAATGTAAACTTTCAAAAAAACATTATATAACTAAATTTTATGTGACACCATTAAACTATGACATAAAATTTGAAACTATAGGATAAAAATGGTTTATATTATCTAAGTTTAATTCAGTTAGGACTAAGGTTATAAAGAGGTTATTGTTTACCATATAATTATCCTATGCACTCATTAAAAATTAGTTTTTTTAATGCACAATAATAAATACACACTGCATAGTAATTCCTAGTATAACTTCTATTTATTTAGATTAATATAATATCCATAAAATATAATATTCTAAGATATATTTAAAGTATAACATCGTATGTTCTTAAAAATTTTACTCCAATTTATAACCTCATTATTTCCCTTCACTATTATACAACTCTTATCTATGTTATTTATAATTTATTACAATGTTGCAAGATGAATATTGACTAGATAATTTACAATTATATTGTCATGTATCTTTTAGACATGACTTTTATCATCTTATATAATTAGAATGTTTAATTCATTTCAATGTGTCCCAGTTAGAAGAAGCCTCTACATTGTCATCCCTTATATTTTTCTATTAATGTGATAAAAGTAAAGACTCACGAGAATTATAGTTTTATATTTGATTGATGAATATCTTTAAAAAAATTAACATATCTAAAATCAAGTGTCATGGTTTATCAGGTCATATAACGTTTCTATATATCCATATTATTATTGACTAAGCCTAGTATATATTGAGCTATTACAATAAGTCAATATTGTATGTAATTATATTACTAATTCTTACAAAAATTAAGATAACTAATACAATAATAATATAGTGAAGAAGTATTTATTTATTACTTTCCCATCTTGTAATGTGTATGTTTCAATTAATAAATGATTCATAAGGTTACATGCTAAAATAATTATCATACAACCATCCAAGGGATTTATTTTTCACTTAAAGGTGTATTTGATTACTTATTATAATTAAAATAGTCATCTAAACTTTAGAATCTATAAAATATCTCACTATAAACTCTTTAATAGGACTGTCATCAATCAATCAAATCCATAATTTATTCTCATGATATTCATAGTTTTATTTCACATGCACACCTTATAATTAAAAAATTGTAGATCTCAACATATTTTAACCATGGTTAGATACCAACATGTAGTTTCCTCTCACATTACTCCAAAATTAACTACAAGTTTTTTAATCATCATGTTATGCTCCTGAGACCTATGTGATAGGAGACCACATAAGGCATCTTCCTCCCTTTTTTTCCTCCATATCATGTCCATATAATGGATTCATTACTAAAAATTGTTAATTTAGGTATAAATCAACTAATAATCTAAACACCTATTTTAATACATAGAACATAAGTTTTAAAAACCTATTTTAATATGTAGAACATATATTTTGATGCATATGATTATAATAGGGATTGTAATTAAAACCCCATGTAATATAAATGATTACATAGGTTACCTACATATTGTTTAATGTTATTTAATTGGTAGTCATGACTGACAACCTTAAATGTTAGCTCATGGGTTGATGTGTATACATGAGACTTGACCATTATTAAATGTGTGAAAACATTCCCCCAATCATACATCCATACTAGGTGGCATTATTGAATTTAATCTTGATATGGATTGAGAATTCAAAAACCATCTGTGTATTTCCTTGTGACTAAATACATGATGACACTTGGAACATTGTCAAAGGGTCATGAGCTCATAGAGGTAAAACATGTGATTGAATTTTAGTAAAATGTTATGACATTGTAAGACATTGAACTATGTGTATGGGTCTTAATCCTCATAATAATAAATATTTTCAAGTCAATCTATGTGATTGGACATGACTGCTTCACAATCCCACAAACTGTCTTACTATCAATTCCTTGGATAAAAGACATAAACTTTTGATTGAAAGTATATAAATTTTTTTTAACATTATGATTGAGTCACAATGTGTATGTCTTGAAGTCTATTAAAAATAATTTTCTAATCCATGAAAGCATCATACTATAAAAACATTCCAAGTCGCACTAAGGGATGAAGTGAGAGTACTACCTTGGAAATATTTTGACAAGATGTGTCATGATGTGGAAATTACACATGGAAATATATACCAACTAAGAATAACAGATATAACTAGTGTAAAAGGTGAAAATAATGATAAATATAAAGCTAATAAAGTGTCTAAAATCTTGTCCGTAACTCAATAATCAAAAATAAAAATCATAAACAAAAAGGGAAAAAACATATGAGACCCTGTGAGATTAAGCATGATAATGGTAAAATACATATTTTAATCTACATAATAAAATATTAACCTGAGATAAAAACATCAAAGGTTATTTAACAAATTATATTAACAGAATAAATTTCCAATGATATGTTCTTCAACCATTAATTTAAAAGGTGGCTTCCTTAATTATTTATAACATCTTGATATATAAATAATAATGGATTACTTGGTGATTAATAAATATATAATCTATGTGAGGGGATTTAATTGGTGATCAAACAACCATTTCTATTTCAATAAATAGGGAACTAAGGATGTAGTAAAAGGCTAAGGAGATTGTTGGGGAGTACCAGAATAATGATAATGCATATATATAGGGGTGAGTCCACTTGTATTTTCTATGTGTATACATATAATATTCTTATACAATTTATCACTTACTATAATTTTATCTCTTGAAGGTGTCTATCAAGTTTTCAATCTCTTTGAGTGCATGCCTTAAAGGATAAATTGAGAAAGTGATTGGTAGAACATTGGTGTTTCAAAAAATTAGTTTCAATTTGTATCATTATTAATATTAGTCAAAATTATTTAGAATGTCTATCCATTTACCCCCTATTTTTCTTTCCTAAAATCTTAAAATCCTAAAATATGGTTATGTCTAGAATCATGAAACCCTAAAATATGGTTATGTCTAAAATCAGTTAGGACCCTCTAAAACCTATAATTTTTGTTATAAATCATAGAGTAAATAAACCACTCTCAAACAACCTAAAAGTATAAATTAAAAATATAAATTAATTTTTCCATGCATAAATGTCAACTTAAATGTTTATTTTATATTTGTGTTACCTATTTCTGCACCTTGCATGCCCTTATCCAACTCCTTAAGCACTATCTCTTCTCAAAGAGCCCCTAACTAAACAAAAATATAGTTTTAAATTTATTTCAGCCAACACATATGTACTCAACCACTTTACACACATTTAATATACTAAGTTTATCAGGTCAATCCTTTTATTATGTTTAATTTGCATGATATGAAACTAGGTCAGCCCTAATAACCTAGTTTGACACATAACAACTACTTCTATTGCCTAACAAGATCAAGATGGTCGACCTTGGTGACTAAATTTATAGAAGGATTTAAGGTAAATACTTGGATATAAATACCCTCTTCACATCAATATAATAGAGAGGAACATTCCTTTTTTCATTAATACAACTCAAAATACTACTATTTTGTCACATGAGTAGTCATCACCTAGGGTTTTACCTTGGAAGGAAAGAATATTATCTTACGGTAATGTCTTATATGAAAATTAGGAGTCTTTTAATCTAGATAAAATTTATATAGTGTGACATTTACAAAGCCACAAAAACCTATTTCAAGTAACCAATGGCCAAGATAACTACTAAGCTATGATAGGCTCACTCAAGGTAAGTGTTCCTAACATTTACACTTTTATTTGGTAGGTAGATATTGAATATAGTAATAAGATGAATATTTTACTCCTTACATAGACTAAATATAAATTTACTTGAGTATATGTTTGTGTGCATGTTTTTAACTATCCCACTTTGTGCTATAATCTTTAGTAAACACTAGCTTAGATTTATTTTATGTATTTGAGGCCTACCTAGGGTTATTACATAGTAAGACTTTCCTACAATATTTTTAAATCTATCCTTTGGTATTGTGTAGTATATATCCCTCAATTTGGTTTAATATATTTGAATTGGTCATGTCATAATATAAATAAATATTCAATGATTTTTTTTGTATGATTACCTTCTCTATATTAGATGTCACTAAATAGGATAAGTTACATACCATCTTGATTCATTGCATAGAGTACGACTCAATTCTTATATATGGGTATGATGTCATAAAAATATGAATAAATAATGACAAAGGATATGTGGCAAAGATAGGTGATAAATATTTTATCAATTTGTATATAGTGAGAGAGGGTCTTTTACTAGTGGACAGTGATGATAGGTTATCACCTAAGGAAAGATTTGGTCTAATAAAGGAGGGAAGCCCAAAAAAGGAGATCAGAGTATAGGGTAACATGAGGAGGCTAATGTTTCTAATGTAGGACTTTATTTTCCATTTATGTTCTTATTTAGGTTATTTCTACTCATGTAGTTTATCTTTCTTAGGTGTTATTTATCATAGGAATTTACTTGATCACCATTTTTAGCTAGTTGTTAGGAGTTGTTCCTTGACTAGATATTATATGTATGGGAGATACATTCATACTCTAAGATCTTTACCACTATTATAGGGATGGTTACTTCTCATATATCATATTTTTACACCCTCTGTAATGTTAAATGTATGGAGTAATGTTGTATTGGATATGATTTTTTTGCATTGTTTCACTCTTGATTTGTCTTTGAGATCTTTTTGATGATTCGGAATTATTACTTTGTTCAAGATTCAGTGAATTTGATATTATATATTTGAAGTTGGTGGGATATTTAAAATGGTATTAGAAAAATGATTTTGGTAAACTAAATGTATCATTTTTATGTTATTTTGAGTTTGTGATGAGATTCTATGTTTATTATTTAAAAAGGATGGGTTTTTACATATTGCTAGAAATTTTTATCCTTGGTAGAGGCATTGGTAGTGGTTCACTATTATTGAATTCATAATCTAATTGAAGGTCATGTAACTCTATGTGCCTAGTCACAACTATTTGAGATCTATTTTGATTATCTTTACAAGTAAACTTGTGGATAAGCTATGTGTATATGGATACCACATTGAAGTCAAATCTACATCAACTAGGTCATTTTTGTTGTGATTAGGTTCAAACATTAATTAGAGAAAGTTCATTTATTTTTTACTCAGCTTGGATCTATTAGAATTTCATTAGGATGAATGTTTATTAAAAGTTTGATTCAAGCTAGCTTTCCATCAAGCTCATGCTCAAATAGATTACCTTGGAGTTGGATTCGAGTCAAGATCGTATTATTTATCCTGTCAATACAAATATCCTATCATTATTGTCATGAATTTAGGATTTTGAGATCATTTGTGCCTTCTTATATTCAATGTGTGCTTCTCTCCCTCTCACATAGGTTGCATCCTCCAATGCTAATTGCAATTACTTTCAACTTGGTTCAAGGTGCTAGTTACCTGAGGCATCCTCTATTTATGGTGTTATAGCCTCACAAATCCATTGGTGAACACATAGAATTGAATTATCATAGCCTTGGTGGCACCTCACTACTAACACTATTTTCATAGAGCTAAGTAAAATTGATATTTTACTAAAGTGTTAAAAACCATGCACGTTAATATTTTAATAGTCTAATTTAAAAACCAAGGTCAAATTACCTTTGCTTTATTTGCATATATTAGAATTTATATTAATAATTGGTCAGGTATTTTTATGTGTTTGGTGGTCATAGACACTCCTAATCCCCTATCCTAATCACAACAAAATCTTGATGTGCATGGTGGTTTACTCCCTCACCATCCCAAACCATCCATCATGTGGACTTACTCCACCAACAACTATAAAATAGAAAGACATTCATATTGGTATGTCATTCCATGTTGGTAAACCTCATATCTCCAAAACCTCCAATATGCCTCTTAATTTTAACATAGGCAATGCCATGGTTTTCCAGTACCATTTTTGGTCAAAACAAACAAACTATTTGCATATTGGTAAATTTGTGGTTTTCTAACAATAATTCCTTGTTTGTATTTTTCCTACTTTGGTGAGTTTATTTTACAAAAAAACATGGCTATTCTTGTAAAAACCATGTTTTTGAATTTTTGATGGTCAAATCAATCATTTTTAGAGTAGAATTCATATTATCACAAAGTGGTAGGGATTTTATTTGAGAGAGATATTTTTAATTATTTCTAGTCATAAAATATGTAGGTGGGGTTTATTATATGGTGGACTTCATTAATGGGGAAATACATGGTAGGGTTTATTTTAATTATGGGGTTATCATTGCAAACAAAGATTATTTTTAGTTCTTTTCTATTAAAAATAATATGTTGTATTTTTAGATATTAAGGAAGTTTTATAGATTTGTCATCATTTGGTTGATCCCATTTATTTCATCATTATTTTGGCAAAGACAGAGGGAGAGGCCTAATTTTTTAGGCAACTGAACCCATCAAAAGAAAACCAAAGTTTACTCTAATCTTGTCTTTACCTTTTCATTATTATGCAATTGTACTATTCTTAGATGTAGTATAGATAGAGTCTATTGTCCTCTTTGACCTATTTGCATTTTCATGTGTGCCCATTTGGTCTGACCTTTTTTTCTAATTACTCACATTTTTATAGATTGTTAAATGTGTTTCGTGTCAACTCATTATGATGTACATTGACATTAATGTACTATTTAATCATCTAGATGAATTACCAACTATGTCCAATGTCTTCATGTTGAGTGTGTATTATACAATAAGTGGGTATATTTTTATTATCTATAGGGGTTATTGTGGCTCTATTTTTTTATTTTATTAACATACTCAATTTTCATGGCATGTGTGCAACTTTGGTGTCATTTGGACATTTACTATGACATTCTTGGATGCATTATCAATAGTGACTGAGGTATATTATGCAGCATGTATTATCATTTGTGCATGGTTTTATAATTTCACTTCTTTGTTGTCTTCTCTCAATCATGTTGAATCTATTGAGAAATACCAAATTGTGAATAGAGTTGAACCTACACCATTAGTTATTCTTGGAAAGACCAATTATGCTTCTTCGAGTTCTAACATAGAATACTTGCTCACATGAAAGAATCATATTCCAGTCAAACATGGATATATTCATTTTACCACTAATCTAATTTAGTAAAATAAGTGATTTAACACTTGTGAGAAGGTTCTGGTACCTTACGATTACATGTTTTCATGGATTTTCATTTCCATTTAGAACATACAAAATGTCTGTATCCTATTTGAAACATCCTATAGTCCCTTTTCAAATATGTTTTTGATATTTATATCACTCATCTTCATCCTCCTATCATCTCTTAAGAGATTTTTGTACTTCCTCCTCCTATTCCTATTTCTTGTGATGATAAATTCATGGAATATGTTCTTCCATGTATCAAGCCATTACTACTAGATAAGATTCTACTTGACCTTAGTCCTCCTATTAAATATTGTAACTCAATCCCTATTTAATATGTTTTCCTTTTATATCCTTCATATTTTATAATTCAGAGGAGTCTATTATTTGTAGTGAGAGTAAACCTATTGAAAGATTCAATGACTCCTATGTTCTTTTGGAGATACATATAAAAAATATGTGTTCTTCATCTATAATATCTTCTTCATTTTCATTTTTTGTTTTATTAATACATTCTCTTCACATGGATATTCTTCCAGTGAATGTTTCATGTCCTTCTTCTAATAGGTACACTTTAGTGAAATTACATCCAATTCTTGTGCACAATATTATAAGACCTATGTCAAGCCTTGTTTCTAGACCTCTTTTAGATATCTTCATACTATTCCCTTTATCTACATTTTTTGAATGGGTGGAATTTTAGTGCACATGTCATTTTCTTCTTTTGACAAAAGGATGAAACATTATTTGATACAGATGGAACTTCATTAGTCTTCATATAAAGGACCTTGTTAGAGACATTCATAGCTTTGTGATCTATACTATATGTAGCTTCAACATCTTATATGGATATTTTATATCTTTTTCTCTATGTTTTATATTATTCTCACTTGTGGATGTATTTTTTAACAATACTGGTGTCCCTAGAGTATGAACTATTACCTTGTCCATATTTTCCATCTTTTTTTTTTTGCTTTTGTGGGGTGAGGATGGGGGGGGAGGAGTGGCGAGGGGGGGAGGGTTTTGGATGGTGATGGGGGGTAGGGTTCATACATGTTCTCTCCTTTTTTCCTCTTTATGAGAGTTGATTTGTACATGGGTACTTCATCAAGTCTTATTTTCAATACCCATTTCCTCTACCCACCTAAGATACACTTATGGGGTGTTAGTGTAAGACTTTATTTTATATTTTTTTAATTATTAAAGATATTTTTACACATTTGGTTTAGATTAATTGAGTTTCATTTATAATAGGGAGTTATTTGACTAACATTTTCATCTAGCTGGTAGGGGTCACTCCTTTACTAGCTATTCTAGGAATGGGAGTTACATTCCTATATTAGGTTTTTTACAATTATTGTAGGGGAAGTTACTTATCTCTCTTTTTTTAACTCATTTATAAAATATGAATACATGGAGGAATGTTGAATTTTATTTATTCATTTTGCATTTTTTCATTATCAATTTCTCTCTCACAATTGGTAAATTTTAACCATTATTTATTTGTTCAAGCATTATTGCATTTAGAATTTCATGTTTTATCATGGCAGGATCTCTAGCATATCCCACCTATGTGAAGTCTACTAAGAAAATTTAGATCTAAAATACCATGTTCTTAATTATCTCTAACCTCTTTGTGCAATTTGAAAGGGAATAATTAACAAAAGTGTTTTCTTTATTAAGAATAAAGCGTAGGCTTTTTTTGAACTAGTGAACCTTACCCTAGAAAATAAAAATAAAGATAAGGCCACAATAGCCAAATATACCATTGTGCTTAGTAGAAAAATAATTTAATATAATAGCCAAATAAAAACTAAGAAGAATCAATAAAATGGCTGAAAAGACCAAGATTTTCAAACAATAGTTATTCCTGAACAACAAACACCAAATAAAAAAATACACAAACTAGGAATTTCCCATGACATTTTTTTTGTTAGATATGAGAGAAATTGTCAGTTTGCAAACCTATTTACCTTTTCCTTTCTTTTAATGTCTAAAATTTTTATATTCTCCTTCCTCCTCAGGGTTTGGAAATTTGAGAATAGAGATATCCATAAAATTATCTTGATTCTATGTTTGCATTGAGTCAAACACTCCTCTTTCTAATGGAGATTGGGCTATTGGATCTGATCTAATCTGTACACTTCCATTAGTACTCTAATGAAACATAGTAGCTCCCCTCTTTGGTCATTTCCTCAAAACATAATGCTTTATTTTGATCATTCTTCTCCTCTTCTTCCAAGTGGATCTCTGATTTTGATCCTTCATCATCACTTTCACTATCTTCTATAGCTAGAACTGTATTATGTTACATTTTTGCATTTTTTCACCATGATACCATCTTCTTGAATTTGAAAATTGGGTAATCATTCAAAATATTCACTATTTTAAAACATCTTTTACACACAAAAGGGATACCCTCAAAGTCAAGGGATTACATCCATTTTTTATCCCCATCCTATAGTTCTAATTAAGAAATTAAATCTTTAGTAAAAAATATATAAACCAAAATATAGGGATATGTGGAATTTCCCTTCACATCAGTCAATATGTTAGTGGCCCAAAATTTTCCTATTATATTTCTAATGGCTGAAAACACCAAATCATCCCAAAACTAGTAAGGAAGATTTGGAAGACTAATCCAAATAGGTTTGAAATTAACCATTTTAGTATATTCATTAAAATTTGGGTGCTAGGGTTTTACCAGCAAAGTGTTTTTATCCTAGTCCCAAACCATGTCATTAAAAATAGCCTCTTTATCTACTAGAAAATTGAAAGTAAAAATATAAAAATGTTAAGAATAGGGATGAATCTATAGTTTACATTCCACCCTAGATTTCCATCTAGTTGAGATCAACTGATGTAATTATGGTAGAGTCAACCAGAACCCTTTAAACTTAAAAATCAATCCCTACAAAGTTGTCTATTATTCCCTTATAATAATAACTACTATATCTTATTTATCAAATATAACAATAGGGGTATCCCTAGATGGAATCACAAGAGATATTTTACATCCTTGCAGAGTCTCTATAAAGGATATTCAACCTAATACATCTCCTATTTTTTGGTCTATAGATTTAGACTATGCCTTTGCCTCTAATAGAATTGGGTCAAATCTCAAATGTTTCCATCCTCTTATTGTCTGATCTAAATTCACCAAACCCTAAGTGTTTTATGGATTTAAATGTCTCATACATCTTGGGGTTTGATGGGTTGCCTCATATCTAGGCTTGTCATATTTTATCCTTTGATTTATGATAAATTTATCTTCATTTGGAAAATATATTGCAGCAACCTCCTTTACTCTACATTTTTTATCTATGATGATAGGTATCGAATATCTCTTCTCCCTTGAATCCACTGATGGAACCCTCTACTTCTATAGGTTAGAGAAAGAAGCCACTAATACATCATCATACCTACGCTCAACTTCCATCACCATTCAAGTGAATGCCTCTACAGATGTATTTTCCACTAATCCATCATCAAAATCCACCATTATTCCATCACCATTAGGGTTTGAAATTTTCATTGCCATTAGGATTCAAACTCAAAAAGTTAGTTGAGAGAGAGTAATGTCAAGAAAGGTGTTAAACTGAGAGGATCTTTTGAAATGCCAAGTTATGGTTTGCCAATTAAATAATCAATTGCCTTCACTTCCTAAAATTTTTATGTGGGTCAAGAATGAATGAGTACCTATGATGGAAGGTAATTGAAACATTTTAACCTATGCAAGATGTTTTAATTTGTTATTTTTAATGTTATTAAAGATAAGGAGATAATATTTTAAGGTATCCTATGGAATTGGATTTTAATCTTGCTATTGTATATGCCTTGGAACCTATCATTAGATCTAGTATATGAGACTTTTGATTTTAGACAAATCCAGGTAAGGATACCTCATCTTATTTTTTAGTTC